>VZRV01007534.1:761650-1033137 GCA_013398115.1 Falcunculus frontatus
GGGGGGGGAGGGGAAATAATGAAAAACAACCAAAAATTTATTCAAATCTCCAAAACTTCAAACCTCAAAGCAGAAATTGCATTTATCTCTCCCTTTCTATTTAGGACAATTGTGTTTCCCACCTCTTAATCCATTCTGATTGAATGCTAATGAATACAAGGCTTTAACAAAAAGCAGATTTAAATTTGTGTCTTCAGTTTTGAATGTTTAGCTGTTAGCTCTCGTAAAAATACAACTGGTGTGTGGAAACAGGAATTTATCAGATCAGATGGAGGTTGAACAGAAAATTTCTATCTACTTTCTCTATCATCTCAGTTTACTGTTCAAGGCATGTTGGTACACTGACCGAGGCTTGTATGAAACATCCCCCATCCATGGCTAAACATTTAATTGAAGTTTACAAAGAGGTTTAGGATCTGGGTCACCTGACAGACAGAAGAGATAGAAACCACTGTAGATATAAGCAAATAGTTCCATTTCTCTTATAAGATTAGGAGGAGATTTAAGCTGCTTGAAAGCATGCTTGCAAACTTTATCTGACATGGGAGGAGGGGGCAGTTAGAAACAGGATTCTTTAGGGGGTCCCAATATTCTTTGGCCTTGTCTGAAATGCCTTCTTTGCTCCCCACCGCTCTAAAAAAGTCAGTCACTATTGCCTTCCAAAAGTCACTTTCTTTTCCTGATTTGCAAGAGGGAAACTAAAACCAAGCTACTCCTAACCTCTCTGTCCACCTAACAGCAGATCACAGCTTTAAATCAGAGTCACAGACTACCACAAACCCTAGGAGTACAAATTTCACAGAAACCCACAAACCCTAGGAGTACAAATGTCATTTGGTGGGGTATTTGCACTCACCTCCCTAAATTCCAAATTTCACACAAGTGGCAAAAGTTTCACGTTATGTGGCAGAAGTTAATCAGTAATTTAAGCACATCCTTGTCTTTTAAGACAGGGAGATTCAGGCCGTTGAGGCTTTATCTCCACGAGTATACATTTTTTTCCTGGTTTTTCAAGGATGAGAGAAAATAAATTCTCGACCTTTGAAAATTTACTTTTAACAAAGTTTTCTTACTTTTCACCCTGAGGCTATGAAGAATTTGAACAGGACTTGCCTAGTTTAGCACAGAAGTACAGAACACCCTGTTTCCCAGCTGTCATAGTATGTTATGAATGGTGAGAAGGTGCACAAGGCCACAGAAGGAAGGCTGTGATATTTCTCAAAATTTATTTTTCCTGTTATTCTACTCAACACTGTCAAAGATGCTCCTGAGAAATGAGGGTGCCTCTCAGAGAGATGTGGTTCCCAAGTCCAACAGACAATGAGGAATTTCAAAGCTCAGTGTAAATGCCATAAAATACTCTCTTCATATTTTGATTGATTTTGCATTATCTGTAAAATACTGCCCTGCTACTCCTAAGCCTTTATTCAGGTCCCTTTTCACTTCTACTTAAATATTTTTGACTGATTCTCTGCAAAGGCAGAACATGACAGACATCTCACTGTTATCTGTCTAGATTCTAGTGAGACATTGCTTTGCCTGGTTTAATTAATTTGGACTTCAAAACCTTTTAGAACAGTGTCATCTTAAAGTCCACCCACAAGCCCAGCTCTAGATGAAATGCACAAGTTAACAATTAACATGAAATATGTGTGGTCACAAGCTGATTTGAAGGGACAAAAGGAACTACGAATATCTTTTCCACGTGTGAACTGAAGCTCTACAGTTGAGGTGTGAATAAGTGCGTAAGTTAAGATTTGGATTCAGAATCCTTGGATTGTATTGGTTCAAATAATTTTTGCTTTCCTGTCTTTTTAATATTCTTTTTTATTGCTGTCCTCCATATAATATTCAAACACAATACAACCATTGCTCTCTCCTTATAACCATGTCTAACTCATCCCCGAATCCTTGGCAGTTTTTAAGGTGTTTATATCTTTACAACAGAAAGATAATGAAGTGACACAGTCATTTTGTTGGTGCAGGAACTGAATGAGTGCTTAAATCATTCAGAGGATCTAGCTAATAAAATTTAGGATCTCCAGCTCCTGACTCCCAGCTGCCTGCCTGGGAACAGAATCCAGAACTGTGGAGGTACTTCAGCACTATGCAAGGAGAGGATCTGCTTTCAGAAGTCTCAGCCCAGCTCTTTTAGATGTATTTCAGTTTGACAAGCACTAGATCCTCTTTCACTCCTGAAATCTATGAACTTTCTATGAAGACTGAGCACATATTCCTCCCTGCCCTAGATTTGTATTTGTTCTGAAAGCATAGCTATGGCAGCAGAGTTTGTGGAAGAGCAAGAACAGAACTGAAGCTTCAAATACCCACATCCTGAGCTGACCCTCATATTAAATCTCATCCCTGTATTCTCAGACCTATAGGTAAGTAAAGTAGATTACCCACTAATCCCCACACTACTATTAAATCTTTCTTTATAAAAATATGGTTGACAAACTTATTTTTCTCCTTAATCAAGTAGTCTGCCAGACATCAAGAGAAAAGTACTTTTCATTCTTGTTCAAAGGAGGGATAAGGCAATTTAAACAAAAACACTGTGTCAGAAGTTTTGAATGACACTTCTTTGATATCTTAAAACAACTGGCAATGGTTCTGTCTTTCCCATGCTGAGGAGATGCTCATATTTAACAATGCAAATGGAGAATTATGATTGTTCTAAAGTAGGGGCACAATTAAAGAAAATTAGATTTGTTTATGGAACAACATTGGCTTGGGTTTTCTTAGTTACTAATCAGGAGTTTAATTTTTAATGGAAAAGCATTGCTAGCACAATTAGCACTCAATTTACATGTGCATCCATAGACCCAATTAATTAAATTTTATTGATGCCTAGTTGCTCTTTAAAATGCTTTCCAAATGCCTTCAAATTGATTTTAAATGGTTGATAGTGAAAGTCAGTATGTTCCTGGTAGTAACCCCACTGATTTTCACACATATGTACCTTCCATACTGTAAGCACTCACTGCTTTCCACTTGGTGTCTCAGAATGTGTTCACTGCTGGGTAACAGAGTATTTGGAAAAAAGTTATGCAATGCAATATATCAAAATTAGAGTTTGTGATGAGGACTTTCTCTTCTCCCTTTCCTAAATGATGTGGTTTGGTTTTTTTTAAATCATACTCTAACAGATGTGCTTGTGTCATTGCAGTGTTCTCCCAGCTCAGGAATGAACAAGTTCATCTTTGTGATGTGCCTCCAAGACAGAAAATTGTTATTCCTTCTGTTTTGTGTTTGAGGAACTGAACCACAGAAGTCAAGAAACTGTTTTTAGATCTTTGGACGGCAGTAGGAACTTGTAGTAGATTTTAGCACTAAGTGACTTTCCTAAAGTCACAGAGTAGGTCCCAACTGTGATTGCTTAAATTTAAGCAGAGTGTGCTTATCAAAAGACTTTGACTGTGTTCTTTACTAACTGTATCAATTTTCTCTATTTTTCATATTTTACTATTATTTCTGTTAATGTGCCCTTCACAGTTCTCTGGGTGGTCAAAAGTTTCTGCTTTATTTTCTAGCCAGGGGGGCTGTGTATTTCTGTCATGCACCATTATGACAAGACCCAATAGTTGTAAAACCTTCTCTTCTGGCTCTGTGGGAGGTTGATTTCCATGACATGCTTTATCCTCAGAGTAAGCACCTGCTTAGCCTGATTATTACCTTGATGTTTCTTACCTAGATTATATCTAATGTGAAATGCTACCTCAGCTACAATAGGAAAAAATAACTGTCTGCCTGTCTCATAAATACGTTTTTAGCAATTACACTTGTTACAAATATTTTTAACACATACTGAGTTTCACTGGATTATCAATTAGTCTAAAAGTCTAGCTTTTAGTCATGCTTCATAATTAGCTTTTATTTATACAGTTTATGTATTTTTGAAAAGCTAGGAAAGTGTATGAGTGTGCATTCATATATAAATTTTATAAATGTAATATTACCAAGAGACAATTTAAATGTTATAAACCTACATTCACAATTTAATGAAAAAACATTTTTCTAAATTGAGTATAACATCAAAGCCTCTAACAAATACTATCCAGAGGATTCTACACTATGATTTTTCATTCACTTAACATTGTGATTTAAACAATATTAACTATCATATCATTTCATGTTAACAGAAAGACAATCAAGATGAAATCTTAATTACTAAAGAACTGTCAAGAGACATTAACAATTTAATACTGAATTTTATAAAAGTAATGATTGTCCTATTACATATGCTGTAATTTCCCTTTCCTGACTGCTCTAATAGTTTCCTCACTCATTAAACACTTATTTTCTCACTACCTGCCAGCAGTTTCATAGGTGGCCTCATTTAGGGAAACTGAAAGAATATGAAAAGATAATATGAAGGAAAAATTACACTGGAAAAAAATTACAAATGTAAAATATAAACCCAGGTTACTTTGTAAAATAGAGTACATGTACGTAGTACAGCTGCATTTGAGAAATGTTTAAAGAGATAATGAATTAAGGAAAAAGCTGATAAAGTAATATATGTAAATTTTTTTTCAAGAAATATAACTTTTATGTGTGCACTTGATCTATTCCTTGAGATAAAAAAATCTAAGGCTAACTTGCCACAAGAATGTGAATATAAAATCTAGTAAAGATACAACATAATAAAGTTTTCACATCAAAAACTAGTATCAATGTAAAATCAATCATTTAGACAATTAATTGGTTTCCAGGTTGGTTTTATCTGCTATTGAATGAAGGACTGAAATGATTCCCTGAATATCATACTCCTACCGTGTTCCACAGTGACAAATGTGAATGTCTGGTGGAACCAGGACTAAGAATCCTTTCATTAATAGCCACTTGGGAACAGAAAGCATTAATTCTTTAAAATGAGATATTAATTTCAGATTTGTTAATAATTTTCTTAATAAAACATTTTTTCCCCCCAAGAGAAAATCCGAAAATTCTTGCCTTCTCAGACCAAACAAAATTTTAATCAAGGAAGATCTCTCAGCATGCCCTGAAGTCTGGTCAGATGCAAACAGCTTCCAAACCAGTGAGGACTATCCAGGATAATTACCTACATTTGGAGGAATACCTTTGAATAATTACCCTGCTCACTTCAGAACAGAGACCTGGATGTGTTTACCCTGCAAATCCAGTGAGTGATGGAGCAGAGAATGCACGTGCACACATCCACAAGACTGAAAGGTTTCACTTCACCCCAATAAAATCAGTAGTGTTTCTTTAAACTTTGGTTTCGTCAAACAGGCAGAAAAATTCCATTATAGTGCAAGTTTTAATTTTAATATTGTTTTTAAAAGAAAACTGATAGAAAACTATTAATGGAATTCTTATTGGGGAAAAAAAAAATAGAAACAACAACAAAAAAACAACAATAAAACCAAAACCAAACCCAAAGAACCCCAAAATCTCACAGTGAAGTTTATTAATTTTCAGAGGTTTCTTTCAGCAGTAACTGTAGAAAAAGGAAAAATTCCTAAAAGTGTCACATCTACAGAAAAAAAAAGAAGGGAAACTCCTACAATTTTTTTTTCTAAACTTAACATAAAGAAGGATTGCTAGCTTTATGACACCCTAGAAATCCATGTATAGGTTTTATAAAAATTCTGTTTATCTACTCAAAGAAAATTTATCTGTAAAAATAAATATTTTTTGGTCTTTCTCTGCCATCATTTTTACTTAACCTTAGTCTAATATTTCCTAAGGTCACTGGATTAAAAGTCTCCAAACTGCAACAATGTTCTGCTCAGAATCAATCACCTTAAAGATCTTTTTTGTGGGCTAGTGATCAGGTAACTGCTCTTTGGAATGCATGTGCTAAGGCTGAGTCTGTTTCCCAACCACTCTTACAGGGCAGGAGAGGAAGTGTAAATCAGTGTGCTCACAGTGGCCAAAACCACTGTGCACGTGTGAATCGTACAGGAATGTCACACACAGGACCAAATTCTGGCTACCTTGGGAAGCTGAATTTGCAGATCCCATTTCCAGAAGAGATTACATTAGAAACTAGGAAACAGAAAATGTATCAGAGATGCTGAAAAACCCCAGACACCATGCTGTAAGTATGCCCAAGAGTAACCTAAAGCTGAAAGACCCGCTTGGAATTCATATGGTGTAAGCTGAGAATTTAAGATCTGGGTCATCAGATAATCATCAAGGTAGAATCTAACTGGCTTTTAGGGTTTAGGAAAGATTTTCCTTTTTTCCATATGGAGATTATGGCACTGTCATGATGTAAGAGGGCTTGTGCATTTCATTCACCTACTTCTGAAGCCTCTGGTCAGACAGAAGATAATGGATCAGGAATACACCGGTTTAATTTAGCACACGGGATAAGCGCTCTAAAATTTCTGCAGACTTGTCAACAGACACCCTCTACAGATGCTATATTCTGTTATCTTTAATCTGCACCGACCTTTTATATTAACATTTTAAGTACCAATGTCAGCAGAAATGAGAACAGATTCAGGGGCTTTAATCGAGCTGGAGCCACACAAGGGTTGCAGACCACATCCGTTGGTTTCTGCCTCAAGCAGAGCTTCCAGGACACAGTTAATCTCCATTTCTCCACTACTTCCAGGGCTCATGGTGACAATCTCTCCTCCTCCTAACTGCTGATTGAATCTGATTGGAGTGTCTAGATGTAATCCAACAAGTATATCTGAAAAGGTGGCCTTTTTTTTTTAGCAAGACACATGCTCCTTACACAAACAGTTGCAGAACGGAGTTAAAGCTCCTCAAACAGCTACTGAGTGCTCAAGTCTTATATAGTCTGATGGAAATGCTACTGGCCAGCATGTGGGGAATGTGGAATTGCCTGGCTGTTGTCAATCACTGTCAAATCCCTAATTCTATTTAAACATGAATTTTTGATTTTAATTTAAACTTAATTTTGAAATTAAATTAAATTTGAATTTAATTTTAATCCCAAAATAATAAGAGCTGATAAGATGAATTTTGTGAAGTGTTTCAGCACTTAACACCGCACTGTAAACAATTTGCTACACAGCATGTTCAATGTGAATTAAAATGATTGTGTTTCTGGATTTCTTTTTTTAAAATTTTTCTTTAAATTGGGATTTATTGGTATTTCGGTTCCAAGCCAACAGAACAATATTAACATTCTCACAGGGATATGTGAGTAAAAGTAATCACTGATAACACTGAGAGAATATCATTAACTGTCATTCAGGAAAGTTCTTGCCCTTCCCCCTTGCATCCAGATTAAAATACATCATCCTCTTTAAAGTGGGATTTAAAGCCCATCAATACATCTTTCATCTTAAAGACGGGCCGATGCTGCATGGTGGCATTGTATCTCCCACTACTTAATATTGCAGCAGTTTTACAACTCCTGGTGATTGGCAAGAAGAAAGTTTAAGGATGTTCTCTCATTTCACTGTGCAAGAATTGAATTAACAGAGCATAATAAGCTCTTTGTGCAACCTCGTCTTCCTCAAATATTCCCAAGAAATATACTCAAAACCAAAATGTTCACAAGATCCTTGCTTGATATTATACCCTCCCCCTTCATTTTGAAATATCTTGCCTCGTGCAAGGCTTAGGATCCTTTTCACCTCCAAATGGGGAAAATATGATAGAGAAAGTGAACAATGCAGTTTTGCAAACAGTAGCATTTCATCCAATAATGAGCTGTAACAGAAACAGCCTACTGTAGAGTAAATTCAGCCTTTACTGAGAAAATATGGGTTTCAGTTTTTAGACTCCATGATTATCCATCTGTTGCACTCAGTTATCATTAACTTAGTGTTTGTCAGGATCCATTAAGGCCAATTAGCACGTCAACAAGCACAGATAATACAGTTAAATATCCATCTAAAGCCCCTTCATACATGATGTTCTTGAGTACATACTGAAGGCAGCAGCAGAGACAGGCATGTGTACCTCCACATAGGTACCTGCTTTATTAATGCTGACCTGGAAGTGACATTTATACACGACGGTATTTGAAATGTGGATTATCAATCACTGGAGTAATTCTTAGCTTATGTGGATACTTATGAAGACAAACGACATAATATAAAACCGTGGATGACAAGAAATAAGTGCTTCAGTGTTGTTTCAACCATAATATTGAAGGATGTAAGCCAGATGAAACTGGTGGATTAATTAATACCTTTTTTTTAGAGTGGCCAGTACAGATGGGAAGAAGCAAGGTAGTGCCTCCAGAAACTGAAGTTATAAAAAAAGACCTCAAACCACCAACCAACCAAAAGTACCCCCAACCACCAAACCACCCCCCAAGCTCCCCAGTTTACAAGACTGCGAAATTTCACATCACAAGGAAATGCATAAAGCAGTAATTTCAGTAATATTTTTTGAATCCAGCTAAGTGAGCCACTAAGACCATCCACAAACATGCAGCAGTACAGTTCACAGTATGTGAACAAACTTAACTGAGATGATAGCTGCTTCTTTTGGATGGCTTCCAGCTAAATGAATTAATACCTTGCTTAGTAGGAATGCATTCTATTTAAATTTCTTTAAACACCTCATATCAATCATGGACCTCTGGTTTTCTTATTTATGAGGAATAGAGTATATCAGCTAAATCCTGAGTATTTGAATGGATCAGCACAACTTCAGCTGTGGTCTTCTTCATTTATAAAAAAATGCATTTCAGCAATTGCAAAAAATATATTGTAATATATTCCTACACTTGGATGCATTTGAAAAGTATCCCTTTATCCTTTCCAAGACAAAAATAGTACAGTGGAAGGCCTTACAGATCAATGAAATCCGTGAAGGACTTGAATTTTGTTTCAGTTTTGGTTTTCTCTCCATCTTGGCCATATAATTCCCAGCTTGGACTACAATTACAAGTGGAAGAAAGAGAAAAGGTAACAAAATCCCTGTAGCTGCTCTTCCTCAATGTGCTGGACCTCAAATGCTGAATACTTTATGGAGCACATTTCTACAGTAACAGACCATGTGGGGGATGGAATACAACAGTTGCAAATCTCAAAACCATTCCACAGTGCTGAAGAATTTTTAAATTTGCTCTTATTTTTTTCAAGAGTGATTTTTAACTGAATCCAATGACCCACCTGTGCAGATTTTATTTCTAAGTAGGAAGAAAATATGCCAGGAACAGGAAGAAAACATTCAAGAATGCACTCGAATACTTAGAAATTTTACTGTATGGGCTAAAATTTTATCAGAATAACTCCTGAGATTTTGGTATTTATAACCAAACCTAAATCCAATTTTACCCATGATATATCTTCAAATCTAAGTAACTGATTTTTGTTAAAACTTAATTTCATACTAAAACATCTTTTGACTGGGCACTTCTCCTCTATTTATGTGCCATTAAATTGCTTAGCGAAGCCTTCTGCTAAAATGGTCTGCAACAGTATAAAAGCTTAAATGAATTATTTCATTAGCCTAGCTGTAGTTTAATTTGCTTGTTACACAGAAATTCTAATAGAAAAACTTGTTTCTTCAATCTGAATTTGCATGTTATCTGCTCTAGAAGGAGACTTTAAGACTAGTAGAAATGCAACCAAGATAGGTTGCACAGACTACAAATCTGCCATTTCCCAGAGCAAGAATGACACTTGAGAAGTACTACATAAAGTTATAAGACTGTGACTGAAAGTAAGAAAATATGTTTTAATTCAGCCTGAATATATCTGACAAAAAAAGAAAATCAGTTATGACATAATAGGACCAGCAAGAATTACAAGGGGAAGAATTATTTAGAGCCTCACAAAAAGTATCACTACAAAAGCAATAACCCCAGGTCACACCTGTGGTAGAGCACTCTTTTTTTTCCCTTAAAAGCATTTGTCTCCTTTTTTATTTATTTTTTTAATGGGGACTTCAGAGGCAGTTGTTAAACTAAAAACATCCCTTTAGGTTTGGGATGAAACTAAAAATCAAAATCTTCCTCACTGTAGAGCAATATTACATTTCCCCCCTTGCAGACTTATTTCATAAAAATGTCAGCTATTAAGTTAACATTATTTAAAGGGCTTTAGTTTGTAGTTACTGAATGCAACCTAAGCTATATCCATAAAGGTCTGACATTGATCCCTGGTTGTATAAAACATGATACAGAGAGGCACTAAATAAATAATCTGTATACTGCTTCCAAAGCATCTCTATTTATCACTGCATTAATGATAAGGATCTGATTTAAAGTGAACCCTAGCGAGGGTCAAATCTGAGCACAAGCTGTAATATGATCTGCAAGAGTGCTGATAACCTGAAACAATATGAAGAAACCCTGTCAGATAAATAAAACAAACCAGTTGTCCTTTAAACAGCTCAGAAAGAGGCCAAGAAACCTAAATATGGACTGAACTATTTCTTTTATTCTTTTAAAACTTGTTTTATCTTAAAGAAGCACAGAAAAGCTACATCTGAAGATTGAGTCAGTCTAAGGCTAAAGAAATAACGCTGAAGAGAATAGCAAAGACTGGTCTTTAAAAAAACATACAGCCACCCATGAGAAAATTTAGATGTGCCCTTGCATCTCTCAGAGACCTCAAGAATTATCACTAACCTCTGAAAAATCAAAGGCAATTTTTACCAAGGCATCATCAAATGTCTGACACAAACATTCCAGATTATGAAAGAAAACTGTATTTTTTAGTCTTAAATACATGAATTCTTTAAAACCTTACAATGTAAATAAAACCATCTCATGACTTACTGAAGAAAACTCCCATTAATCCTTTCTAACAATGCCAAAGGTTATAAACTCTCGTGGAAAAACAGGGAAAAATTGTATTTGATCAGTGTCTGCCATAAATACATGAAAAAGCCCCAAAGAGTAAGTTGGCAGACAGCCCTTTGTTAAACTGCAGGCCCATGTGGAATCCCTGCCCATCCTCCTGCTTGGGGCTTCACGCAGGTTGGTTTCTAATGACATTTGGGTCATCAGCCAAAGCAGTGATGAGCTCAGGACTGAAACTTAGGAAATTCCCATTCCACACCATTCTGCTGTCCTCAAACTCTGTTAGGCTTCAGCATGTGAAACTAAACAGATCTATTTTGATCTTTTGATTGTTTATGTTATTTTTGTTGTTTGCATTTCAGTAAATAAGCAACATCCCACCACTTCAGGCACGGATTGAACAAACAAAGTACTCTTTGGCCTGAAGACCACACAGATGACACGTCAGGGAGGGAACCTGAAGCACTGATAATTTATCCAGACCTCATACCCATCTTTAAATTTAGAAAGGCTCCCAACTAATAGCAAATAGCTTTTCCTGACATTAGGACTACTTTCTATAGCTTATTAAAACCAGTTAATTTAAACAGAAGAAATAGCAGAAAGAAACTTGCATTAGTGGTGCTGCACTGTAAGGCTTTAGTCTGCTGGACACAACATATTCTACTTAGGAAGGTGCAGAAAACACTTTCAAATTTTATTCACTTTCTGCACACCAGAGCCTCAGTTGCTTTGAGCAAGATTTATTTCCCCTTCAATTCTACGAAGCTTTACACAACTGAATGAAATAAATATATTCTAATTTTTCCGAAAGATCATGGAGGGATGTTACAAATATAGAAGAATTTGCATTTGCTACGCAAAAGTGAACATTCCTGTGAACTTTTTCCCCGCTTCCCACCTCCCCAAATAATAATGAAAGCAAAAATTAGCATAAAAAGGAAAGAAACCAGGTACCTACATAGAGGAAAACATGTGATTATTAGAAGTTATAACAAGTCAGTCGTGAAGAAAGAATTAGGAAAACAGGAAGGTTGTGAGCAATGAAAGCCATTTAGAAGTGAAAGTACAAGAGTGTGATAGAGAAATCAGAAGGGATCCGAGCACAATGAAGACGAGATGCATGTAATAAATACTTGGAAAAACAAATGTGCTTACATCGGTACCTTCCTCTAACTGCTGAGTACACTTTTTTGGTGGATTTTTTTTTAATATGTTTACATGCTTGCCTGGATATTTAAGCACAGTGTGATGGTCATGTATGAAGAGATGTTCATAACTAAGATATGAAAATGTTTCTGAAAGCTGAATGAAGAAATCAGACTCTGGGTTTCAAGATTCCCATAGCTCAGCTTCAGCTATCATATACAGAAAATTATATTTCATCAGCACAGTGGCAGTGGAGGAAGCATCATCTTTAGACTGTATTGCCATGACCCAGACAATCATCACTGAGAAAAGCAAGTAGATGGATTATTTAATCATGTGTGTTTGCATTTAGGTTTCAAGTAGTTTCAGAATCTTTACAATAAACAAACAAACAAATAAATAAATAAACAAATAAATAATATGTATGGGGAACAGGATTACTAAGCATTTACAATATGCTAATAAATGCATAGGCAGCTAGAACTTTGTCTAATGAGATCGTATGCTGAAAAGCCTGGATGGGAGCAGCTGGGTTCTTTTATACTACCCAAAGTTCTTGGTAAATACAGGAACTCAGCCACAGAAAGGTGAAAGAGAGATTCAAAGCAATATAAGAAAGAAAGATGTAAGCTAGCTTCATAATCCTGATCTTCACCACAATTATTAAAAATATCACAGAATCCAAGGTTTCATCAGTATAACAATTTTACTAAAACTATTGATAAAATTGCAAAGTAAAATTGATACCTCTGACACTATTTCAAATTACTTATTTTTGAAATGTTTGACCTTGAACTTTCCTGTAATTTTGCTTTACCCATATTTATGCATTTGCTTAAATTATAAACATAATGTTTTTCTTAATGGTTCCAATTCATTTTGAATTCTCATTCATTTTCCAAACAGTCCCACCAGGTTTTGCAACCAAGACACGTGGGCCAGGTATACTGCCTGATTAAAATCAGTGATAATGGAACAATTACCACGGCCCTGGTGGGAACTGGGCTCTAGTCTATGTGTCTAACAGAATCTTTTCGTTTTTATAACAATGTATGTTATCAATGTAAAAGGAAAGAGCAGTTCCCCAAACAATTTATGTGACAGTCAAATGCAATATGAGAACTTCCCAGCAACAAGTTTTCTGGTGAGAGAGGAGTTAAGTTTGGCCCTGCTGCTGCATTATTCAGGTACCAAACAATTCACTCCATTCAAAAGAGATAAAAAAATTGGGGGGTTGTATTATTGGAGCAGACAATTCTGTGTTTGCACCATAAAACGTACCAGGAAATTTTACATTCAGGTTCTGCCCAGATTTATGCTCTGAGAAATGTGATTTAGGAAAAAAACTGTGTGTGAATGTTTCAGGCACATAACTTTTATGAAACCAGTGCTCTGCTGCCTGGAGTTGTGGCCTGGATGTGTGAGACAAGTGCAGTGTGTGACTGGGGCAAAGACAAACTGAAGCTTTTTCTCCAAGGTCACTATTAATTACCCTTCTGTTCTGCCCACTCCCCATTTATCTTAAGTAAAACCATGTTAACAAGATGATTATACACCTATTCAAAGGCATAAAAATATTTATTGTCTGAAACTCCATTAGAACTGCCTGCTCAGGACTCTGACATGCTCTGCAGACACATGCAGTAAGTTGTGAGCAGCAGCTTCACAAACATCTGGGTTTCCAAGCTTTGTGCTGAAGTCTCCAATTGCTTCCCTTACAGAACTGTGTGTAGTTCATTTTATTTCTATGAAATAGAAATAATTTCAGTAAAATATCCATTTAAAGTAAATTTAATGAAAAGATAGTTTTAATTCTAAAAATCTGAGAAAATATTAGAAATAGAACATTTTTAAGGCCGCTACCATAAAAGTTAATATTTGTACATTATTCATGATCTTTCAAGCATAGTGGGTTTTTGCATTTTAGAAGACTGCACCTTTAGGCGATTGCATAGCTCTGATTTGGCAAATTGCTTTTAATATGTATTTAGGCAGAACACGCTGAAACTTCTTTATGTCTTAGGAAGCCAAAATATTGCATATTACAGGCCAATATGTAATTGTAATTATGTGATCACTCCCAAACTACTAAATACTGTTACAAAATCTGAAACAATCAAGGCTACACTACGTTAATCCTTAGCATATGAGCGATACCTTCATTAATTTATAAGATTTATCTACCACCTGAAAATTGGAAGCCTGTTGCAGGGTAATTTACAATTACAGAAGTAATTATACTGATACAATACGTTGAGATTCTCTCTGCCTCTGTGTGTGTGTGTGTGTACTGCTATGGCCCCGGGAGCTGCAGCCCTGTAACGAGAAGTGTCTGACACCCCCCCAAAGCACTGCCAGGAGAGGGACAGGCAGAGGAAAGGCAGAAGCCTTTTCCCTCTCTGACACGGTCTTTTATTCAGTATCTGCCCTCCCTAGAAAGCATCTTTGTGGGAACCTAGAGGACAACTTCCACAGTTTCAGCCAGTTTTTGAAGTTATTGTAGACAAAATCAGGCTCCTTTTTCTCCATCAGCTGACCATCCATCCACAGGATGGATGGATCCAGGACAAAGGATCCTAAAGATTACTGTGTCCTGTGTACTTTACTGCATACATAGCCCTGGTTTTCCCCACCAGTTATCACACTCCTTCATAAACACATCTATGATTTATGTTCAGGATCGTTATGCTACTAGATCTACAGCTGCAGCAGAACCTCTGTCTACAGATGGATTTTAGGAGTGTGCTGCTCTTCAGAGCACTCACCAATCTCGTTGCCTACTGATAGAGGTGTCTGCATTGACTAATCTTTTCATAAGAGTTCATTTATTACTTTAGCATTATTATGAAAATCAGGCCATAAAAAACCTTGGAAGATACACTGAACTCACATAGAAATATTGGATCAAACTACATTTTTGCAATGACAAAAGAAGATAATATTTGATATTAAATTCTACATTTAAGATCAAGCAAAGCATTCTATTTTGAGATCTTTCTGAGGAAAACAAGGGACATGATAAACTGCATCCACAAAGATGGCAAAAAGAAATTTGTCATCTTTTCTCATTTTTTTCCCCTTCTTTCTTGGAGAACACATGCCTGAATCCCCTAGTTTCTGGGAATGCCCTAATTATCTGCATGCAGTGTATAGCTCCACCTCTTGCAGACTTTAGTGCCTGCCCAAGTAAATGTTTATTTTGATTAAGTAGAAGAGGGTCCTGTATCTCCAGCCCAAGACAACTCGCTGGAGGTAAAAGTGCAGGTTCAACAAAAGTAAACTGAATTTTAAAATTTTTTAAGGTAATGCAACACACAGAGACTGATAATAATAATTATGGAATATTAATTTTGGATTACCAAATCTATATTTTTCAATTACTGTAACATTCAAACAACTTCCAACAGCAGTCTCTAAGCCAGTTAAACTCTGCATCTCTCAAAAAGGCTGCATACCATTCTTATTTTACTGTTGCAATACTTGTGGTAAAAAGGAATTTAAATCATTAACCATCTAAAATAAATGTTGAATAATTTTATCAAAGACAACGGAGACTTGTTTTCTACACAACCACAAATATGACCTGCTGATGTTTACCAAGGAGCCACTTTGTGTTTTCTTCACTGAGAAGAAATCCCATGTGTTCATACCCTGTCACACTACAGAAGTAAGTCAGCCATGGATTAACTTCCATATGTTCTTTTAATTGATTTAACAAATATAGATAAGATAAAGATACTTATGTGGCATTGTAAAGAGCACAGACTAAGACCTAGTTACCTTCTGCGCCTTCCCAACACAGACCTTTGCGGGCATTTCTTGTGAAAGGAGCCGACTTTACAGCACATTTGCAGGAATTTAAAAAGGATGACACACCGGAGAGAGGGGGTTCAGTTTTAGCTCCTTGATAAAATTAGTATCACAAACTTAAAACTCTCAAAATACTCCATAATTGCTTTCTTTACAGTTTAAAATAATACTAATGGTATGTTTCCAAGCCTAATTGCTATGATTTCACTTCTATGGGGATTTATAATCCATTTTAATCTCTCACAGAACACACCCTTTAAAGCAGAAATCAGCTTTCTAGACACCCCAGAGAACTAGAAGCCTTTAAAAGAATATTTTACTGTCCCTTTGCAGACACAATCACTCCCAGACTGCCTAGTTTTCAGATTCAGGCTCAGAATGGATGCCGGGGCTTGTTTCTTTTTGGTCATACCACATTACATGCTGAGACAGTGACGATCTGTGGGAATTCACTAACCCGCTTGGAATTCTACATTTTATAAGAGAGAAAATGTCAGATGTGGTCAGCCTCCTACCCTTTTATGGCTGACTTTTATTATTCACTCCTGCCTCTTACTGCCTACACCTCCTGAGCAAATGTTCAAAATTCTATTCAAATTGCAGAAGCCTACTTCCTCTGCAGAGAATAATACAGATTCAAAGGAGGACAAGTGTTGTTTATTAGCAATTATCATGAAAGTCCTTCCTGTAATTAACCTCAGCTTCATGGACACTACTATTTGCACTTCAGCTATCTCATAAACAGGGGCTACATTTCCATTATTGTTAGGGAAGATGAGTCATTGCAGAAGAATGCTTATCTCAAGTCAGTTTTAACTAGCTTTTGTCTGCATGAGATATTAGTCACTGGTACCTACAAGATTACAAGTCTGGATTTGGGCTTCTTTTTAAAAAACCTTTTTCCTCTTTCCCTTCATACATTCAGAATTCATCAGTAGCAGCATAAAGGCCGGGAAGTATATAAAATGCTCCTTTCAATTAAACCTACACTTTGTCTGTATGATCACTGAATCATAACCAAGAAGAATTCCAGATTCTGCCCAGCTAATGGGAGGTCTAAGACACTGAAAACCCCAACATTTGCTCTGTAGGCCATAAAGAGACAATGGTGAAGGATTTGTTTTAACATTTTTCAAGCTCTCAAAGAGAGCTGAGCTACAAATCAGTGCAGTGATGTATGCCTTCTGCCTGGTGAAAAACCTCCCAAACAACCCCCCACTTTATTCACAAGACACAGTCAAAAATGAAAATACAATGACAATGCACATTCATAGATTTTTGGTTTGCATTACCATTTTAATTTATAATTGAACAGTCTTGACACTAGGAGATATTAATAAAAACACTTATCACACAGAACCTAAATGTGTACCTCGGTTCCTTGAAACTAAAAAGGCTAAAAATCCAATAGCTTCTCATGACTTAAGATACATGCAGGCAGAATTTCTGTGTCTCAGAACTACCTGCAGGTATTCATCACAAGGGCCTTCTGAAGGGTATTCAAGAACATCTTTACATGTTTTACATAAACAGAAGGAGTACAGAGCAGAGTTAAAGCTTTACTAGCAATACAGTATTAAACAGCATAGTCGTGACTCTTGCAATCTGACTACATCCTAAATTAAAACCTGATTCAAAGGGGCATAACTACATAAGCAAAGTAGTTAAATGTATTCAGGCTACCAAGCAGAACTCCCAGAAAAATAAAAACATTAATTAAGACTAACTGGACTTGAAATTCTTCCCATACTCAGTGCTTTGAGTTACTTCATTTCACATTCCCAAGTGATAATTCCAGAGAGCTACATCAAAGCCTGCAGAAATTTATGTAAACTCTGAGGTCAGAGATGAGAATATTCCTTTACTTTAGATGCAAGTTTACTGGGCATTTGTCATTTTACTGTTATTTTCCTCTTGTGGGAAATGCCGGGTAACAGCAAGTGTGAAGAGTAGACCTGAGTTACTGCATGCAAAAGCATCCATATTTCTACATCCATTTTGCTGCAATGGCAAGTTTTTGAAAAAATAAGCTTTTCTATTTCTTTAAGTGGCTTTGAATGCTGTTGATACAGATTACGTTTGACCCTAATAAGTTTGAATGCCATTCTCTTGACGAGGTTTTTTTCAATGTATACAGTGAAAAAACTGCAGACATAAATTGTGTACAAGCTTGTTTTTCGCTTTCCCAGTGGGAGTGGCAACTGAAATCTGGACCTTTGCCACGTTGGTTGTGCAATTCAGATCACAGTACTTATAGAGACGGGATGGTCAGTGCACCAGCATACTAATGCAGCTGACTGCCAGACTGGCCATTGTTAGTATTTTATAAATTAAAGTAAAACCACAGTTTAATGTCAGACCATTCCATGTAATTCTAGACGTGGAACATAACTTCTGGTCTCACCACCGACTTCTAAGTGACAGTTTTCTAAACTCACTGTTAAAGTTTTCATCAGTGGCATTTCAAGTTTTCAAGTATATTACAGAGAAAAAAAATATTTTCTATCCCCTTTTTTCCTTCTATTTTTTTTTCCTCTGAAGCCCATGAAGATACAACTCTATGGTTTTTAGTTGTGCATAAGAATTATCTAACAATTTGCTGCAATCAGTTTCTGTTAAGAAAAAAGAGAAATTAGCTATGTAATATAACAACAAGACTAAATAAATCATCATGGCACTTATATGGTTCATCCAGAACATCAAATGTGATTTTTAGTCAGTTCTCCTCTTTCAGGACTAACATACTGACATATCAAACAATTTTAACAATAATAGGAAATATATCACACACAATTGGACTACAGCACATTATATTCCAGTATCACATGGAAAGTTTATAAACCTACTGTATTCAGTTTTTATTTGAAGTTTAAAAAGCATTTTCATATTCATGATTTTTTTAGCATAAAATAACTTTTCATGAAGAAAACAGAAAAAAAATCTCACAACAAGATACGGACATTTGGAAAAGCTGCTGTGATAAGCTCTACATTTTCAGAGAAAATGGACATATTTTTAAAAGATACATCAGTAGTTTTGAAATAATTTCTCTTTTTGCATGTTCATTAGGAGTAGGAATAACTCTTTCAGCTTGAAGGTACTGACAGGGATTATACTGAATAAACTCTGTTAGCTTTCCCTCCTGTCCAGCCTTTAAAGCATACTTAATTATAACGAAATGGTACTTTGCTCTGTCAACAAGTTGTGAAGTCACTTGCTCAACCTTTTTCCTTTCATTCCCTCTGCTATTCGTCTTCTCTGGACCTGTTTAATTTTTGCATTTCCTGATTTTTATCTTGGGAAAACAAAAGGCATCTGCACTAAGTTACATGAAACAGCAAAGTGACTGCTAGTTAGTGATTTGCAGGTTCTAAACAGTGAGTTGTGTGAAATGAAAAGGGGAGTGTCATGTTGCAAAAACTCTTTTCTCTCCCCTTTCTACAGCTGTATTTCTAATCAGCAGAAGATACATCTTGCTTGGAGTCAACCCCCTTTCTCTCTGCACATTCTTAACCTTCTATCTTATGCATGGATCACTGGTTAGCTTAGAAATGCACAGACACAAAAGGGGGAGCTGACATGTGAGGTTTGATGGCAATAATGGCTGTTTATAAGCCTAATCCATCACGTTTAGTGGACACCTCCATTTTTGTCCCTCTGAAAAGGTATAAATAATAAAATGGTATAGCTTCGGCTCAGAGGTGCCTTGGTAAATATTTTAACTATTTACAAGATCACATCAATAACAAAAGAAGCATCTGTACCATCCATACAGAGGCCTCTGAATCTTTAGAATAGTACCCAGATGGTTCTTACAATTCATCAACAATAAAATGTCTTCATGACAGAGCTTTTGTGACATCACTGATATTTTTATATGCCACTGTTCAATACTCCAAACTCTCATTCTTTTTCCTAAGAACATCTCAGTTAATATTCTTTCTCAAGGGAAAAAAAAAAAAAAGGAAAAAACTTCAAATAAGGATCCACAAGGTAGATCCAGCTGCAACCTTCTCTCCAAATAATTCTCTCCTTCTCTTCAAATAATCAAGGATCCAGATTACTAATATCTGGAATACATCAAGGTTAGCACTGTGTCAAATCCCTTGATAAACTCAAGCTGCTACTGGCTACTTGGGCAGTAGCAGTTGACAGTTTTTCTTCGGTTTTCCTTTGCTTTTCTCAATATCACATCCAAACAGCAGCACATCAGGAACAGTAACAAAACAGAGGAAAGGAAATTCAGCAGTTACAAAATTAGTCTGTTGGGTTTCCTATTTGAGATCTAACAAGTCAGCTCAGGGGATAAAGTGAAGTTTATTCTGTTTCTTCATAAAGCAAAATACTTGGAAGTGGCAACACATAGGTATAGAGACTATTACAGGTCTTGGTTTATCTAAGCAGAGGTTTTGGGTACCTGGGGTTTAGGTGCCAAATCAAAACCAGGAATAAACCAGGTGATTTTAGAAAAGTGCTGAACAGCCACTTGTTAAATAAAGCATATGCTTAAGATGTTTCATATTGAGTCTTTAGTTTCATTGAGTCATTATAGCTGAAATTCATAAAAAAATTTAAAAGGTCAGTCTCCAGTTTTTGGTAGTTTTAGTCTTATTCATTCATATTATAAATTGGTCTCATAAAGAATTTACTCAATTCCATAATATTCCTTACAACATTGAAGCTTCAGTCACTAAGTTAAAAATGTCTCTTAAATGTTACTTCAAATGGCTTCAACTGTTATTTTACAAAGTGTACACTCTAGTATTAAACATTTTGTCACTAATTGATAAGAACCTTGATAAAATACTTGAAATCCACCAGCCTAAAATGTACACGAGCACAAACCAACATAAGAAAATGAAGACCAGTTCTAAAGAATATGATTATATCCACTTTTTTACATCCTTGCTCACACACACACACACACTTTCTCAGAAAGATGGGAAAATCTGTAACAAGAATTCTAACAAAGAATAACAAAATCACATTTTTTCAAATTAGAAATACTTTTCAATAAAGTTTGAACCCTTTCTCCTTTCCAAAGATAAGAAAAATGGCATAGAAGTAAAGCAATTCAGAAGCATTCCTGAATATCAATGCTACCCCAATTCCAAAATTTGGTCAATAAAATTAACAGCCGTCCTTTGAATGTAATATCACACCTCCAAATGAGTTCAAGCTGGTGCTGTTATTGTCCAGTGGAATGTGAGATTTACATTTCACAGCTCCTCACCAAAGTAATGAGTGAATCTGATCTCATAAACAAACAATTCCAGTTTCATGTTATTTCAATGGCCCTCCAACAATGTGTGCCTCCACAAAGAAAAATATCATGTTTGTGCTCAGCTCCAATTGTAAATGGGACTGTAATAAAACAACACCATAAAAACCATTTTCACAGCCGAGTCTGCAATTTAATAAACAGATGCGAACAACAGTCTTTGGAGATCAACAGTTAAAAATAAATTAAGTAGAAGACTCCCCACATCACAATGGGAACAACTGGAATGGCCTCCAGCAACATGCAGCAGAGTCACAAGGTGTGTGTCCTTGGACTTTCCACAGGCACCAACCTTTGAAGTATGTTATCATGACATCAGTGCAAATCAGTCAGATGATTTCAAGGAAGGCCAAAAGCACTTTGCTTTCTTTGCATGGTCCTAAATATTAAATAATTACTCTGCAAGCACCAAATATTTTCAGACATATTGTATTTTCACTGTCCTAGCCTACATAACTCTTATTAATCCATTCTTTTCCTTACTCTCCTCCGCTACTCTCCAAAAAAAAGCCACCAGCATGCTTTTGCACTGGAGATGTTATAGTTTGTTTTAAAAACTCCAGATCTCAAAAATAACATTTGAACACTGTGTTGGATTTCATGCAGAGTTCTCAAAAGTGCACTCAGGTACCAGAGTTCGTGGGGTTTTCCTTGAAGTCAGTGGGAACTTTCCCCTTAACATATGTGAGAGAAATGAATCTGAGTTCTTGAGAACTAAACCTTTCAAACAATACACTGTCCTAAGGGTGATTGTGCACAGTACTTAATTGAAAATGTATTTTAATGTGAGTTATTGAAGACATGGATTAGGATTATCATGAGTGGCCTGAGACTTCACAAGAGCTCAGTAATTCACCAACTAAACCTTCTCAGTAAATTTGAATGTTGGTACTCCCTAGAGCACAATGACACCACATTAGATCAGATCAAGAGCAATACAGTGGAAGGGATGCAGACAGACATGGGTCTAGATTTCCAATGAAGTCTTGACAACATGCCTGCTCTTTCTGGATTGCAATCAGGCTTCATGATTGCCAGTTTCTCCCTTGAATATGGATATAAAGCATTAATTGAGACTCAAGGTAATAAACACAGCTGCATTTCTACAGTAAAACATTTACACAGTTAAAGCTATCAGAAATCCATGCTGTGACCTAAAGTCCTTAAAGTAAAACACTGGGCAGGGCAGAATATCCATCTATCTATCTGTATGTAATCTGTCTTCACTTTATTCTATGACTGGCACCATCTTCCTCACTGCTAGTAGCTCAAAATGAGACAAGCAATTAAATTTTCATATTCCTTAGGCAAACGAAGTACTTAGAAGCCTTCTCACTTTGTAGGATACAGCAGGTGACAAACTTCAGCTTAATATCTATTCCAGTATTTAGTATTTAATGTATTAATAAGAAAACAAAGTGATAATATACTTCCTCCCCCTGCCCCCCTAAAATAAGCCTCCCAATAAAGCAAGTTTTAATGAAAAACTGTAATTCCAAACTCTGACCTGGCCAATGGCCCACACAAGGGCTCTGCCTACCAACAGACTCTAAATATAGTATCAGAAAAGAACAAATAGCCAGTGCTAAAATATATTTTTTGTCCTTGGCAGGTTCTTTGAATTAATGAAGAATTAATTTGGCCTTTTGAATTGTCATGAGAATCCTCCGTTATATGTACAATTATATTTTGGTAGAAGTAGTGTAATAGCTAAATTGAACACTGGTAAGAGGTTCAAGGGAAACATCACCTGCAGAAGTTCGGAAAGTTTGAGGGGGCTCCTGTCCTGCTCTTTAGGATAAAACATGAGGATCCCACCAAATTTGTCACAATAACCTTCCCTGAAATACTACAAGGACAGAAAAAACAGTGACACATGAAGCATTGTCAAACTACCTTCGTCACAAGTTTTGTCTGTACACTTCTGATTGGGATAAATGAGATGAATTTTCAGCCAAATGGCGAATCCCTCTCCCACTGATCTAGATGAAACTGCTCTGTTTATCAAACCAATGATTCTGCACACGCATTTTAGGTCCACATTTAAGTTATACTTCTGAGAGATCTTAAAATTATAATTATCTTGGAATATAGTAACATTTTGCACACAGCCTTGCTAGGCTAACATACACACTCATTTTAAGGAAGTATTTGTGAAATATGTGCTACTCAAGGAGAGTACAAGTTAAAGGTTATGTAAAGGTGTCACAGAAAATGAGCTAATTGATGCTTCTCCAAAGTGCCAGATAGAGCAATTTTATCAAGATACTCTAACAATTTATAAACTGCAATTTTAAAAAGTGATTTAAGAACATGAACTTCAGTGCCTTTGTGATCGAGAATCATCTCAGAAATTAATGATCACTTTTATGGTAGTGCCCTTCCTAGAGCTCTCATCCCATCAGATGCTATTTTGAACACTCAAGGTAGTATCTACTCCTTCCAAAACAAAGTTAGTTCACATTCCTTTAAAATTAAAATATAGCTTAAAGAAATGGGCCCTGAACTCAAAACTGCAGTGCTTGTAAGCACCCCTTCCGTGCACTCAGGCAGTCAGCTGAGCACTGCACATGCTGCATTTTTAACAGCCTTTTCCGTATACAGAAAAAACCAGGTAGCAAATTGCTTCTCAGGTGATTGTGCAGGCTCTGATCCAAAGCCCACTTACATAAACAGGAACATTCCCATTTACTTTAACAGGCTTTGGCTCATGCTCCAAGAAATGCACATTTTGCTTACATTCCAGGTTAGCACAGCTCCACTTAATTATTAAACATCTGAGAAATAGTTGGACATTTCTGTATACCAAATTATTATTATTTCCAGTTACTGATAAGAAAACACTGATATATTTTTTCTCATATGAAATTAATGCTTATGGCAGATGTGATACTGAAACTCTCATTTTGATGCTGGAGGTCTGTACTCAGTCTTGCTGGAATTAATGGCTGAATTTCTCCTTAAGACAGTGACAGCATAGAAGAGGACTTAAATTCACCACAAGTTAGCTCCTCAGAGTTTTCTTTTGTTTGAACTTGCATCATACAAGTCTATTATTGTCAAAAAGGGACATTTTATCAGACAAATTCAACCTAGGTTGATGTGTGTTGTATGTCAAATCTACAAAGCATGTGAATTTGATACAAGCTGAGTCTCTACTGAGAAGTATGGAACATTTACAGATCTGGAAGGTCCTACTTCAGTCATCACCACAGCAATCAATATCTAGATCAGAAAGACTGTAAATGGAAATTAGGGCACAAATGTTTAACATTTGATATGATTTTTTATCTTCCCTTCACTTTAACAGTCACACATTTTAATATTTCCAACAGCTGTTTGTAAAATATCCCACATATGAAGATAAAATCTGATTTGGATGCAAAATTATTTTATTCTACATTAAATTTTGCCTTCATAAGCTCTTGAAGGCTTTCCAAATACTAAAACTGAAATGGAAAGCAAGATTTAAGAAAGATGTCATCAACTACCCCACCACTTCCCTAGTTTTGAAGTCACTCTATGCAGGACTGACACGAAGCAGAAAAAAAATTTAAGCAGGCTGTGGAATACTAGCTGATAATGGTCCTGAAAGACTGACACCCTGTCCCCTCTCCTTCCTCTTCCCTGTGTGTGCAATCTGTTTTGATGACAAATTGAAGACACCTTTTTCCTTCCACTGAATTATCTTCACACTGTGACGTTTCTGTTTGTCTCATGTTTGTTATATCAGCTCTCCACTAAGGGTTTGCCACAAAGCTCACGCAAAACACTGGTATCATGTCAAAAGAACTTGTCCTACATATTTAACAGTTCCTAGGTATTGTTACGCTATCTAAAGCCTTTTTCCTGCAGGAGATTGCTGTTGGAGGCAGAATCACAGCCTAGGGCAGTATCAGCACATCCCTTCCAGGATCAAGCGAAAAAGACTCATCAAACTGCAAAATGGACAGACCTGTTGTGTTTCAAGACATTGGCAATTCCCAAAACATTTCCAAAACTCAAAATGAACAGATGAGTGATTTATAGCTTTTAATATATGCACAAGACCTGATTCTCATCTCAGTTGGTATGAAATGTCTAAAGCTTTTAATGACAGAGGATTTGATCACAGGAGAGCTGCATTCTTCATTCATGCTGTGCAAACCCAGTGCTAATTTTGGAAATGGTAGGGCCAATCCAATAAAAGTTCACTGTATTGACATCACGATAAAACTGAGGTCATAATCTGACCCCTTCACTGTAATAAGGGTGGTAAACCCCTTACCAAAAAGCCCTATTAAAATAAACCTTAGAATGGAGAAATATTCATAGCAATAGAATGAAATAATGCAACTGTCTTAATAAGGATTTTACCACGAGGTGTTAAATTAACAATTCAAGAGCATCACTTATTATAATTTGCATTGAACACTAGACATAAGGCTAAAACTAGAAGGCAAAAGACCAAATTTCTTAGGGTTCATGGTCTTTTAAAACTGCTGGATTCATCAAGTGACGGTCAGGCATATTTCATGCTGCAGTTTATGCCTCAGTTTCCCTATGTGTAATCTAAGATGAATAACAAATTCTTTCTTAGAAATAGTTCTGAGCCTCTCCGTCACCTACATAAATTAAATTAGTATTATTATTAGTTATCTACAACAAATTTTTCCTTTGCCTGTTGCCAACATGGTTCAAATTACACAGCACATGTATCCATGTATGTTTTGTAACTTTAATTTGCTGATTTTAGTAAAAAACATCTTTGAAATTAAATGCTGCTATCCACTTTATTGCTCAGATTGTACTTCGCTTATTGCTGTGTGTCTGCCAAATCCATCTAATCAACACAACAATCTAACTACAATCAAAGACAGTGGGAGTATTTATAAATCCAATCTGCTGCAGCAAAGAGGAAAGAATACAGACATTACAGTATTCAGTAATAATAACCCAGAGGGAATCAGAATATCTGCTGTTTTCAAAACTTTTTCTTCTATTCCTTCCATAATTTCATTTACACTTCTCTTATCAATGAACAGCCAGGTTACCTCTAAAGACATTTGCATACAAAAATTTAAGCTAAAGTATCAAAATAAAAGAAATTAGAAAGTCCATAATTCCAATACATTATGCCAACAGAGCTAACTCTCACACAAGAGAAGGCATGTGCCTTCTGCCCGTGGCAAGGAAAGAGCACATGTTGTGGCTTTTCTCCTGTTCAGACACACGGCACACTTCATCTGCACTTGACAGTAGATCACATTGTGCTAGAAGCAGATTTCTTGCAGAGGTGGAGCTGGTGGGCAGGAGATGGGGCAGCAGCCTGGCTCTTGCCCAGCTGTGGAACGGCCTGGCAGCGTGGCAGGCAGGGGCCATGCCAACTGGCACAACTGTTGTCACAGCTTTTCTTTTCATCTCAGCCTTTCGCACAAAGGGGCAGGGGGTGACTGTGGACTCTCAGCTACTCATCTCCCCTGTGCTTGGGAGGCCTCCAAGCAAAGTTCTGTTTGATCCTATGGAACATGGAAATGAGGGGAAGATGCTGCCACCAGAAATGACTCTGGGGAATTGATGCACAGGGTAGATGAACTGTCCATATCTACAGCCTTTACTCTTTTCAGGGCTTTTGCCTAACCCCAAACAGGACAGTTGAAGACAAAATGAGACATTAACCACTACTCCTTTTTACCCCCTCTGTCAACATATGAGCTGATTCTTTATTTAATAGGTACTCTGCAATTCCTTCTTGACAAATGAGCTGCTAATTTATCATCAGCTTTTCTATGACCATCCCTACTGTATTTCAAGCCCTTCCTAAGCATCCATGGATTAATTTTTAGGAAGGTTTCAAATACATAGGTATTGCTACACCTCTTATGAGACAGGAAACTACAGCAGAGAAACATAAGGTCAAATGTTTTCACTAATTCTGAGTGCCCATTCTGGAAACCCTAAAACCTTCACATAGCCAAGCAGTGCTCAGCACTATGTGGCCCACAGGCTCTAAGCAACAATGACATTCAGCATTCCATCACACTGTTAGATACCATGGCAAGATGTTCACACTAAGAAATAAATGATCATAAATTGATTTTTCTAGCATTGCAGTATAATTCTGCAGCACTGATGGCTATATCTATAGTATGAGTATTAGTTATGCCAAAAAAGAACTTGCATGCATCACCTCATCTTGTTTGAATTAAATGACTTTAAACTGGCTGTACAACCAGATATTTAAACCTAAGTCAGTCCCCAAACCCACTTCTAATTTACTTCAACTGGAAAGTCACTGGGCTCACATGAGAGAAAAAGTAAATATGTAAAAGCTCAGGGAACAATCCATTAGTTTTGTTTCGGATATGATCTTGGATGGGATCTGACAGGATTATATGTCCATGGCCATGGAGCCTAAATGGCAAATGCAGAAATATATCCTAATTCTCCAGGGTGGCTTAAAACCGTTTTGTTCCTCCAGATGATGCATCTACTTTCCAGCCTTCTTAACCAGTCTACTCCAGCCTGATGCTTTTCATTCCCACTTTACTGTTGACCTATTTGTGGTCTGTTTCTGGTCTCAGTCTCATGTGCATCAAGCTGAAGTGACTCCTGTGACTATATGCGTGTCATATCAGAAACCATCCCAAAGTGCAATAAAAGTGAGGTTTCAGCTCCGTGGTAGTTACAAATTTACTTCCACTGTATATCGAGCTGTGTTCAGGAACATTTTACATTTCTAAGGTGCTGCAGTTTTAATATGTTGGGCCAACTTCAGTCAGTGTAAATTAAACAGATTTTGACTTCTAGGGACAATAGATAATTCTGGCTCATAGAACAAAGTAATGGGGACTGACCTAATCTTTGTTCTCCCAGTAACACTTCCCAACTGATATGTTTTAGTACTTTCCTAACAAATTATTAGACAACCACTACAGCATTGAGAAAGATCTGACCTCTTCTGGCACCATTTCACTTAAATGTTGGGAGGCTGCCCATTAATTTAGACAGAACAACTCGCGTTTCTCAGCAAGCTTGAGTTGCTTTCAAGTGGGCCTGTCAGAGGCCATAGTTTTGCCAAGGCAACTGAAATTTTAAGGGAAAAAGCTATTTGTTGATTTGTTTGTTTCAGACCAGTTGAATGATTTAGATTGAAAAACACTTCTAGGTTCATGGATTCATGGAAAGAATTAACCCAATCATACTTAAGAGTCAATTGTCAAGAGCTACCATGCTGCAAAAACCCAACTGTCCTGACTTACTCAACTAGTAAAGCACATCCTACAAGCTATCTATGTTAACTAATACTTAGGTGAACCACTATTTTTCAGCCACTTTTCTGTCATTTTAAGGTTTGTGTTAGTAAGACTTGCAGTACTTGAACTTTGCAAGAAACCAATGAAACTATATGACTTTTTAATGTGAAAGCAGAAAGTACCAATTTTTGAGACAGAAGAGGTTAGAAGAGAAGAAATTTAATTCAGAAAATGAACCTTTTAGACACAACTGAATCTTCATTCAAGGCAAAGATCTGATAAATATTGAGTAAATAAGTTCAAGTTCATCACACCTGAATTTTAGTTCAATTTCAACCATATCATTGTCAGGAAAAACAAATACAAACTTGCCCCAAAGCTAAACAACATAAGAGAAATCAGGAAGAGGACAGATAGACAGACAGTAAGTTATGAACATAAAACTCTTTGTACCAAAACCAATTAACTCTAACCTTAGGCAAGCCTTTTTCTTCTAGCCCTTCATTTAAAGGTTTTACAATTTATAGCCTGTGTTTCTCAGGGGAGGTCTTGCTCTGCTCTGATTTCACATTTCACAGCAGCACATGTGTAATCCTGCTGCAGCACAGAGCACATGACCCAGCTGATATCAGGAAATCCACTTTTCACTAGTTGCAAACACACTGTAAGAGAGATGCAACCAAAATTCGCTTCATTCGCAACAGGCCATAGGAGAATGTTTGCAGAAATGACAGATTGGGGTAATAACCAGCAGAAGTCCGGCAGTTCCAGCCTGCATCTGACATCCTTGGAGGGAAAAAATCTAAACAAAACCAACCTGCTACACTGTTTTTTGAAAGACAGCTAAATTTTTGAAGTGGATCTATAATTACCATTAATATCAAGATTGGAAAATCCAAAATGACAATCAATTCATTTACTTACTGCCTTCAAGCACCCAGAGAAATGCATGCTTTAAAGTCTCCACGTGGCAGGAGTAACTCACCATCTTCACAGAGAAAACCCCCCAGCTTGCATAAAATTGCATGTTTAATGACCTTTTAAATTTGGTATGATCTCAAACCAAAAGTGAAATACACACATAGCTAATCTGACTTCAAGATAGGGCTGCTCCAACAAAACAGTTTGGAAGAGGATAAACTTTGCTATGCATCTGTAAATGCAGGCAGAGAGGAAAATAAATCTGTTCTACAGTAATTATTTGTAAATACACAAAACCTAATTCATGCCATGGAATTCATTAAGTCAGTTTAATAATTCCAGAGATATACTTACTAAATTCTACAGTACTTAGAGTAAAAAAATTCTTTTTGTTTTTTTTTCTTTCACTCATACAAAAGATTTATGTACATATTTAGTATTATGTATTTCTATAGCTTCAGAACATATATACAGACGTAGATAATATGCATCTACAATTTTCTTATGAAAATTTAAATAGGAAGTTTTAAAACAAATTAAATTTTTAAACAAATTGCACAATTAAAAAAATATGCTTATCCATACTCATTGGATGGAATTGGGTCTTTGCTGAACATGATCTTGGAAGACAGCTTTTCTAAAGTTTCCACCAGCTTTCTATTAATTATATAGCTATTTTTACAACAAAGGGTTTGGGTAGGGAAAGAATTTATTTTCCATTATGAATCCAGAAACATATATCTATCTATGTATATATATACACACACAAACAAAGGAGCACCAATAATATCAGGAAAAAAACCAAAACAACAACAAACAAACCAAACAAACAAAAAACCAACCAAACAAACCTCAGCATTTTAGAACAGCTTGATCCAGGCAACTTTACCATTTTATATTGTATCCCAAAGCTACATTGTAAGCAGGTGGAAGTACAGTTTTCAAGCCTATATATTCTTCTATCAAATCCATAGAAACACCTGTGCTAAACAACTTGTGATTTTCCATTCTGAAAATAGTTTCTGAAATTATCCATTTTCTTGGAAAGAAATACTGGTCCCATGATGGACTAGAGTAAAACAAACAGGGACACTGCTTCAAAGATACTTAAAGATTTTGTTTTATGATATTATGGCTACAAAGCGCAGCTGTGCCTCTTATACATTGATACATGTTTACTTCTGAGTATACATCAGACATCTTAAGAGTGACTAAAAACTCAGAAAAGAAACAATGTATTTTCTAGTGATTATCTAATTGTCTGTAGAGTTAGAAACACAGCTCATTTAAGGCAATAAAATGAAGAGCCAGTTTATAAGCTGTTTCATGATATAAATGAACAGCCCACCAGCAAGCCATATCCATAAAACACAGAGATGAAACCACCAAATATGCAGCTTGATAGACTATCAAAAGCATGCATACAGTACCCGTGTAAAAGCAGATATTATTCATCTTTATTCTTTCACTTTGGGTAAAATTAGATAAATTAGATTCTACATCTCTTGACATCCTAAGACTTGACAGAGAAAATGATTCCTTGCAGCAGTATGTGTATTTAAGTCGAAAGGTTGACTGCTTACATAGTAGATGACTTTTTTACCTGAAGAAAGAAAGGCTACCCAAAAGTCTATGCTGTTCCCCCAGTGATTTTTCAGCAACTAATCCCCAATACAGCTGCATATGAAGATCTGAAGTATATGAAGATTCTATAAAACAAATTAACTCAAAGCAGTAGTATGCTCTGAAATCCCATTATTCCCTTTTGGAAGGATTCAGATGGAGAATGGAAAGCTGGCTTCTTACCATCCAAAAATATATTAAACAAATTAAGGGAACATTCAATTCTGTCTGATTTAGCTAACACAATCTTATTCTGGCTGTGACCTCACTGTGAATATCACTTCTGATCTGCAATGTTCTGCTTATACTTTCACAGAAAGCTACTTTATTTAAACAGGGAGATGGATTGAATTTCAGTACCTGTTTTCTGATCTGTGCCTTCTCTGCCCCTGCTACTTCCAGCTGAAACCCAGTTTTCACTGTTTTCCTTTCTGTAGCACTAATCCTGCCCAGCCACCTCCCCCAGGCCTGTTGCCTGTTCGTCTGGCCAAGGGGCAGCACCCACCAAGAGCTGTGCCTGTCCCGAGGAGCTGGGCAGTATATGCACAATGAATGACTGAAATACTCAGAGCCTCAGAAATGATGAGATGCTGGGTCTGCCAGCCCTTCCCTGTGTGGGGCTTCAGCAACCTACCAACTGTCACAAAAACAGTATCTTTGTAATCTTTAATCCTCTCAAATTTAGGAACAAGACAGAGACAGACTGAACTAAGATTATTTATCACCAGTGAATTCATACAAGCCTTGTTTCCACAGTATAAATCCAAGGATGTTTCCAAACATTCATTTTCTATGACATAGTATGTGCATGACTAAAATCCACAAGGATGCCACTCTTGCCAAAAAAATTCAGTGTAAGTAAACGGAAACAATTTATCCCTCTCTGACAAACAACAACATGGGGAACAAATGGTGATATTTTTCCTGCTATGCTGGTAGTACCGAAGCAAACATCTGTGCCACCAAAATGCAAGGAAACCTTGTCCGAATCAAAGATCTCAATGTATGCACAAACTTGACACTTTCGGGATTCAAAATTTGTAACAGGATATTTCCCAGATGTTGGTTATCAGAGCTCCTTGAAAGAAAGAAAAAACCAGTAACAAAATATAAAAGAAAAAAGAAAAAGGGAAAGAAGCAGCAGCAACCATTAATCCAGAACACTTCAGATTGATTTAAAAAAAAATTTATTCTAGCATCAGAGCATTCATGATTATGCCTTCTGCTTTAAGGTAAGATTTCCTGAGCAAGAAGATGGCTTCTCTTGTCCCTCATTCTTCAGTGGGAGACATGTCACTAGAATATCCCTTATTACATTTCTATTTTAAGAATTAGTGGGTTTTTTGTGTATATGCAGATGAAAAAACAAAAATCTCTTTAGGTCTTCTTACACAGTTCATTATGTATGATTCACAAATGTTCCTGTTAGCACTTCACTGAGAAGTGTGTCACGTTAATAATTAGATAACAATTCTTTTCAGTGACATTTGTGAACAACAAACATGTATCTAGAAAGCTCAGGATCCCAAAGACCTCAGTCTGTTACGGAATGCTTACATGCCAATTTTTACCTGAAACCCCAGCACAGGAGGAGTACAATGCAAATTATTCCCTTCTGGGAAGCAGTGATCTGTGCAAACGGATGCTGCTGAACAGCAAATGGGCTCAAAGCACTTGTGCTTATTTGATCTTCTGCCTTAAAGAGCATTTCAAATTTTATTTTCAAAAATTTATTTTTGTAAATAATCTAGCACTTTATAGTGATCTGTTTCTCAGTGTAAGTAATTAAAGTTACTGGAACGTAACCTAGATTAAAGAAGTGCTCATCATGTAAAGAATCCATAGCAGTAATATTTTTTTCTGGAAAGAGTAGGCAGTACTAAGATTACATTTAACATGGATGAGGGTACTGTTTGTCCTCTAGAGCCTATAAAGACATTTCCCTTTTTATGGTAATACCACCATCACACACTTTTTAATGTAACTGATGGAAACCATCAGTTTGTCCCTTTCCATGCTCAAACACCATTATTAGCCCACTGCCTATCTGTTATGTATGATCATATTGTGTTCGTGTGTCAATGTTCCTACAATGTGCTCTGGGCCCAAATAACCCTTCTATGCACTTCTGCAGGAAACAGAAATTTGGAAAGTCTCTCCAAGTTCAAACTACTCATCCTCCTGCCTAAACAAGGGTCAGTTTTGTTCTGAGCCATTGATTTAAGAACTTCCAGTGACAATGTAACCATAGAAGATGTTCTGGAAGCATGTTCATGCTAATATTTCTGCCTCAATAAGCCTGCTTCATAAGTTGTTTTTAAATATAAGAGTTAAAAATTTGGTCTTAATTTCGGAGATGCATACCCGGAAGCGTTTCCATTTAATGGACTTGAGTCTGTTCAGTGACTTACCTGAGTCAAATATTTTTGGAAAATAAAGGGAGCAACATGTACTGGACATAAACTCTAAAAAATGAGGTTTTTTACTCTTCTTTCCTTTCCCAGCCCCTTAGGAGTAACTGGGTAAGACAGGCACCACCTAAGGTAATCGTACTGAGCAGCTTTTCATGGATTTCAGGTAAGATCCTCAGTATTCGTGCTCTGTGCAAGGGAACACAGAGCGTGACAGATGGTTTGCTTGCCTATCTACAAACACCACTAGAATTGTCTAAACATCCTACAGAGACCTAGATTTTAGTCCCAAACTAATATTATACATGATAACATTACATCCTAGGGATTCTGGGGCTTCCCAAAACGTTACTGCATCAGAGGAGACAGAAAACTAATCTCTGCCAAAACCTCACGGAGGGTGAGCTCAGAAGGGTTTGTTCAGGTCAACTGTTTCACAATGGAGATAGAGCAGCAAGAACCTACTCGACACAAGTCTGCAGAGCTGGATACTCCACAGCTTCTCTGGCTGTCCCATTCTGCTGCTCAACTGCATTTGTTCAATACCTGTTTGCTGCACAGATTGCTGCTGCTGCTGCATGGTGCTGAAAACAAGCACAAATCAGGACTGAGCTCAGCTTTGCCATTTTGTATTTCTGATTTAAAACTTGTATTTATGTACTTCACCCATTAACTGGAAGCTATGCCTGTAGCTGGAACTATAAATAACCAGTATACTAGAAATGTGAAGAAATCTAGTTGTAAAAGGGCAGAGAGGAAGTGCCGAAATAAAGTAAGTTGGCAGAAAATAATATAGCAAATCTCATTAACACATTGTGGAACAACCTTGTAAGTTAACAAAGACAGATATTTAAAGCATGTTTAATTGACATGCAATTTTTCAGTATATACCAAGGAAAAGTTTATACCACAAAAGTACTGACAACTGGAAGTTATCTGCAGAATTTTATAAGAAAGTACTTGCAGATGGAAATGTAAATTACATTTCAGACAAAACAGCCAGTGCAATAAAAGTGGCTTTTAATAAAACATGAGTGCAGTTGGGTTTTGCCAGTTAGTTTCAGAAAAAACATAATTATTCTTTTTCTAGCTAATATGTATCACTGAACAACTGCACTTTGCTATTATACATTGCAATTATTTTGATTAGTTATATTTTTGTTTTAAAAATGTTTTATTAATTAGATTCTTTTGAAATCAAGATCTATGTTTCTTTCAGCTACACATTATGACCTAAAAGTATAAAGACTGTTGTTGCAGAATTGCTCTTACATATCCTTGGAGGGAAGATTAAAACAAATTACTGAGGTCATTTCTTTAAACACCCAAAATATCACTAATAACCCCACAACAGACAAACCATCAGTTGTCAGATAATATTTAATCAAGATTATTTTGGAAAATGAGACTGGTAAATTGAATCTTGACAGGAAAAGGTGTCAGATAAAATATATTTTCAGATAAAACAAACAATTCCAACTTTTGCAGACAAACCCTAAGCAGATATTCTGTTTTCATCCTATCTTTGTGCCTGGAAATGTGAACAAGGTACAATGAAAGACTATGGAGGGCATACAATAAACTCATACTTCTTCTATACTGCAGAGAAACACATCCACATGCTAAAGTCAGCAAATAACAAAGTCACTGGAATTATTTGAGCACTTAACAGAGACGCATTCTTAGTAGTAAGATTAAAAAGGTCACTTGTTCTCTGTCATGATTAGCAATATAATACCAACTCTCAGAGGATAGAGCTTCTCAGCCGACAAGAATTCAGCTTGAAGAAATAAATGTGATACTGAATTTCAGAAAGACTAAAAGCCTGGAAAATAAATTGCTAATGGATAGGATATGTCTGATATTTGACTGGTTTGGTTCAAAGGTAGTTCAGGATGGCATACGAAAAGCAATCTAGGCTACAAATGTTACCTTCGTGCAACAAAATAAACAAGCTCATCACCATTCAAAGTATTGCAATGAAACACATCACTTAAAAAAAATTTCCATCTGTATATTAGATTAATTGAGGAATTCTGGACAGTGGGGTTTTCTGACACACTGAACAGTGAACTCAAAGTGAAGTGCATTTCTCCGACATACAGCAGCCAAGCAGATCAAACGTCTTTCTTAAGTATTTTTTAAGGGTACAAGCTGATAACAAAAACCCCTCTCAATCTCTATATCTGACTCTGTGTTCCAGCAAAAATTGGATTGCACAAAAACTTGCTTTGAATTGATTGAAAGTGACACTGGAAATAACAAGTAAAGGTAAGGTAGGATCAAGGTGAAAAGGAAAGCTCACCTATGAAAAAAGCCTTTTGCAGATTTGTCCACCATAGAAAGAAATAAAGATCATGCACTGAATTCTTCTTGATTGATCACAATAATATCAAGCTAAATAAGAGTACAGATGCAAGAAGTGATGTCACCAAACTTTTAAGGCAATAATATATATTTTTATACAATATAAAAAATACAACCTCTTTTTCGTCTGTAGTTTTGAGAGCATTTCTTGCCCAATGTGTTCACCCAACTCTGAGGTAGAATCTCAACCTAAAGAGCAATTCTGAAATTTGAATATACTTACTATAAGCACCATTACTTTTTATTTCTTCTAGACTTTAAATTTGAACCAGACCTCATTTCTATTGTGCTGGAGAAGTCATGTTCTCTGCTCTATCATCTCTCACTTTTACAATCATTAAAAAGCCACCATAAGATAAGGAGAAATGATTAGTTGAAAAGCCACACAACACGGGGAAGAGAAAAGGCAATAAATAGTTTTAGTTTTGTAACTCTTGGCAAGATGATATGACAGGGATATTAGCCCTTCAAAAAACTGCATTAATAAGATTGCTGTTGTTTCCTCTTTTCTTGTTTTTCCCCCCAAACTTTCATTATCCTCAAATAGAAAGAAAACCTCAACAATTTGAAAATGTACTCATATTTGAACTATCTGCACTACAAAGTTTCAAAAGGCAAAGTGGTTAGCATAGCGCAAAAAAAAAGTAAACTAAGAGTTTAAAATAGAGGATGTTCTTATATCAACTCATACTCTACTTGCTATGGCACTGGTATTGTAATACTGTAATATTCTGGATAATCCCTTCACTGAAAAACTTTGATGGCCAAATACAAATCTGTTACTGCATCTGCTGCTTCACACTTTGGTTTACTTTGTTTTATATCAACACACTTAAATGACACTTGTTTAACTGAAAAATATTCCAAACTTGCACTATTAATAGTCATACTGCAATGACAGAAACTTCCCCACGTCCAAACTCATAGGATCCCAGAGTCTTTAGGTTGACGATGTCCACTGCAGAGAATTAAACAATGAAAACCACGAAGCAAACAGGAAGGTTACAACCAGAACACTACATTATGAAATGATATTCTGATGCAATTTTGTAGATTTTGTTTTATAGACGGAAATAAACAAAGGAAAAAATCATCAAGGGAACAACTTATTCATGGTCTTTTATCACGCAGTTTGCTGAATGACAATTGTTCACGATCTAAAGAAAAGCTAAATTCTTGCACAGTATTTCAGCAGTGTTACTGCTGAGCAAAATCCCAGCGAAGCACAAACAAAGTCAGGAGAACGCTTTGCCTTTCCCCAATCCTCAGTTCTAAAAGAAGATGTGGAGTTTAGTTTTGATTATATTATGATACAGAGAAAGTTGATTCTATTTAAAATTAAAGATTTTGTTTCATCTAAAACTGTCCAGCACTTCCCAGGCTAACTCACTACACAAGAAAAAGTTAAATGTGGCTCAACAAGAAAGGAAAAAAGGGCACAAATATGCCCCCATTGATCACTACTTTGCCCACAAATTTGGGATAGATCCCAGTGTGCACCAGCAAAGCCTCCCATCACAGTACCATTACAGAGCTACCGTGGCTGGGATGCAGGGAGGACCCCACCAGCCCCTTTCCTCTGAAGCTGCCCTGTCTGGGGCATCACCATGTGCATTAAGCACAGCACACTCCTCCCTGGGTATAGTGGGAGGCAAATTGTTTTCATCATTCAGTTACAGCAACAGTAGGAAGTAAAGCTCTGCAAAGCAGCTTTGACTTAGAGGAGAATTAAGACATTAGTGTAAATCTGTTCCTATGACTTCACATAAATGTATATTTTTCTTTAAGTTATGTAAAGAAGACTTGTTGGTGCACATGACAAAACCCCTGGAGCCTGTTCTGTGAAAATTTCTGTAATTGTTTTTTTTATGTTTTTTTTTACTTTTACATTTGCACACACAGAATGGGTATGCACACATCACATGATAGAAGCAAGCAAAGAGCATTGCGGGAAAGAGAAAACTTGCAAGATAATTAAAAATCAATTTATTATCTCTCTGAATGTGCTATTTTATTTTTTTTTTATGAAAGCAGATGTTCAAGTATAGTACTTATTAAAAACCCAGTTTCTACCTATAATATAGTGATGTCCTCTGTTGTATGACCACAACCAGGTCCTTAGATGTAAAATACAAATGGAAGCACTAAGATAGATGTTATAAATTAATTCAGGTTAGTTATGGATTAAGGCTAAAACAGATTTTGACATAAAAAATACCAGAAAAATTATTTTGCAACACTATAATTTTGCAATTGCAAACTAAACCCAAGAAAATCAAACCCTAAGCATCTGCTAAAACAGGATCTGGTCTATTATATAGGAATGTTTGATTAGCCTTTTCACCTGACTGAATTTTTAATCCTAATACTTTTGGAGGTTTAAGGCATTAATAGAACAACTTGTTATTGTTATTACTGTTTTGATCCTTTAACAGAGAATAATATCTGTGTTAATATAAATTCAAGCAACATGAGATGCATGGAATGTTTTTACCAATGAAGTAATTTTCATTAATAGGCCATGCTGGCATAACACTATAAGAATGAAAGAGAAGTTAGCAACTCATATTGGGCTCATACACAAACTTTAAACAAGGCTAAATTAAGTAATATCTACTTAACAGCATTTTAAAATTATTTCTTTTTTCTGTCAAGAGACCAAATTTCTTGATTTTTATAGTATATTTATGTGAACAAATAGCCATTTTCCTACCACTGGTATCCCTGATTCATGCCATATATTCAAGAAGCTATCATTTTCCAATGAAGGAAAAAATGGTAATTTATTAACACTTTTTGATGAAAATACGGAGTGCATTTTTAAGGGAACAAAATTATTAACATAATAAATGATTATTCAAGCTCATTGGGAATAAATCCACAGCTAACTTGAATATCTTGATACAAAATGCTGTTTAAAGGCCTGTGCTTGTTTCCAGCTGACTGTGATTCTGTATGGAAATAGCTCCTGCAAGTGAGGTTGAAATAAAGTTCTGTAAGTAAGACTTCTAAAATACAATGCATTTTTTGTCTTATTTGCTCTAGAAAATTATGTTAAGAATAGAGTTTGCTTGTAAGTGAAAATCTTATAATAAAAACCCTCATTTTTCTGCATGATAAGCAATTTTTTTGACCTACAATGTAAACTGGTTTAGGTTAGGATATGTTTGTAGTCACTTAGAAAAACATCAGGTAACTCCCACTCCTCTTTTTTGTCTATATGACAAGTTCATCTCACTTTGTATATATCTTCTCCAGTGAACCTAATCAGATTTCAAAAATAATGGGAAATGCACTATAACAAAAGTAAACACATTTCAAAATTTGAAATTTATTCAAATGACATTTGTAGAATATAAGCCTTAAGTGGCTTTAAAAAGAGAGAGATAATTTAAGAAGGAAAAGTGGAAATTTTTTGTGTAGGTTTCTGTTTACCAGCAAGACTCTAATTTTTTTAATTTTCCCAGCTTCCTCATCAACAGTTCATGTTGTTAACCTGTCCCCCGGAAAAAGAGGGAATTATTGTGAAGGCCATATTCTCCCGTTCCCTCTCCCCTCTGGCAGGTTATCATCTAGCACAGTAAAGTTAACATCACTTCTATATATTTTTGTACAGTGTCTCAAAGCCTGTTTATTATAATGAAAAAAGAAAGGTGGAAGCCCCAGCTGAGAGCTTCCCCTTTGCAGTTTCTACCCCTGACCCAACACTTCAGTTCAGCTCTTCAGCATGGCCATGTCCCAGCTTCCCTGCAAACCACGACACTGACACAGTTTGGCTGCACTGCCTTTTGTTTTGCCAACTCAGTCATCAGCTTCTGCCATTACAAAATTGAGGAATAGATCTCTTTGCACTCACTCTTCAACAAGATACCAAAGACTCAATAAAATTTGCCCGAGGCAGTTTTTGGGATTAGTTTTCGAAATCACCTGCCTGTCCCAAACTCTAATGACAATGGTCAAGGCAGCACACTAAATAAGCTTTGAAGACCAACCTGTTTTAAGCCCTTAAAATGGTTTCCCACACTGAAGAACTAGAAAGGCAGGTGCAGTGTAAAACTTTGCTATAAATCCATTTGAATGCACATTAGATTTTATATGGGCCAATATGCTCACCAAATCTGTGCCTGAGAAATTTCACCACCTTTCCTGCCAGGTCAAAGGAGTTTTCCCAAGGCTATATTTGGCCAACAGCTCAGTCTGTCCCTCTACCTGAACTTACATCTGCCTGAATAAAGGCAGAGAGGAACAACTTCTCTCTCTGAGCTTTGTTCCATAGCTCTAGCCTGATCCAAAAAGCCTTCCCTATATTGCAAAGCTTGAGGTCACCTGATCAGTTTTCAGGTGATTTAGAATACTGTGCTAAAATCTAGGTGAATCCAGGTATGGATTCTAATTTGAGAGATGAACATACAGATATATTTTCATCAGGAAGGAAGGTGTTCTTCAATTAGTCAAATGAAATAATTTTTCAAGAGAAAATAAAATCCATCTTAGAATTAAAAAAGGTAGAGGTGGTGAAGTAGGAAAGCACCTGGATTTCTGCTTTGTTAGATGTTTGCTGTGGAAACAACCTGCTCAATTTTAACGAGAGTTGACATCACTGAGAAAATTCCCTGCCATCATTTCGCAACTAGCTTTTTTGCTGGTTTTTTGGGGTTTTTTTTCAAATACTAAATTAAAATTTTTATGCTCCTAAGCTTCTAAGTAATTATAAAGGAAGAAGGAAAATCCTCAAAGTGGGAATACTGAGGAGTTATAATTGGGATATGGAGATACCCTATTATCTATGCTGCTTTTTTTTTTTTGCTTTTTTTACTTTAATTTCTGAATGGCAAGTTTCAGCGCTGTTGAATGCCAGCCAAAAATTCAAGGTGGTATGAAACATTTAAAAACATTACTTTTTAACAATGCCGAGAAACAGAATGGCACCATTTTAATAGCCATATGTCATAAAGACTATTTTTATTTAGGAAAATCTATTTTAATTTAAATATCATAAGCCCATGAGCTATAACAAACAATATTTTTTTTCCATGTGCTTGGAATTATCGCAAAGAAAACTTCCTTCTCCTCCCCCTCCTTTAGAAGTCTGAATATACATGTGTGTTTATGAGCGTGTGTCTGTTTACGGTGATGGAAGGAAACCACTAAACTCCATTAGTTAATGCAATGGCAAAATACCAAAAAGGAGGTCTTCCCTTGGGGTTGCTTTTTATCCCATGTCTTTCACTAGTCCATTTTCCATATAATCCCCTTGCAACAGCTCTCCACAGCAAGCTGCTAGCGGTAACTGCATCAACCCAGATGAAGTGGAAAGTTGCTATAATTTCTTTCATCTGCGTTTTTTGTGAATTCGTGCGCTGAAAGAAAAGTTCCCTTTACCAGGTGCTAAGGAATGGAAATGTGTGTGTGCATCTGTGAGCACTGACCTGGGCTGGGCACTGGAAGGAGAATTGCAGGCTCCCTTCTGAGTCCTTGAGCAGAATCACTCACAATGAGCTTTGAAGACCAGATTTCTCCTGTGTCTTTTCCAGTGCAGAACACCAAGCAAACAAGTGTGTGTGTGGGATTCTGTTAGGTTTTTGAAATTTTCATTTAATTATTCATCAAAGTCTGCAGACAGCTATCAACAGTGAAATTTACATTTCATTTCTTAGAATCTTTTAAAATTTCTTTTTAATATAGAATTTAGGAGTTTGAGGGCCAATTTATAGTTATTTCAGGTACTCATAACCATGATTACACACATCAGATACTTTACAAGACTTCAGTGTTAAACTGCAGATGGCAAACATTGCTCACATTGGACTGTGCTGTGAGATACAATGGATCACAGTGAAAGAAATAGGATTTTGAAAAATCAGGCTTTTCCATAACCATTAAATATAAAGAAAATCTATTATATGCTCACCAACACTTCACTTGAAGCAAACAGAAAGCAACCCTATATGCTTAAGATGGAATTTCCTTTTCTGAAGAGGTTTGACAAATAAATTAGCCTGGCCCTTGAACTAGTAAGAATAATATATGCAACTAAAGTCATCATGCAATTTAGAAAAGTCTGAGAGGAAACCGTGTAATTTATATTAAAGCAAACAAAATGTTTAATAAAGCAGAAACAAAACCCAATATAATCAATCATCTGTTGTTTTAGAGAATTCCCCTAAAATTCACATATATTTCTATTTTCAGAGTTGGGATATAGTCTAAAGCTAGAGCTTTATGCTAGCAAAATTACCTTTTCAGTAAAAAACAGACAAACAACAAAAAACCCCACAATAACCTGTCCCACCTTTATATTCCTAATTCGCTTTGCTTCACAATGGTACACTGATGATGAAAAACAAAGCAGAGTTCTTAGGTAAGAACCTATTTTATCTGTCCTTAAAATTGCCTTAGAATCCTACTTAAAAGAGGCAGCTTTTAGGAAGGAAGGTATCTGAAATCATGAAGGTCTCTTCACCCTTATCACCCAGTCAGTCTGGGGCTTGGAACAGTTCATGAAATTCTTTTTTTCTACAAAGTGTTGATATGTACAAGGCTCAGTGGTGGCTCCTTTGAGCTGGAACCCCACACCTGCAAAGATCTTCTGTCCCAAACAGCTCCTGGTACCATGTCCCAAGCAGAGGACAACCCCGTGGCTGCCACAGCACTGGGCTGGGTGTCAGATGTTTGCTGTCTGGCTGTGGGAGCAGAGGAATCCCGAATTCCCAGTAGCACCTGAGGCTCACAGCCCTTTTCCACACAGGCACTGTAATTGTCCGAGCAGACAATTATCATTTATACAGCAAACAGCACAACTTGGTACAACCCTTGTCTGGTAAAAGGATATCTTCCTAATCTCTCTGTATCCAGTCTGGTGCTGTTTACATGAAACTCTTCAGAATTATTATTAAACATAAACTAAAGTTGCTCTTCTAAACCAAACATCTTTGAACTTCAGTCAGGCCCCCTCGAACAAATAAGCTGTTTTGAAAATTATTTCCAGGGCGATGCCTGTTGCCATAGAGATGACATTAAATGAAAAGGACAAAAAATATAGAGGGTGATAAACTGCATGGTTGGATGACACACTTGACTTCCAAGTCTGTGTTCAAATAAGGCATACATGCCAAGATTTTTATGAAAGACAAAATTAAAATGTATCACTATCAAGCTGTAACTGACAAGGTATTGTGTGGTGGCTGTTAACATAATGCTCCATATATTTATTGTTTGTCATTTTTCTGGCCCTGATAAAGGTCTTTTAGAGCTGTAAATCATACCATTAAATCTGCCACTAGGAACAGAGGCTGTTTGGAGAATGAAAAGAAAAGACGAAACTGAATCACTACTTACAGGTTTCTGCTTCGTGACAGACCTTAACTATCACATCAGAGATGACAATTATTCTTCAAATTTGGCACATTTTCAAACACCACACTGTTGGCTTATGACCTAACTTAAGAAAAAATTCTCTCGAAGAGTAGGCTCTTTACCATGGTGATGTATTGTATAGACACAATATTCAGTTAAGTACATATGGTTTAATACAATATGAAGTTATTCAAAGGTTTAAAAATATTGGTTCACTCACAACAAGCATTTCCACTTTAAAAATTAGCTTTCTAGACACATCCTATTTATGAAGGGTCTACAGTATTTTTGTATGAAGGGTCTACAATATTATTATGATGATCTTGCTTGGTATTAGATGAAAAAAAATGCCATTAATCATCTGCTTATGTTCCTGCCTGAATACTGTGACCAACACCTTCTAAACACAGGCTTAGAGACACCTAAATCTGACAGCAGTCAGGAAAAATACAAAGTGATACAAATATTGATAGAGATCAGATGGGAAAAGTATGATGTATTTCACACAGTGGAAAATACCTTCTTAATACTCTCAATATAGAAACTGCTTTACTAATCTAGACCACAACAAGGAGCATAATCCACATCACCCAGGCACAACATCCTGTCTCAACACTGCCCTGTATCAAATGAGAGAACTGAAAAAAACCAACCAAACAAAAAACCTCAAACACTGACAACAACAACAAACTTTATAAAACATGGCCCAGGTTCTTAGAACCTGTCAGGGTTACTTTTAAGACACACTTCGAAACTGGGAGTAAGCAAAGAGACTGTCTACAGCAGCAGACCATTAAATGGCAATTTTTGTCAATGCAGGACTTCAGTTCAATTAACAGCTGAAATATTACTGTACTTCCCACAATGATACTTGGTAAAAGGTACAGCAGAAGAAGGGCAGACCTGGAGAATAGACAGAGAACATTCAAATCTCTGGTATAAGCACAGGCATTGAATATATGGCTACACTTAGAGCCAGCTCACCAAAGGAGACAATTCTGCAGCCAGCAGACAGGTAAGAGTCCTCTCACAAATCCTTACAAATCAGGAAAGTGTTGCACATCTTGAACCCACCCAAAACAGCACCTTTTACAAACACATGTTTTCAAAATTCTTGCTAAGATTCCAGTTGTTTTCATTGTATTCCATTAAAGATTTACTCTGTATTTCTTAAAGAAAAGTACATGATATCAATGCAATGCATAGAGCAGGACCACAGAGAAGCCCAAGTCAAAGATGAAGTAGTCTCTGGGTATAACACATACTTGATAGTGATCAGAAACAAAACATATAATCAATTAATGTAATTCTGTCTGTAGTTTATTCTGAGAGCTCCACAGAAAGTTATTACTAAAATCCCAGTTTTAATCTTGCTGAAAACAAAATTTTTAATTAATGCAATGTCAGTTATTTAAAATTAAACTGAGAGGATGCCTTTGATATTGAACATGCTGCCAAAATGCTGCATGGGTGATAAGAAGAACTGATGCAGGCATAGCAGGGCAGGCCACTGTGTGCTTAGAAATCAGAATATTTTTGAACATCTGACTACAACAAGGTACCCTTTGTGGCCTACTTCTATTAATGAATCTTTATAAATTTTTTATTGGATTTGACAGTTAAAATTAAACAAATAAACAGCCTGTTGCAGCATGAAACCACCTGATTTTATCCCCCTTGTGAATCAATGACCTTCTGTAAATAAGCAGAAGGTTAAGAAGGTGTAGATTACATAACAGAGTATCTCAGGTTCTCTGTTTGCACATAAAATTGAATGTTCATATTTCATTCAAAATTCTCTTTAGAGAAAACAATTTTCTTCATAGTACAATATTCAATAGTTCTCAATGAATTGGTGAAATATGATAACTCGATCACCTGCACTTCCTTTACTTTCCCAGGCTATTAGAAAAGATCTTTATTTCTGTTAGTCCTTTAAATTCTTATGGAATATAATCCTAGAGTCAGCTTAAGTGTAATTAATACCAAGGTGTTTTTTTTTTTTTTTAATGCAAGCTCCGAGGGGAAAACATGGCTATTAAACAACTTCTGCTGGTGTTTTTATGTATGAGATATTTTTCCCAGACTTTTTTTCCTGTTTTAGCAAAGAAAGGGCCTTTTATTGCCAAACTAAAATATATCTGAGAGCTGTGCATAGCAAAGTTTGGAGGGAAATATATTACTAAAAATATACCTGAACTCTCTGAGAAAATCTAATTTATTCCTATAATTAGACAATTGAATGATAAATGTAGCTAAAGAAAGGTACACGGTAACACTTGAATTCAGCAGAGACACACCAGCACTGTGATGGTTTTGCCCTGTCCCTTCCTTGGCCATTTATTCTAAACAGCATTATAATGATTATTCTGGAAAACAACACTTTACCTCTAGCATTGATGAAAGGGACTGAACTAATCAAAGGCAAAATCTCTTATAAACAAAAAGCCAAGAGAGAAGGGGTGACATTGATACTGCATTCTGCTACCTTATTACATTTAAAAATATGATATAATTTGAAGATACATTGACAGATTTTAATGTAAGTGACCTGCATTTACTTCAAGTTAATAATCAGTAATCATTGTTACAAAGGAAAAACCCTAAAATTATCACTGGAATTAAATAATCCTGGCCTAGATGTGTCATCCTGACCATTTTGTGAACAAAGTGTCTTTCTAGACAGAAGATATTAATGAGAGAATATATACATTTATTTAGTGTTTTAAGACAAATGATAGTTTGAATGAAATTCAATTTTCAAAAAGTCTTGGCAAAACATCCACGTGAATCCTGAGTTCCACTTAAACTCTCATCTTGAAATAAATTACCGCAAATGAAATTTATTTTAACTAAACTTTTAAACAACATATAAAAGTAATAATAATTAAAATTGTAAATAAGCTTCCTTTGCTGTAGATCTGAAAGGGGCCAGTAATTCTGAAACAGCTTCTGAAATCTCACCTCTTTTGTAGTCTAATTGGTTACATCAGTAAACTGCTGGGTGAGTGCTTTAAAAGGATGCAGAACAGGAATAGAAATACAGCTTTATGGGAAGTGAGGTGTGAGGCCATTAAATGCATTCACTACATCAGAATGTTTTTAATCCTACTGACCAATTAAGTAAAAGGCATCTTGGAGCAAGTAAATATAATGTTATAGCAAGTAAATATAACTGCCCTGTTGCTGACTGTAATAACAGACATGGTCAACGTGATAAAATGTGGACATTAATTGTTAATTAACTTGATGAAAATATTTCTTTAGTGACAAACTCTTGAATGCTTTTCCAAGTCACATTAGAGGAAAGAAAAAGAATGAGCAGACCAGTCCAAAACAATCTGAATATTAATTTTTAAAAACTCAGTCAAACCAAATTAGTGGATTTATTTCAAGGAAAACTACATTGTTAACTTTACTGCCTATTCTGAACAACATGATCCTTTACTTTGAATACTATGTGACCCTATTTCCTACTAAAACTATAAATTACACTAGCTTAGACTCTTTATTTAAATGCTAAAAATTCCAGAGCTTACCTACAAAATTGATGCCATGAACTGGGTCTATCAAAAACATTGTAAGCACATTTAACTTGGTTGAAATACCTACCTTGTTTATGCCTATTTTAAAGAGCATTTCTTGCCACTAATTAAACTTCCTACAGTATTTCTAAGTTCCTAATTTAACTATGTGAATTAATTAGATCTCAGCTCTACTCCCACATTCCTTTAATACCACTTCCTCTCCCATCAGTTGCTCCACATGGAAGGAGGAAGAATATGTACTTGGGTTTGTAGAGTAGTCTGAGATCTGTTAAAAAAAAAACACTAGAGAAGAGCTGCTTATATTCAGAAATAAAATTCAGATTTAGTGACTAAATAAAATGCTTGGTAAGCAAGGTTAAGTCCTTTGTGGTAGCTTTAAAATTCAGAAACACCAAACCAGCACATTTGGGATATGTAAACATCAAATTCAGAGTATAAATGAAGCATAACAAGCTTCCAAAGATGCTTATGGAATAGAGACTAGGCCTAGTTTACATATCAACTGCCTAGCTAGTTTGTTTTTAAGATGAGACTTAACTCAGGAATTTGACTAAACAAACAGCAAGGGATTCCCTTCAGAGATGAACTATGAAATAATTTGCTTTGCATTGTTCAATTACCTAAATACAGTTACTGTGCAATTGATCAGCATGAGACACATTTGCACAAACCTGAGATGGATCAATGTCAAACACCAACTCGGATAACTCCAAACTTCGTGGTGTGACACAGTCAAAAAAATTTAAACTTTTAACCTCACCACCCCAGTAGTCATAGTGCTCTAGCTCTGCTATTTAACAGCTATTTGTATAAGGGAATAAATATTTATTGTCCTATGTATATGTGGAACATATACTCATGACTTACAGCCTTAAACTAGAAATTGATCACATCTGCTCTTCAAGTTTGCAGTTATTAATACAGCTCTTCTTAATAATGAAAAAAACAAAACCTTTCTCAATAATCGATTGAATAACAAATCCCTGATTAACTCATGTTGAACATTAATGGTTCTCTAGTTATAAAGAACATCTTCTTAAAGTCTTTATCTGAAAGACATGGAGTAGTGGAGAGACGGAGGAAAATAGGAGAGAAAACAAAACAAAAAGAAATCTAATCAATTTCTTTCCGTTATCATATTTGTTTGTTTTGACTGCTTACATTACAGTTTATTAAAGGTTTGTTACTTTTGATCTAGTTCAATAAAAAGGATTCCCCACACACTTCCTCACAGAAAGGCTACCAGAACTACGAGCTTGTGGTTTGAGGGGCAATATGACAATTAGTCCAAACTAGCCCAAAGGTACAGCCTAAAGCAGCAGACAAGAGACTGCTTAGAGCAGCCTGCCTCTTTTTAAGATTTGAAACCCTGATGGCTGTAGAACGCTGAGCAGATACCACCTCTGCTCTTAGTGTAAACCCAGCTTGAAATAGGATATACAGGACATCAAAACAAGTAACTTACTTGATCATTTAAATGACACACAGCTGACCCAATTCTCATATAAGTGAATTTTAACAACGAAATCAACACTTGAACTGATGATCAGGACTGACAAGTACAATGAAGTACAATGCCTTCATTTTATACATTACTTCATTAAAGATCTGGTATGCATCTACAAATATGAAAAATTTTAACTTGTGAAAATATTCCTATGAACATTTAATAACACTATTTACTTTGGAAAAATCTTTCAGAGTTTGCAGTATAGATGGAATGTAGACAAGCTGCCTGAGAAAAGTGTTAATACAAGAGAAAGTGTTATGGCCATGTCTAAAGATAGTACAAATTTAGCAACATCTAAAGCTAATAAAAGAACAATTGTAATTCTGTTTTTTAGAACTTTTTGTATTAATGTTTTCCAGGACTAAATATCAAATTGTGTAGTAAGTGTTACAGAAATGCTTTTAAAGTGAAATCACAAATGGTACTCACTGCCTGCTAGTTATGTTTAGATTTGTGTCTCTTGGCATCAGTAGGAACAATACATATGCAGTTTTCCTCTGAAGAGAGGAAAAATTATATATTTGAAGGAAATGTACTGGATCGCCACTATCTTTTGAACTGCTCTTTGGCCATCAAGACCATTAAATAGTAATGTTAAAGCCTGCTGGAGACTGGAACTTGCAGGTCCACGCTCTGTCTCATATCAAACACAGATAAGTGGTCCCCTGTAATTTTTATGACTACGGTGTCAAAAGTCTTCCATTCAAATCGCAATAAATATTGCAATGAAGCCTGGAAGCAGGGCCATTTGTACTTGCTTGGGGCTGAGAATTAAGATAGCCTGTTTCCAGTTAGACAGTCATTAGAAAGATCTAATGTCCCTGCTAAATGGCTTCCTGTTCTGAGTACTTAAAACCAGTTTTAGTAAAATTGACTTCCTGAACATTTTCTTATATCTTCACCTATATATGAATTTGAATTTAACATTATTTTCTTTAATCAGGGGTTCTTCACAGACTGTCCCCATAGTAAGAATCTTACTTCAAATGAATCAAGAGTCCCATCCTGCAGGTAGCTCTCTATACTCATATTATGTGGATCCAAAGCCCTTTATATCAATATACAGCACAATGCAGAAATGTGTTACTGAAGGCTTTGGGGAACCAAAATGTGATATATCCTTCTTTCACTAAAATACAACTGGTGCACTTTCCTTTTTTCCCCTTTTCAATTTCACTTATTTCAATGTGAGGAGACAAATTAACATTCTACCTGTTGACAAAAAAAAAAAAAAAAAAAAAGCCTCAAAGGGAGGCTGTATCTTCCTGTTTAAGGTCCCGTTAAAGATTTTAAGACTTTGTGTAGATGGCATACAAGTATTTTGATACTTAACTCCCACTAAGTACCTACAAACTCCCATTAAGACAGACTCTGAGAAACTATTTTGTGTGGGTATGAACAGAATCTATTTAAGAAAACAGAAGCAGACACATGTGATTGCAAGCAAGGCCCATAGGCAGAAGTTATATATCTAAATACATTGTGGATCTGTACCAAGGTATCTCCTGGGAACAAAAAATGCTAGATAAAAAAAATATTATTAGAGTATTCTAAGGAATTTTTTGTTAAAACCCCCTCTTATTTTAGGTAAAATACTTTGGGGAACTGATAGTGAAAAGAGAATGCACTAATCTTTAAGCTATTTAGTAGTTTGAACAAATATTTTTCCTGATCTCCATTGCACGGTTTGCCCATACTTTCCCATAAATTGCATATTTAGAGTGACTTTCTGTCTTCTGGGTGCCTTGCCATATTTCAAAATGTGACCTTTCATGAATTGCAATAATGCAAATACACAATAATACATAAATAAATATATAATATACAATGCAATAATAACACTTTCTCTCACCTATTTACTTTCCTGTAAAAAAACATCAAATAAGGTAGATCTCACTAAACTAGATACACATATAGGATACCTACAGTGATATATTTGTTGGGGGGTTGTTCCAACAGCTCCCGTAGCCATCCCCAAATTCCTAAACTAATCTGTCATAGCTTTCTAAAAAATAAATCTTAACATAATATCTCATGCCTGTTAAGTCAGAAAATCTGAACATGAATTGTCATTCATATTCTTGGCTTTGGAGTTTGCATTCATGTTTGTAGCACTCATTCAGAGTAGCAAAAATTAAAAAAAAAGGTAGCAAACAGACCTCAGTACTTACACTTCTATACTTGTTCAATTAAAGGTGGTGCATCTAAATGTGCATTTGAAAGAATAAGTATCCCTTTTTGTGTTCCTTTATAAGAGCCATGAATTATTAATTTCTGCCATTGAACAACGATAATTGCAAATAAATGCTTAAATTAATGAAAAAGTTGAGAAAAAGGGTTTCTTTATAATAACTAATAAACATTTCCACAAAAACTCTAAATGTACCAGTGTCTCATAATTTTTTATGAAGCTGCACCTCCACCTTCAAATCTCAATAATTATAAAAATTGAAGAACCACTTATGGAAGGTTTTGTTTGGTTTGGGTCTTCCAAATTTTTTGTCCCTGTAGAATAGTTGAAGTGTTCTAACAGCTGATCTGTTCTGCCAAGGCATCCTTATAAAATGCGACAACATAATATTACTTTGAATAAAACTGATATATTATTCAGGAAGTTTTTATTGTATGTATACATGATTAGATTTACAGCATGTGAAGAATTATTGCATCCCTTAATTTCTGTTATTAGTGGTGCCTTTGCAAGTATTTCTTGAATTATGTTACTCCCCATCCTGTGTACATCCTTTAAACAAGAGGTGTGTATCATCCAGTGCAGAACTACAGAAGTTCCTCCTTTAGAACCTTCTAAAAAACTATCTTATCTTCACTTGAGGCCTCCAGATACAAAGTGGAAAAATAAACCATCTGTTGTATCACTGCCCTCCCATTCTGTAATTTCATGTGCACAACAAAATTATAAAAAAGTAAAAGCTATGAACATGCTGCATGACATCACTGCTAAATTCTTCAGAGCTGTGAGTATTAAAATACCAGACTGCACATACTTATTTTAAGAAAAACCTGTATCTTATACAGATATATCTATCTATATTGAGACAGACTTATTTTTTGTACTTGTATATTATTAAAAAATAACATATTAATAATGGTGATACCAAGAAGCTTGAATATTTTTCTACTTGAAAGTACATAAGTTTCTCAGGCAATCATCTTCTAGAACTGGGAAAAACAGAATAATTCCCCCTCCAAATTACTTGCAGTTAGGAACCTGAAGAAATTGGTTTAATCTGAAGAAAGGTAATATAGGTATTTTTTTGCCAGCAAATGAAATGACTTAATGAGTTCCTATTTCAGAGAAATTTCCTTGCTGTGGGGTAGTCCCAGTCTTGTTAGTCATCTGTGCTGAAGATTAGACATAACAGTGCTGCATAGATTATGCTGTGACAACCAGTGACCATGCCAATTTTCTTCTAGAAAAATATTAGAGATGAAAAGACAGAACTGGAAACACTGCCCTCACTTTAGTTTGTGTTCCTGTGATTTGTATTTTAGGATCTTTTCCATTTTTACTTCTTGTAGTCACATCAACTCCCATCACCAAATAGGGAGATGCATTGACACTTGCAAAGAACTGTTTTCTGCTCTTGTCATTATTTCAGGATGAATAAATGATGAAATTGCTTAGAGACATGAGAGTTGTAAAAGAACAAATAGGCAACTTTACTAAAAGTCCTGTGTCTAAACCAAATTTAATCCATCCCATAATCAAATGGCTTTATTCAAGAATACTTAGCCACTACACTTAAAGTTACCATAAATCCTTCTAAAATGCACATCCTACATTTGTTGGTACTTGAATCATGAGAAAGACATCACACGTGAAATGACTACCAATAAAAAATATGCTTTTTGCTAAGTGTTTAATAAAAAGACAACTTTCCAGTGTTTTCTAGACTACTATTTTACTTTAGTACACTCTAATTAAAATGAGGAATATAGAATACAGCTTCTGTATTAGTAAGAAGCAATGTGTGGTTTCTCACATTAACACAGTTGTACATACCTTCAACTTCCTCTAGATCTGAACTTATGGTTCAGACCACTACACATATCCGAACATAAGATTAGTTAGGTTGGAAAAGGCCTTTAAGATCATTGAATCAAACTATAAATATGAAGCAGAGAAGCAGTGTATGAAGATTTTTTTCTACCAACAGAGAGGAGACATGAATTGTAACATCTGAAGGAAAATATTTCTATAGACTTTCAAGGCACTGCATTTTCTTCTCAGTTGCAGGAGGGATGATACTCCTGCTCTTGAATAGGTAAGATGTTGACCATATACAGGGAATTCCAACTAAGTAGAGATTTAAGACTGTGGCAACAACAAAATTTATATGCAGAAGGCTATTTTACACAGAAAGGTAACTGATATCACCGTGTTCCCTCATGCCTGTCTCTAAGAGAACACAGATCACCTTTCAAGAAGAGCAAGTAGGGCAACAAAGCATCCCATTGGATATTACACTGACTGATTCTAATAGCTATGGAGTTTATGGGCATGTTGCACCTCACAGAAAAATTATCCCTTTCAAGACAGATACTGGATAGCCTTGGCTGCAGGGAGACTTTTCTCCTTGTTTTGAATCAAAAATGCACCGACCAACCATCACAACTTACCAGGAAATACAGTCCCCATTCTGAGAATTTCCAGTCTTAACACACAAGTTTGTCAGCACCAGCTCTTCAGTTTGACTCGTAAAAGCTTGACAAGTAGTATACCAAGTATACTTGTATATATCAAGTCTATCTACAAACAAAAGCTATCACGAATGCTAGATTTTAAACGATTTTAGCAAGACAGATGAGCTTGTTTCAAAGTCTATGGAAAAACAAAGGCTGAATGGGTCTGGTCACGAAAGTGGAATTCTAACTATATTTGCACCAAACTTAAGTAAATAGGCACTAATACACAAAAGTAGTAGTATTTGCCTGCTTTGAAATGCTGTTTCTATTCTGAAGGTCTATCCTGAAAGTTTCTTTAAGGATCCATTATAAAACCCAAGCATCTGACACATTCTGTACACAAAAAAGAATTTCTTCATCTAAAAACAACTTCCACCTGAAGGAAATACCTGCTTTAAAATGCAAACAGCTCTTATGATACTTCTTGATTGAATACAAATTCTTAAACAAAATAATCAAGTTGAAAGTTTATGTTGTGTTTACACGTCAGCAACAGGCATCATTGCTTGGTATTATAAATCAGGGACAATCAATGCTATAGTACTGTCATTAATAAAATATGAGTCAATAGGCACAAACTTTTAATATAAGCCTAATTATGAGTGTCTCTTTGCATGAAACTAAAAATATTGAAAATGTTGACATTGGAGATGTGCCCTTGAACCAAAAGCCAAGTACAAGTCAATAATCTATTATGATTTTCATTTTGCAGAAGTAGTGCCATTATTTCAAAAGGTCTCAAAAATCAATTCAGCATTTAGTATATCTGTGTAATAATGACATCCTAATTAAAAATTCCAATCTGAATAGCGCAAAGGATAATGTTTAATCTCTAATCAATGAGCACTGAGAGAAGAAGCTATGGGTGCAATAACCTTTCTTAATGAGGTTTACTGTTTCTTCACAGATTACATATTCCTTCATATTTCTGATAGCCACTCTTACACTCTGAAAATGTATGCAGACATTCTCCAACTAAACCATAAATACGAATACAAGTTATTTAGAGAAAAATAATAAAGTAATAAAATAACCTTTTGCTGTTTACGGATTAAGCTGCCATAGTACAAAGGGAACTTGACAGGTGTTTTTTTAACACACATGAACTCCACATTGAAAAGCCACCTCAAAGTTAAGGTGATTGCTTATACAACCCTATAAAAGCTATTTCTAGGATGAAATGCTTGAGATTATTTTTCCATTTATCAGTACTGTGACATGACATTTGAGAATTATTTTGCAATTAAAAAATAATTCTTTTATTTCCCAATTATCCTTACTAATTTGAGACTGCAGATTCTGAATGGCCATCAAAAGAAGAGAAATTTCACAAAAAAAAATCTCACATAGCAATAAATATAATTCGTTACAAGAGCTCATAAGTCCATTGGATAGCTGCTCAATTACCTGTGTGTCAAATGATTATCTGAGAGCTCAATTTCATCCCCATTACCACTCAAGGCATCAACCCTTCCCCCACCACATATTTCAGCTATATTTGCTACGGAACTGTTAACACATCTTTGAACCTGTGATTTACTCAGTTAATTTCCCACTAAGAGGTGCTGGAGTAACAGATGTCATAATTATTCAATTATCATCCTCATTTTACATTCATTCTTTCAAGTTATTGTATAAGACAGGCCCACTGGACATTAATTTCAGGAGCAGTGCAGTAATATAACACTACAGCCTCTTGTAGTCCTCCTCATGGGTGAGTAAACAGAGTCTAACACATGAAACTACTGCAGAGGTCTGTCAACTTTTTGTCCTATAAATGCTCAGATTGGTTCAAACACAGTTTAAAATATTTGGCAACATTTTCTATTCTATGGCTTTCTGTTACATTGCAATGCAAGAGTGCATTAATCAAGCACTATAATTAAAAAAACCCCAATAAATAAAAATGCAAGAATAATCTCCCCCAAAGCTGCAATGCAGCTGATTTTGAATGTTATTAACAATCTTTATTAATGAATTGCTTCGGGGTTCGTAGCATCATCCATACAAGCTGGAAGATCATTCACAACAACATTTCCATGCAACTGAAATGGCAAGAAATTGTTCCCAAATTACTTTAAAAACAGATCTGTGCTACTGAACACACCAGTAAAATGGTAACACAGCAATAGGGCACCCAGAGCCCCACAGCTGAGAATAAAGGCTCTCATGCTATATCCCCAGAAGTACTACAGCACAACTTTACACTCAGATTGCCCAGAGATACATATGGAGATAGAAGAAGAAAAAAAATAAAATGAGGTAACCACTTGGCATGAGACCATTTGTGTATCAAACACTAAGATGCAGTGTTTATAAGACCTCTGAGAACTTTGGGAGAAAAATAAAAACATGCTTAATGCAACACACAAAATATATCTATAGAGTAGTCCTTTCAATCAAAACAAACAACTCACTTTGTAACAATGCATGTTTTAAATTCACATAGTACTCATCTGCATATTTAATTTGCTGCTCTAAATGTATACCAGATCCCTGAACCTATCCTCAGGGCCACTGAAAATCTTAGACATTTTAGTATTTTCCTTAACACGGAAGCCATGTGTACTATGCAACAGGAATAAGGGATTTGTTATAGGGAAGGAAAGCAGTGTTAGTGCCCAGACTGCAAATGCAAAAGGATGCCAAATAGACCAAAAGCTACTAGTTGAGGTTTGGAATAGATCTTCTTCCTTCTTTCTTCCCTCTACCACTCTGGGACACTAAAACTTTTCAATACATGTATACAAATGCATTGTGTCTTGTAGTTGTTTTCTAAAATAGTGTTTAACTTCTATATTCAAGAAGCTTTTATGCATGAGAAATTACTATTTTTATATGCTATACCCTCAGGCTGTAGTACAGTATAATCTATACTTACGTGCTTTTTCATGTAATGTGGTTGTAGCCAAAATGTGAGCGCTGCTATGAGAAAATTAAATAGAATAAGAGCTGCCATGTGCTCCACAATTAAAGGAAACACTAAGTAGCAGCAATGGGAATTAAACAGGACACTGTGTTATGCCAAATACCAAATGTGAAACCAAAATATCTGCCAAGTCTCCCCTATTTGTTACAATTTTTCCATATTTAGGTAAATTTATGTAATTATGTACCCTGCAGTGGTAATGGGACTGTGCTTTAGTCCTTTTGCAGCACATGCTCTTGGCACAAATATTCTTTTTGATGGGGAAAAAACCCAACTTGGCCAAGATTACATATGTTGATTTTATATTGGCATCCTGACTGTGCCTAACAGCTGGTCTTTAATGTAATGAAACTGTGTTGGATTCATTCAGTTAAACAACTCTGCAGACTATTTAAGCATATGTATTTCTTGTAGCTCCCTATGTTTTTGAATCTGCTTTGATCAGAGCACCAACAGTTGCACTGTTTTTCTAACATTTGAGACGTACCTGTGAGCCAAATAATAAGTATACTAAAGACTTAGTTTCTTCTTATACTCTATGACCCCAGTTTTAAACAGCAGTGATCACATCCACGAATCTCTCATGACTTTTCCATATATCTGCTTAAAGAAGGTGTGAAATGAGCCTGTTCCTTCCCGGTATTTTTTCCACAATTGCTAAGGTGTTCAACAGTTTTACAGTCACAAAGATGTTCAAAACATCTTCTTTTTTTGTGTGTGTGCAGGAAAGACACTGTGGGAAAGGCGCCACTTGTTTTGTGGAGTTTTTTATAGCTGAACCCAGGGTGATTTAGTATGGCACCACGTATATGAAATATTTTCCATGCAGGGGGAATACACATGCAGTACACCAGCCATATTTCAAAGATAAGTAAGCCAAAACCCTACCATTGCATCGTGTCTCCCAATCCAAGACAATTGCTGACATGCAGGAAGGCTGAAATAAGCTCAATATTTCTGAGCCTTCTCAGAAGTCCCTTGAAGGCAGTAGCTGCTAATGAAACTGAAAACAGATTTTAAACTGCTGTCTCATAATCCCAACAACTACATCCTGCAGACACATATAGAAATCTAGAAACAAGAACAGTCATGAGGCAGTTTAAATATATTAAGGTCCTCTAAAAGAATGGGATAGCCTGTTTTACTGATAAGTCTCAGTCTAAGTTCAGTCACCTCTCAAAGCAGTTGTCACTGCCTCCATTACATACTTACAAAGCCTCACATTTCTAAGAAAGAAAACCTCTTCATACCGTCTGATCTCCTGCACAGTGCAGGCCACCTAACCTCATTGTACAGGATTTCTAGCAGGAGACTTTTTTTTATTAATTGAAAAACTTATCTTCCTGATTAGCCCTAACAAAAGTTCATTATACCTTGTCGGCTTCCTCTCATACATTCAGCCAACACTTCTATTTATCTCACATTCTAGACTCCTGAATAAATTACGGAAAGAAACCAGTTTAACAATATCATACAAATGCCTGTTCTCCTCAAAACAGTGAGATTAAAGTGTATTAACCATCTTCCCCCTTCAATACTCCAAAAAAAAAAAAAAAAAAAAAAAAGAAAGGAAAACTGAGCTGGTTTGAAGACTGAGATCATGTAGATTCGGCTCCACACTGCGCAGACCTTCACATGGTTTGGAGTGTTAAGACAGAAGTCAGCCTTTATTTCACATGAGGCAACACCCACTTGCAAATGCCTGATGTTATGCCTTCGCTTATGTTCTTCAAAGGACTATGATATTCATAGAAATCCTATTTTCTGAAATGATTTATATTGCAGGTTTCTCTTTATAAATACTCCAGCTGTCATATCTAGCTGAGCAGTTTTAGAGCATTCTACACATTACAATAGCAGCAGATGATCACTGGTAGGGAACAGACCATTCACCAGCAGTCTGCTACTAAACTTCCACATTTAATAGATGAATTAAGCCTTCAAATCCATCCATCAAATTCAGAACCCTCCAGATTAGAGATTACAAGTGTATAAAATGACAGTTTCAGTGACTTGAGACACTGATCTAAGCCACATCAGCTCATTTACACTATTTACACTCTCCTTAAATATCTGTAACAGTAAAAACTAAAAAAAAAAAAAAAAAAAATCCAAGAAAAGGGTCTTTTAATTGTACCAGAAATCTGGGGGATGAGTGGGGAAGGTTGAGAAGGAAACATGTAGGGGAATTTTCACAAAACATTTTAGGAAAAGGAATGACTTTGTGATTTGTAACATAATCCTATAGCACTTGAGAACAATAAAGCACTAATGTTTTTTGTATAAGAAATTAAAATTGGACTACTTCAATGTTACTTTATCTTTCCTGCAGAAACATAAATACTGGATTGCTGTTCTTAATTTAGTTTGTCTTCTAAGCACGGCCAGAAAAAAAAATCCAGATATTACCACTGGCCTTAAAATTTGATCCAACTTTTTAGTAGCAATTACTATTCCCGTGACACCTAACCAAGTTTAACAATTCATAGCAGCAAGCAAGCTACAGATGCTTCTTATCCTGAGAATATTAAAAACAGAAGAAAAGATCATGGAATTTATTCATTAAGAAAATAGGTTGGCAATGAATTGAAGTGATTCAAAACTGGTTTTGGAGTTTGATTTAAACATGAAGAACACATGGCAATTATGCACCTATTCAAATAACTTTCTCTTCTGTATCCATTCAGAATACCAATGCTGGAGACAGAGAACTAAACCACTTCACTTGTGTCCTTAACCTGGCTAACAAAACCATCTCATGTTTTCATTGATGAAGGGTTGGTTGTCTGAAAAAGGACTACTCAAGGTGAAAGGTAACAGCATTTCACAACCCAGAAATATCCAATAAACTACCTATCTATAACCACATTTATGTGAATTTTTTAAAAGTATGCAAATATGAAGTATTGTAGAAGCTTTAAAAAATAATGCAGGAAAAATGTGATTTGGAAAGATTGTGTGGCTTAAGCAATCATTGCAAAGTCTTCCCTGGTTCCAAATTCACTGAAAAACCAGAAAGTTAGTAGAAGTTTAGATTAACCATGTGTCTTTTCTCCCTTGGAATTTAGAAAATCCAAGAGAGTAGTATTGCAGAATTTCCGTTAAATATAATTAGTATATCTGCAGATTTTACTTCTCCCAGACGACTTGTGAACACTGATACCCTAATTGTTCACATTACAGGAAAAAGCAACAATTTTGGGGTGTGGCCTGATCAGTAGACATCTTTCCTAAATGAAAAAGAAAATTAAATTAAAATACTCCTGACCTCAATGTTCAGTTAAGTCCTCCAACTTAGCAAATCTTGGTGACTTCTTGAATAGACTTTAACCGCATGCTGATAATTTTTCCAAAATTTAGGTTAATGTAACTCTTTTTGCAAATACAAATACAACCAAAGTGACTGGCAAGTTTTGAAAACCTTAACTGTGTAATTTCATCAAACTTACAGGTGATTTTTTTAAGTTTTCAACTGCATCTATATTTAAATTCTCTTACTCTTTGACAGTTTGTCTTAATACATTCTTAAGCATACATAAAACTTACGCAAGATTGTTCAAACAAGAAATTTACAGTTCTGTGTGTTAAGAGTTTTGCAGGAGTCAGGAAACATTTTAAAGTGATTTTAAAGGTACATTTAAAGTGACTGTGATATCCTTAACATCATATTTTCTTGTTTTATTGTAAGTAGTGACAAATGAGCTCAATACAGCCCTGCTGTCTCTCCCAGCACTGCTTGGAGTGCACCAGGAGCGCAACACAGTCAGATCTCGTGAGTCTGTTAAATACCCAGGCTTGAATAACAAGGCAGAGCCCTATTCCACCACTCTTACTAATGAGGTAAATTCTTTTGTGTATTGATTTTAATTAGTTCACTTGTGGAAAAAAGTCCAACATAGCATGATTAAGGGCAGCAATATAGCCCTGGGTAAGGACCAGACCTACTTTAAAGTCTAACATAATACACAAATTGTCAGTATCATAAAATCTAATTTTACATACATATATGAATGCATCTTTTACTAGGGGATTTTTTTTTGTTTTAATTTCAATAGTCTGGTTGAAAGTTTAAAAGCCTGAATGCATTATACTGAATCCTGGTCTAGAAAAAAATGATGCTAAATATGAACATAGGATAGACCACTGAAATACTAATTGGAGACTGGAACATGGTGACAAAGAAATTCATAAAGGTATTTATAACTGAGTTTATACGATTGCCTGTGGCTGGGAGGAATGCAGTGATACATACAATAGGAATTATATGCACTCATATAAAATTAGACCATTTCACTAATGCACTTAAATGAATACCTAATATTACCATGCTTCTGATTGATAGCCATTACATATATATAAATATACATATTATCCAAGCTGCATTTAATAGGTTATGACAGCTCTAGCCACATAAATTACTGAGAGAACATATCACCAGACATTAGTTCTGTATATTAGTGATTAAGCATTTCCATAGTACATATCAGCTAAAATAGATTTACACTTATTCAGCAACAGTTATTTTGTTTGATAAATAATAAGTACTTTTTTATGACTAAAGTAATTCTGACATTTTAGTTCTCAAATGAATTATTTCTTCATTCTGTTCTACGAGGATCTCATCGTTCAACCTTGTAGGTGCACTTCAAAAGCTTTAAGAATCCTACATTTGATTTCTGGGAAGTATTTTCTCGTTAACGTCTAACATATGTACCCCGTAGGCATGATTCACACAAGTCTCTGGAATTCTAAGGAAATGATGATCAGTCACAGAAATGTGTAAAGAATCAAGAACTCTGGCAATTTTCACTTCAAATGTTGTCAGCGAGTTACTCTTATAAAAGTACTTTTCTCGCCATATCACTGAAAAATGCTGTGTACTGAGCAGGTATGAGGAAAGTTACACTTTTAATGAATTGCACCACCTGAAGGTTTATTTCCTCGAAGTTGGTAACTGAATCTGTTACATCTAGAGAAATGCTAATTATAGGTAAGAGATGCTCAGTATGGCCTGAATAAAGTTTATGCCTTGCAGGGTGGGGAAGGGGACAGCCAACCAGCCAGAGACAAAAAATATTCTGGGTTCTAATTAATCACAGAAACCACGCTCCAACCAATACTCTAAATGTCAACAATATCTTTTTGCTTAATACCATCCTTGGAAAGGCCAGCTCACACATCTAATAATGCATATATTTAAGTAATTGATTGGTTGCTTTTCAAAAATGGAAAACTATTCCCTGAATTACTAAAGAGCCGGTAAAAATTAAAACTAATGAGCTCATTTCAATAAAAATTTATGAGACTGGTTTCATGCTGACAAAGTGGGTCCTGCAGGCAGTACCCCTCCACCTGCTTGCCAAAAAAAGAAAAATCTTCTATTTCAAAATATTTTTAAGTCTTTTAATGAGGTATTAAAATATAGCTACAAATCTACAGGTAATTTAAAAGGACTGTGTGCATCTCTGAAACCACCAATAAGTCTTTTTCAGTACAAAAGAATTTTCTGAAGAAAACAAAAGTAGTATTTGTCAGCAGTAATTACTAAAAATGGAAAATTCCCTTTAGGATGTATCAATTATATGCAAAATGAGTGATGTCACAATATCAACCAAACCCTCTCAAATAGTTTTTAGCAAATTATCATGTAAGTGCATTATAAGATGCAAAAATAAAGCGCTAAAACTCAAAGAATCCAACTCACAGGGTCCAAAATAAGAATACTTGTTCTTTTTGCCCGTGACTGGACAAAGTCTTAAAATGGAGAACAGCAGCAGTCTGAGTCTGATAAAGGAGTATCATATTCATTAATATTGTGCACTGTTACATGTAAAATATTGGATTTTTAAACAAATATTATAATCAAGCATTTATCTAAATAAGAATGTAAGAAACGAAATAATGCAATAAACGAAACAAAAGCAAAGGAGAAACTAACTGTGTGCTCCTGGAAGTATCCACCATTACAAGTCCAATGATTAATCCCAATTATTGTACAAAAAGTGCAAATACTGTTTACATATGGTAACACTGTACAAGAATTACTTTAGCTATGAATGCAAAAGGAAAACATGCTAATGTTTAGAAAACTGATGAATATCAAATGCCTTTTAAAACCCGGACTGTAAATCTCAGAAGGACATGGAAAAATACCTGCTATTTTAAAAGGTAACAAAAAAATAAAAATCAGAAGCACAATGTAAAACTGGAGTAGGGTAGATATAATTTAAATGAATGTCCTTGTAGAAGTAATGTATGTATTAAGTATGTGCCTGCTTTAAAGTTTTAAGAACTTCACATTACAATCATGCTACCAATAAAACCAGAAGCTACTCTCAAACTAACTTAATGTTATGAACTTCACCTCTTTCCCTGGATTCTTCCTTTCTTTTTTCTAGTTTTTTTCCTTTCTTTTTTATAGTTTTGATTTCTTTTAAACATAGAAACAAGCTTTCAAAGTTCAGAATATCACAAACTGATTAATGGAACTCATGTTTGCTTATATGTTCACAGTAGGAAATGCTATAAAAGACAGATTAAACAACCTGAGAAATAAGATGGAGTTGAGATACTTTTGTCTCTGAAACCTGGCTATAAGTTAAGCTGCTTCTTCTTCTGTGAGATAAAATAGGTATTTAAACAGATTTAAGCACAATATAGGCTGAAATGTGTAATCACATACACAAGAGAAACAAGTAGAGAAACATTGTCATTCTAAGTAAAATAAAATTTGATCTACACTACTACCAAATCCATTTTTTTAGTCAAGTGGGACTTTCAGTATCACACTGTTTTTCTTCTTTGTATTGTTGTTGACACTCTCAGAACCATCTTCAAAGCACCGTACTCTTTTGTGTGGTGTAAAACCAGTATGCTTCCAATTTTGCCATCAATCATCTTTAATAGCATATGCTATTAATGTAATTTTGTTATTGAAGATTCCTAAATCTATTCAGTGGTTTGCACAAGACAATTATGTTTTTTGTTATATGCATGCAGGCAATCAGATAGCGTCTTTTTAAATTAGAGCAATTAAACATGGTCATTATAAATGGTAGATTATTAAAAAAAATCATGAAGTGTCAATATGACATTCTTTGATTTAAAATAAAATGGTAACAGAATGAAGAGATGCATTTTAATTATGTAATTTTAAAAGTGTGCTTGAAAAATCTTTATGAAGGCTTGCTGATGTTGGGAAACATTTTCCATAGCTTTTACAGTGCTATGGATGGTTTTACAGATATTTCCTAACATCTTGAAAAACATTCTCCAACACAGAAAAACCCTCCAAAAATGGTCTAGAAAAATAATTAGGATATATGGTCACTTTTCCACTTTCACAAAAATGAAAACAAAAATTAAAAAAAAAAAATCTGCATTAGTACAATACCATCTGTGTAGCCAACATTGAAGAAATGTCTGCATCCTTGTATACCAACAAAAATTCAACACATTTTGCATATTTTTGCCATAAGAAGTTAAATAGATACATTATTTTGACAGACCTCTTATTTCTTCTTGCTGTAACAGGTTACTTCCTGTCTACCTTTGCAGTATCAAAACCACTTGTTCAGGGAGGTACTCTAAGCATAAGTGTAGTGCATACACAGTCCTACTGGTACCAAAATTTATCTAAAATCAAAGTTGATACGTTGTTATGCATTAGAGGACAGCATGCCATGCTTTCAGTCTTACTGTAACTGTAGCTGATGAGTGTCAGAAAAATTTCCTGACTGTTCCTGCTTCCAAGACATACCTGGCAGAAGTATGAGCAACCTAAATAAGCATGCCTGGATCATCTCCACTTTTGATAAGTTTGAAATATGAACATGAAATATGAACTATGAAGTTTGATAGCTTTTTGCCCCCAGATGTTAACGAATTACAATGAAACATCTACAAGTTTTGATATTACATAAATATCTTACATGATTCCAAAGACCCATTAATTTCGCTGAAACATGCTCCAGAATGTCATGCATAGCACTTCACCCTCCCAGTCCAAATCATATAGATATATGTCATAGACACTGAGGTAGCTTTTAGGGGAAGTTATTTGTAAGCATGGTGCTTTTTTTCTCACGGCTCTTTCTTAGAGCCTTCTAGAACAAGCTCTGTAGAGTGAAAAAGAATAGGTTTTAACTGAAGAACTGAACCCAGAACAGGTTAATTATACATAAAAGCAGACTCTGAAAAGGATTTTTTCAAAGAATCCCTCCTTATGAATGTATACCTCAAATAGAGACATGCTGGAGATCATATAGACATAGTTGTATATAATACTCTAATGTCATTAATTTTACAGGACTCACTATGATCTACTGCCTGATCTTTCTGTGACATTTCTTTGAGACTTCTTGTGGGAAGAAAAGTAAATTAGTATAGCTTTGAAAATAGCTTAAAAAAATCCCTGGCCCTATAATAAGCATTTTGTAAAGAACAAAACTAAGCATATGAAATGTTAGACTTGCATCCTCTTGTGAAAGAGTTAAGGATTTCTTTTAACTCAGATCAGCATAATTATTCTGAACTGTTTTTTTGAGTAAAGCAGGTAAGGAGCGAAACAGGAGTTCAGTGAAAGGATGGAGAAATAAATCTGCTCTGGGAAAATGGTGAACTTCAAAATTGCTTTCAGCTGTTAAAATGAGAGTATTTGAAGACTCCCAACCATGTGGAGTACACAAAGTGGTTCTAGCAGACATGAATTGTTTAGATAAGCAACAGTATAAAAAAATATAAAACAATACAAATAAACCCATGTGGGATGTCAAAAAGGGTGAGAAAAAATATTCCCTTCCATCCAAGCACCTCTGAGCACTGCAGGGTCATCAATTCTTTAGATGTAGTTGTGAATATATTCTGGTACATTTTGGTAAGTAATGTTTAATCCATTTTATAGATGGATGATGTCAACTATACCCGACCTTATTAGCAGCAAGCCTAATACAGACCTGCATCTACCTGTCACCATAGATCTCCAGTCCTATTTTCAGAACAAAATTTATCAGAGAAAAATATTCAGTACAATTAGCTTTTTCTGCATTGCTTAATTTGAGATATCAAGGAAGTGAAACAAAAAAAGGAATCTATCACCTATATTAATGGATGTTTCAGATCAATTTAACCTGAACTAATATATTTTCTTAATGACAAATCAATGTCAAAAATAATGAAAGAACTTAAGATTCTGTGTGCTTTCCTAAAGTCTTTGCTGTTAAACAGGGTTGTACAGCCTGCCAGTCTTGCATTATTTATTAGCTGTGAATATTATTAGACCTTGTTGTGGTTTACAGTACTGAAAAGATAGAAGCCAATTATTTCTTCTGCATTCTTTCAAGAGTTACACAGTTGAAAACTAAAAAGGAGTCTTTATAACAACTAAATAAAATTAAGAACCTCAAACAAACCTAGAAATAAGCTGCAAATGAATATACTACCAGTTTAATTTTCTGTTATTGATTCAATTTTACTCGTATGTCTACAATTTCTCCAGATGATTTTTCCCCTGAGAGGAGGACCAGGTGCTGAGGTCAAGAATCCATCCAAATTCACATTTATTACAGCTTATTTTACAGCCATTTTAGAACAAAGAGAACTTTAAATTAATAAAAACTTTATAACAAATAACACAGCAGAATCTCTGGGCAAGAACTCACATGCACTTAGCACTGTGCAAACAAGCAAAAAGAAGTTCCCCTTCTTATGACAAAAAATTTTAAGTTTCAGGATGACAGGTGGGTACTGTGGATAAGAGTACCAAAAGTAACATGATGATCCTTAATATTTACCTCAAAATATCATTTTCAGAAGCTGTTCCATTGCTTTATTTAGTGGACCAAGAAAAGAAACATTTACTTGCAGTGCAGCTGGCTGATGTGAGTCTTCACTAATGTCTGTATCTACCATCAAGTTCCCAACTGAGAACAGTAGTTTTGACTGTTCGTCAATATTTAAGAGAAGAAAAAACTTTAAATCTTCATTTTTTTACTACTGGTAAGAAGAGAGTCAGGTGACTTCTCAACTAATATCTGGATATTTTTGTGAGAAAAACAAAGTATGAAAAGAGAAAGAACAAAATAGTTTATTGGCATCAAGTCTGCATTGAAGCTGACATTACAATTCCCCAATAAAGTCTGGAATCACAACTCTATGAGAAACCAGTGGCAGAACTGAAAAACTAAAAGGATGCTTCATAGGAAAAGCAAGTAACTTCTGTTAAACACAACAGTTATTGGTATGTGAGTACTGAACAGATTTGTGGTCCACTATAAAGACAGAACACTATCTGAATAAATAAGGTTATGAGTAGAGCATGGATAACTATTTACAGGAATTTCCAAAACTTTCAAGTGTGTTTATGCTTAGAAAACAGCCTGTATAAAGCCTGGATCCTTAATACAGAACATACAATTGCAGAATTATGTTTAATGCCAAAACATGTCTGTAACTTGCAAACCCAAAGTCTTCTTGCACGCTGGGTAAAGACGAAAACACTACTTCTTTGTGGGGGGTTGGGGGAAGAACAGCAGAGATCAGTTTGTCCATCCACAAGGGGCTGTGCTAGGACTACCCAGCTAATTTACCTTGTGACCTGAGCTAGATCTTTGAACCCATTCCTTCAGAGGTGAAGAACCAGAGTATTAAGCCTGATTCATTTAAAAGCGCCCTACCAACATAACAAATGATTTTAATAAGATCTACAACTCTACCGGGAAAACTGTACAAGGAAGGCCCAAGTGCTTCTTTAATGTTTAAAACTTGATTAAATATTTACAGTAGCATAAGACTGAAAAAATCAGAAAGCTCCTCCTTGTCTTGACTGCATCAAATTATGTTTATGGTAGCTCATGAAGAGCAAAAATTTTTGCCTTTATTAGAAACAAATAAAAAAAGCTAAATTCGGATACACAGAATTTTGTAATCTCTATCATGTGTATTTATGATTACATTTATTTATAAAAGAAAAAACGGGATTAAATATATTTATGCTTGCTAAAACCACTGTCTCAGTTTTAAAGACTGAGACTTGTGAGAGGTAATATATATTTTTTTCCCCCGTCCCCTTCTATATCTTCTGGATTATGAAGGCTTATTTTGGACATCTACCTATCAACTAGGAATTTTCAATTTTCTTTTGGATTTTCACATTCCTTTTATTGTCCTTCAGGGTAACAAATGTAAACCCCTTATTCAATAAACTTGCTTTTCTCAGCTGCCTCTTCATAAATAGTTCATACAGCACATCCATAGCTTTCAAATTACTTCAGGTGCTAAAGGAACATTCAGGTGCTCACTCCTTAATTAGCACAGCCTTTGGAAGAAAGTTTTTGCATAGAAGTCCACAGACCTGTGAACAGATTTTTGGCTCTAGATGAGTTCCTATAATAAACAATTATAAGTTCCAGTCAAGAGCTAAGTTTGAATGAGTTCAATATGTTGGAAGGAGTCTAGAATCTCACTATAGAAGACAGTGAGGAAAGAGATAGACAGGAAGTTATTTGACCCAAGTCTTACCATAATCCACTGTAATTCTCTGCAAATGAGGCATCTATTCAAACACCTTAACAAGTTTTAGTTACCTAGCAAAACTGCTGAAGCTGCAAAAACCCAATTCTCACAGGAATGGATTAGTGTACTGTAATAAATACCATGGTCAGCTCTTTGCAAATGAAGTCACAGCACATAGAACGGAAGAGTTTGGAGTGAAATCATTGTCATTATAAAAAAACATTTGATTCTTTTTCTGATAACAGAATCTGTACTCCTGGGGAATTAGGTCATAAAAATGGTTGCCTACAGGTGTTTATAAGAAGCTAAGTGTTACCTTGAAGCCATTTGGAAACCTGCACATTCACAAGTAGTTATACAGCTGTCTCACTATTGACCCACTAAAGCAAGGACACAAGAAATCCTGGGAAAACAGAAATCCCACGTCATCCAAGGCACTCCCTCAGGATAAGGCAGAAAAACTGATGTTTCTTTCATCCTCCAAATCAAGTTGTTGGAAAACCATGAAGGTTTTCCTGTAGCCAACCAAAAGTACATGGAAGCCAGCGGGCCTCCACAAACACAAATCAGCCAGTCAAACTAGTTATTCCAGCCAGTAGTACCCATTACTAAGGATATGAGACAAAAAAAAATATAATTTCTTTCTCAATTGCATGCTTTCCAAAGCCAGAAGCAAGCAATGTGATGGACTAACAAGAGCAAACCACCAGACTGTGAAATCAAGACTCCTAATTTAAGGCAAGCTGTCATTTTTTGCAAGTTGCTAACTTTCTTGTGACTCAAGCTTCCCAGATGCACAGTTCGGGAAAAATGCATCTTCAATGAAAAACAGATGCTCTTTCAAAAATGTGAGCTCTCAAGGATAAATAAATACTTTATATTTTACTATGCAAAAGATTTCTACAGCTCCTCTAAGGAAGTAATTACACTATTTCAGTTTAGCTTTAGAATTTGGGTACGAGTCGGAATTCCTGTAAAGAATCACATACTTATATTAATTCGTTCAACTGAATTAATAAAACCAAGAGCATATACAGGGTATGCAAAGCAGGCAAACTGAAAATACGAAAATACTCATGTTTTTCATGGCTTCCACCCCTTTGCTGCAGTTCTCAGCTTTACGTACTTGGTTACAAGCTGCCATCTGTAGCATGTATGTTAATAGCTGCATGACACTATTCATACATAGAGGCAGCCACATTCCATCTGCCGTGCAGTCAGGCCACACATAACTCAGTCCCACCTTTAGACAAAACAACTGCTGCTTTCTCAGCCTGACAATGAAATGAAGTGATTGATGTCACGGGCAGCTCCCATCTAACATTCAACCAAATGCGCACTTAGCATTTAGGCGTCACCTGTTCCAGGCATAAAACAAAATGGGCTTTTTTTCGCAGTAATTCTTTGTAGCAAGGAAGTCTGACATTTCACCCAAAGCTCAGCACAGAAGTGACTTCAAGTAATCACCAGAGAAAAGTTCCCCTCCTTATTTGACACTACTTTTAGCCGTGTGTTTGTAGATACATTATTTTTACAGAAAAACCTACCTCTCGCGCATTAACAATGTTAAAATGTGTAGAGCACTACCTAAAAGACTTAAATTTTTCATAGTATGATAAACTTCACTTGTAAGCGATGCATATTCCAATATTAGAATAAAAGCATATTTTTTAATAATTATGAGAGATCTGATATTGATATACACGAACCAGTATTCAACTCCTGGAATCAAATAAAGTCCCTCTAAGTTTTCAATGCATTCCTGGAAAGCAATCAAAGGCTTTTTTTTCCATAAGTTTGTTATTTATAGAAAAGCATTCGATTGTTGCATTGAAGTGTGCACTCTATGTGTAAAAAGGTGTTTATGGGTTTTAGTACAGTATAGTTAATACCCAAGCAATACCTAGCCCTTTTATAATAAAGAACCCTTACTGAGAGGATATATATTGTACTTTTCATCAAGTGTACAGCATACAATTACATTTGCTGGTGGTCTATAATGTAAACCCCAGTTGAGTCAGCTTATAGCTTATGGATTTGTTGTTCCGCATGCAACAATTAAGAACAGTTACATTTTGGACTCAACTGAAAGTAAAGAGTAAGATTTGAGAAAAATATTCATACTTTCTTTCAAAGTAAACTATAAAAGCTTCCAGAATATTTTAAAATCAAAACTACACTGCTTAGGATTTAATACATTCTTTCTGCTACGTATGGATTGATAATTACATACTTTCCCACGGACAAAGAAATAAAAGGTGCAAAGAGTACACAAAGCAGACCTTCATGCACACAAAAGACACAGTTACATTCAGTATAAATGTGGTAGAACACAGACCTAGCAAAACTCCTACCACAACATAACTTTAATCATCCATTGGGCTACACAGCCGACAATTTTCAAAACTAGAGAAAAAAATCCACACAAGAAAATTAAAACCTTTCCTATCACAATGAAATCCAAAGAAAGCATTACCTGTTCCTAAACATCCAGAATCTGAAATTTAATATAAATTCAGCTTCCCATACTTGAATTCAAATAGATATCCAATCACATAACATTTAAAGGTTAATGTTAATTTTAAGGTTAGAAGGAAATGTAAAACTCAAGATTTCAAAGCTTGACATTTTAATCCCAGTGTATGATTTAAATATGTGCATATTTGTGGATTTTGGCTGCTTTTTTTGGGTTGGTTTTTTTTTTTGTTTGTTTGTTTGTTGTGTTTTTCTTTTAAGAATATGGCAGAAGAGAAAAAACAAAGTTATTTAAGATCACAAAATCTGCAGTCCTAAGAATCTTCTTTTTGCTACTGACTGGAATTTTGTATGGCTACAGGCTGAGGGACAAGTTCTTAGAGGTGAAAAACCTTAAAACAGACATAAGCATAACTAGATAACCGAGCTGAGCACCAATATCACAAGCAAAATTGAATTCCAATGTGAACTACAACTTGAATAAATTGTTATGGCAAAGTCTACTTTCAAAAATTAAGCATCTTTCACTTCACAGATTTCAGCTCTGTCCATTATGCTGTAGCCACAAGTGAGCAAGATACTTAAGCACTTAAATGTGTCGGATGGAAAGTCCCTGTCCAACCTCCCAGAGTAGGAAACTCAACGGCAGAGATTGTGTCAGTGCTGATCCCAAATGGCCAAACACCCCTGACTGGCATAGTAAACTACAAGAGGTGCCAACCGTGTTACTGAAAAACCAATCTTGAAGCAATTTTGGTCCCAAAAAACCCATCTACATACCCATAAAAGGCAGTTCCTTTAGGATTCTTTATAGTTAAGATTTAGTAAAACTTACAAAAGATCTTTCCTTAAATCAGGATTTTGACAGAAGCTTTAAATAAAAGTGAAATACTTTAGAAAACAAAGTAACAAGTACAACCCTCAGTATTCTCCTTCTGAAAGGCATTTTGGTGCATTCAAACCTAATTTGCTGAACCAATATGAGATAGGGAATAATAGAACTTCTGTGAACTCTGATTCGTTGGACTATACAGGCAAAATTTCTACTTATTCTTTATTCATGGTCTAAGTAACAAAATATCTGTATGAACAGATTTTTCAGGATACTAGAGGAAGGGTGACATTTACATATATATAGATAAAATTTTTGTGCTGTAAATTAAACCAAACTTCACAAGGGTAATGTACAGTAAGTGCATGTCTAGATGGACAGAGAGCTAGATTAAGTGAAAATGCAAGTATAAACAACCTCACATAGTCCAACAGTTAAGTGAAAGAGAAATGCAGGTTTAACTTATAACTACAAGACAGAACTCTGAAGTACGTTATATAGTCAAGTGTTTGCACAGAAATACATTTTGCTAGAAAACAAAGTGGTAGCTCATTTGCATATTTCTTTTTGTTAGCACACAAAAGAGTCAAACGGCTAAAATTAAGAGAGCAAATTGTTTGAAAACCTTGTTTTTAAGGAAAATAAATTAGGCTGAAAACAACCATTTTATTTTATTTAATTTTTGCAAAATTGAACCAGAACACATCTTTCTGAAAAATCAGACTAGATTGGTATTTTAGACTACAGAGATCTGATGATTTCAATAGATGCTGACTGCTCTCATCCCAAACCTGTTCAGTGCTTCATTAACACTAAATATAGAAGCACCTTAGCAGGTGGTTTCAGTGTCTTGCTGGATCAGAGCCAGTAATTTCTGTCCTCCTCATCCCCAAGCAGAAAAATTTCTCATATTTACAGAACTTCACAGATCGCCTTCTGGAAAGTAGCAGTCATTTAAAATGTTCTACCATGGTAAAACTAAACAATAGAGTAAAGTCAAGATTTAGTGACTTAAATTTTTTTCCCTAAGCAAAAATAATGTAAGTTACGGTATGACTTTACACACTGATATTTTCATATTAGGAGGGCATCTTCTCCATGTTTTAACATGAATTGCAGTAGGGTGGCATGGACACCTTCTTTTATGTTCAACTGCTGATTTCAAAGTTTGCTTAGAACCATTAAATATCGTAATAACTCTCCAACATTATGAGTTACAGTATTATATGAGCGGAACTTTCCATAAAAATACAGGTAAATGCTGTTATATTAATAACTGGATAGATTATTTGTTTGAATCTGATTTCATAACATCTGTTTTTTCCCTTTACCTGTGACAGCAGCCTCAGAAGAGTTTCAGCACTTTGTGAGCTGTTAGGAAAACTATGAATTCAATGAATCAAAGTGGAAAAGCATGGCGAGGTGCAAAGGTAAGTATGGAGTCTGCACCAAATTAGTTTTGCCAACTAGACACCTCCTTTACCATATTCCTGCTCCCCAGGGAGGAATATGGGCTTTCAGGCTGATATACTATTGTTTATTTCAAGACAAATTTCAGCTAAGCATTTAATCAGATCAGGCAATGTTGGGTTTAATGAGAAGTTCCTACAATCCAGTTAATACAAAATATTGCCAAATAAATATTTGCAACTTGACCAAAGCTATCTTCTTGCATTAATTCAATCATAAAACAAAGTGTTTACACAGATGATGAATGATTATGCTCTACCACATTTTTATTTACTAAAATGCATACTACATTTTGTTTATGAGGGTTAACAGATTACCTTTACCAAAAAATGCTTGCTAGTAGTTAAACATTGTTCCTGTAGAATAAATGGATGAAGTGAAATCTGATAGTGTATGCGTAATCCAACACGTTGATATTGTACACAGCTTCAGCCATGTGTTTGTACAGGAGAATATATTAAACCCCATCTGTTTTAACAGTCTTTAATGTTATAAATTAGGAAAACATCAAAAATGTCAGGAGATGGCAAACACTTATTTGTTGTCTTTCAGCTCTATATTTATTAGACAAGTTTGTTATCAAACTATTCCTCTAAACATGAAAAGAACAGCAGGCCTTCTGGAAAACCAGATGGCTGCTGTGGTTTCGAAACATGTTCTGGAAGGGTTATGTAGTTTACATTTTTTCTTTTTCATAAAGGATTGTGTGGGATGTGGCATGGTTCTCAGACACAGAACTCCCGCAAAAAAACCCAAGGGGTATGTGGGTGGGAGAGTAAGGGACTACTTGAGGATACAAAAAGAAAGCAAAATTATCCATGTCACTGAATCTAGGAGACCTTCTTGTAAGAAAAGAGAAACTTTTTGACTACAAAGGAAATAAGTTACCACTATAAAGAAAAAAAAATGGCTTTCAGACTGCAGTCTTAGGCATTTCACTGCCTTTCTCTGAAACAGAAGGGGGTCCTAGACACTGAAATTAAATGGGGGAACAGAAAAAAAAGCAAAACATCAGAAGAAATATGTTTGATGGGATGAATTACATTCATGTCAAGAGGAAAAAAGAAAAAGGTCAGTCCATCAAACTGAGAACACAGTCATATTCCAAAAGGAAAAATGTTTAATAGCATTTGGTTATAGTTTTTAAATCAATACACAGTAGGAGGAAAACCAAAACATAAAAAGGACTCAAAGGCCCATTTCAGGAAGGATTAGAAAATGCAAGAAAAAGAATCCATGGCTACCTCCACTATTTTGTATTTGGAATGACATTTTCTGTCACGATCTTTTGTTTTGGAGCAGAAAAAAAAAAAGTATTTCATTCCAAGGACACAGCTTTGCCAGAGAAAAAAAGAGGCATTTGAGAATTTGGATAGCTTCTGGGATTGGGATGGCAAATCTTCCTGACCCAGCAAGGGGGCCAAAAAAGCCAAGTGCCAGCATTCTTCAACAACCCCAGCCAAGCGGTTTCCCTGGCTCTCCCTCACCTGGGGATTCTGGCTATACATGCCTCTCCCCCTTCTAAAAAAAAATCCCACACCTGTTGCCAGCCCTTTGCTACACCCTGATTACAGTCTGCTTCTAAACTGCAAACAAACCACCTGACCCCGACAGGAATTTATACCAAGTCTGACACTGGAGGTTGCTGAGATTACAAGACCTTTGCTAGCAGACCTGGTGGAAGAACAAAAGAGAGAGAATATGTACTGAAATAGCCATGGTTCTGACTGAATATAAGTTAAACAGTGTTCCCATGAGGACACTGCCTAGAGGGATTACGTAGTCTCCATCCCTGGAAGTTTAAGGCTCACAGGACAAAGCCTGGAGTAAACTGTTCTCATCCTGTAGCTGATCCCTTCAAGCAGGAAGTTAGAATAGAGACCCTGGAGGTCGCTTCCAAGTTCATTAATCCTATGACTACTCAGAAACCATGAGAGCTCCCAAGAACGCCCACTTCTTAATCCAGTCTATTTTTTTAACTGACCTTTTCAAGCCAGCGATGGCCTACTGGACAGCTAACAAAGATGTGGATGAAACAACTTAATTAAAATAAGCTGAAACATGGCTTTTTTTTTGTTGTTTGTTTGTTTAATCAAAGCATAAATATTTGGCAGATATTTTGGCAATATGTTTATCCAAAGAGGTTCACGTCAGATCAGACTGATGCACCAAGGTGCTGGTCAGAGGTGAGCAGTGTTTAATGTCTATTCAATCCAGCTCCGTAACAGAGACTTCTCTAGAAAAGCAAACCTTGAACTTGGCTTCCAGTATCTCTAAGCACAGATCCTTTACTCACTCAAAAGGTTAGTTTTTATTTTAGTGTATAAATAATGAGTTTACTTGGTTTTTCCCCACTGTAGAACAATAAATCTCAACGCTCCAAACCTGTGTTTTTTGGAACAAAAGTTCCAAATTTTTTTTAGAATATTAATTAAGAAAAGATTTTATATTGGTGATAGTGCACGAAATAAACTCTCATCAAATTTTTTAAGCAAGTCTTAGTGAGTTATTTTAATATTTCTATGACATTTTATTTCAGTGTCAAAGAAAAAACTTTTAAAAGCTTTTTTTAAAAAAACCTTCTAAAAAAAACTTAAAACATTTGCACATTTTTTCCTAGCAAAATCCCTTTTACCCCTCTATATCACTCAGTAAAATTAACCATTTCACTAAACTTTATAAGTATTTAGTTTCAGCGAACAAAACTGTTACTATTCCATTACCTAGGCGGCACTAGAAAGAGATACACAATTCCAGGAAGGTGCTGCACATCTCACACCAGACCTACAGCTGATTCCAACTCAGACATGTGCACACAAGTGATCCCCACACGGCAGGGCTGGGACACCCAGGATGTGTCCAGGAGAGGGGAGAGCACCACGCCTGGGGCTGCAGCCAGAGACCCCTCCACTCAAACACCATGAGTGCTTCAGCTCTGCTTTTGGGTACCCCAGACTTGGTCACTTGAGCAAACACCTTCAATCCTTCACAAAAAGGACTTATTTGGGAAACCAAAGTGCTTTACCACTGCCAGAAAAATCTTTGGTTGAATATTCTTTTTGCCACAACCTAAGCAGGGAAACGCAAATTCGCTTTCCATACCTACCATTTTGCAATGGGTTGAGAGAAATACAGAAACATGAGGCCATTCTCGTGTTCATGGGTTCTGATGCTAAAGTTCAGGAACTGGATTCACCTGTTTGATAAGCAGCATAAAACAACATGGAAATAAGAGTCACACGTAAACTTAATTCATATTACTCACAAATAAGAATCAAAGTAACCAAACTAACTTGGTATCTGCCTCATACACATGGGAGATGTGAAATTTAAATGGTTTCCTGTCTTTCAAGTGAATTTCAGTTTTTATAAAAAAATGTGAGCCACAGGAATAATATTTTAGGCAAATTTGTTTCTCGCAGAAACTGCTGAAGAAATTAATCAAATAACAAAGCCCAATTAAGAGTACATCAATTAACTGAAAGATAGATTAATTGAGAATCCCACTTAGACTTGGCAAAAAGCACAAGTTCGTTACCCTTTACTACAAATCCTTTTTCAAGGCATATCATGTAAAATCCTACATTTTGAATGAACACTGTCCAAATTCCAGTGTATACACCACACTATTTTAACTAAACCAAAATTAATATAATGGAAAACGGCCACAGTTTCAGTGCATGAATAAGACTGATTCAAACACTTGTATTGTAAACTGTATATTTTCGCTAACATTTTTTAATCCAATAAACTAATTTAACTCCCAAACATTGTTTTAAAATTTGCTTTTTTCTTATTTCTTCTCCCTGATTTGTAAAGATGTTTTTTAAAAATATTATTTTTCTGCAAGCCATTATTAAACAACTCTTGAATTACAATGTTGTGTTTCAGTTTTCACCACTCGTCACATTCAGCCACAAATACTAGTACATTTTCTTTGCTCAAAACATATCTTTTATTGATACTGTGTCTGTGATAATGATGCAGGTGAATTTTATCATTCTTTTCACCCTACTAGTAATGAACAAATTCACTGCTTATTACTTTGGACTTGATCTCTAGCAAAACACTACTGGAACAAACAATTTGATTTGTCAACACCTTTACAAGGACTCTTCAATCAATGTCACAAATCCAAATTTAAGCAGCAAAATACATTTGACTGCAAGACCCCAGACTGATTAGAGCTTCGAGTTCAGTGAATTGCACCAGACAGGACAGCAATCAGATTATTAACTCCACTTGAAAATACTCTCTGCTGCCTGGGATTAGCATGCATATTTTGATATAGATCGATAAGCAATCTCCTTTCTATAAGAAATGCCTGCAACATTCATTTGGCTGATCAAAGGTATATATCAGCTTGTTGTGACAGCTAGCTATTGTTTCCCCCTTTCTTTACAGGAGAGTCTCTATTAAAAAAAATCCCTGGCTCCCTTTCACCTAATAGTGGAAGTCAACAGAGAGTCACAAAATTCCATCTCCTCAATACCAAAACACAATTAGTACAGAAAGGACTTTTGCCTTTTTTGTGGTAACTTCACTTTCACTTCTTCATTCCTCCTGTTCTCCCTCCCTCCCCCATTCTGAACATTCTCTTCAAGCCATTCCAAACATTTTCACGGTATTGTTCTCTACTTCACTCACAATCTAATTTTTAAAAAGTCATATTTTAAAAAAAATTTGGATTACATTTTTCACAAGAACAATATATTTCATGGCTTTGGATTAAAAATTGAGCAACTTTTTATGCTAAGGTTCACACAACAAAATCCATTTTGAGTTTACTCATCAGAGGAAAAAGGCAAGATATTTTCTGCGTAAGGTAACGAACTCTTAACTGAGCTCTGGATTTTATTGCATCTGCAGAACTGAAAAACCAAAATTTATCTGCCAAATTTTTTCAAGATAAAAGCGCAGGCATTTCATCCCTCCTCTAATTACATATGAAATAACTGCTATCTCATCTGAGCTTTTAATCTTTTTAATAAGAAAGACGTACTTTAAAAAAGACAAGCTGTGCTTGTGAAGCATACAGTCAAAAGTGAGGTTTGCACAAAAAAAAAATAGGCACCATGCCTCAAGGAGGCCATCAGAGAGTCAATGTGCATTTGATCTGAGGGAGAGATGCTCTGAGATCAACATGAGAAGAGAAACCTAAAATTAAAGCTTTTTTTTTCCCAGCAGCACTGGTTCTTGAAAGAAAGCAAACCAACCCAAAGTGAGCTGTAGGACTGAAGTCCTGAAGCACAGGACAGAAGATTCTTCATCCACACCCATGCTTCAAGGACAGATACAAAAACAAAGAAGCTTTCACTACTGGTTTTATGACTTTTTATAGTTGTTTACAATTTTAATTGGTGATCTTCCTAATCAAATATCTCTAAAATATAACTCAGTAGCGGTGTACTGAATTCCCATCCCACTGAATTCAGTGAGCCTTTCCCAGTGCCAATGGCTTTGCTCCTAACGCCTTGTCTCGAAACAGACTACTCCAAGTACATCCTGTGCTCCAGGACTTCTGGGGAGAGTAAACACCTATTTTTTAACCTGTGTTTGCCTCCATGCTGATGCAGCTCCTTCACACTTGAGAGCAACACATGAGAGCTGGACTCAGAGCCTGGATCTGGTCTAGCACATAAAATTTCCAGGAATTTATCAGCATAAATTTTAGTCACTTACAATGTTCCCAATACTTTCATCACAACATTGCTTTTTTTTTTTTTCCTACTTTAGGCCTTTCCCAGAAGAAGTTGGGTGTTATTTTCTCATGTCCTATAAATAAAATAGTTCCTTCATCATGGAATCCTTATAGAAAATCCTCAGAAAATCATGTTAACTCAAAATAAACCTAAGTTTCCCAATACCACAGAGACATGAATTCATACCAAGCAATTTAATCCATGTATGTGTACCTAATATATACTATATTAACTGAGACAAGAGAATTTATCATATTCTAATCCTTGTTAGATTTTTACCCCCAGCAATTTTCAAACATTTATAATTTCTGGTGTCATAGAACTGCAACAGAAACTGCTGTGAATAATATGTCATCTCTTATTATTATTTCTAATTAATGAATTTATTCAAACTGGGCAATCTGTAAGCTAGAAGATACAGGAGGCAAATTCCAGGTAGTCTTTTCAGCTAAAAATATAAACAAACAAAAATATTGTAGGTGGAAGTAATTTCATCCACTGAATTTCAATATTTAAAAAAAAATCCTACATGCATCTTTTAAAGATAATGTAATAAAAGTCAGCATTTAGGAAAAGATAATTAGTTTTTCATTTCAGCTCCATAAAAAAAACTGCATGTGGTAGCGTACAGCAGAGCATTGGTTTCACTGTTGTTGACTGTTTTCTTTCTACTTTAAGCTGCAAAGGCTTTTTTGAACAATATGTAGAGGGGTAAGGGAAAAGAAAAGAATCCTACAAACATGCAGCTGTAAGTCCTACTTACTTTCGAAGGTGAGTTGTTTTTTTTTCCAAATAATCCTCTGGTTATACAAGATCAACATCAATCTCCCTTTTCATCCTGTGTCAGTTTATCAAGGAAAAACTTGTATACTGATATTACCTGGAAAGCCTAGACATCTCTTTATGACATGAAAGATCAAATTTAAAATGATTATCCAGATTATTGATTCACTAAGAGGATCAATGGATTTAATAATATTCTTAAAGCAGAACATTAAGATATATACGGATACACATAGGGATAATTGCTTGTGCTTCCTGAAACTAGTGGGAAGAACAGGTACTGCTTTGTCACCTTTTGCAAACCCAGGATATTTTAATTGATACTCAAGTTCTTTTTCTTTACTGGCTCTTCAGCAGAGACAATCTAAATCTAATTAACTGCAGATAGCAGCTTCATATTTGATTGAGAAATCTTACATGGAAAACCAACGATTTCAAGATACAGGTTCTATATCTTTAAGCTTCTTAACATGTTTATGATTTCTTTAGCGTAGCATGTGAAACTCAGCAATACATTGACTGATTTTTGTTGTGAAATTCTATAGAGTACAATTGTTCAAGAATAGGAAGTGGGTCACCTTATCAGACATAACCTTCCTTTTGCACTTATTAATAGTGATAAAAGATAAATCAAAAAGTATCCCTTAAGTACAAATTGGGTAGAGTGACTGCCTCTGCAAAAAGAATCTCAAAATATTTATAAAAGAGATTATAAATATATACAATAAATGTTTAGTATTTCCTACTTAATCTAATAATCCTTTGGGGTTTGTTAATTAATGGTTAATACCATTGACTCAAAAACTTTATAAGGCACTCACAGAAGGCATCTGATGATATGCTTATGAGAAACTATAATGTTAAATTAAAATTAAAAGAGAAAATGTTTATAAAATTCTTTTTATAAACATTTGCTACTTTTTACTTGAGACAAATATATTTGAGAGGAAAATTTGCTCAAATATCTTCATAGAACAATACACTGATGCAAACAACTCATGTCCATTTCCCATAATTTGTGTTATACAGAACATAAGTCAGTCTCCTCACTCCTTTGTCAGCACCTCAGCCTAACTGTTAATACACTTCGAAATCACTCCATATTGGTAGAATAGCTCATTTTGCTAAAGAAACTCACTGTTGGCTGCCTTCCCAAAAGCAAGCAGAGTTTTCTGACAAGGAGCATACATTTGTGTTCACAAACAGGAAGAGATGAAGCCAACATCCCTCCCTTTTCATCAGTCCTATGTCCCTCAATTGCAATGGCATAATTTGAGTAGTAGCTTCATTCCCTCTCACACAACTAGAACCACAGCAGGCTATGCAGAAGGACACTTACATCTACAACCTAGCCCAAGCAGAAAAATACAAATAAAAAACGTTAATTTGCACTTTTAAGTACCTAGACTATGTATTACTCTACTAAATCTGAATTCATTGATATTTTTCATCTATGACAAAAGAGGCTGTTACACAGAACATTCTTTCTGAAGGAAATTAATCTTCATTAATCACAATGATGGCATTATTGACACAATGCCTGTATTAATTCAATTAGACATCTTATTTCTCTATTCCACACTAGTAATGTACTTGCTTCAAATTGAGAAATTATTTGTGCTAGCTATTATTTTGGATGACATCTGTTGTTTGAGTATACCATGGCAAATTGTTAGGAGACACAAGATCTTATTTAGGGGGAGGAAGGAAAAAAAAAACATTTGGAAATAGAATTAGATGTATCTGAACTGTTTGAACTGTTGTGGTCTTGATTTAAGAGAAGTTCTGTCTAATGTCCTGCTCCTAAACATACATACATTGCTTCTAGTTTGGATTGAGTTCCTTTTTGATGATTCAAATTCCATACTATTAAACCTGAAGAAAAACATTCTCATGCATCCAGTGGAGATCAACAGGCTCCATTTTTGATCTCTTACATGTAACAGCTCTAATCATGTAATTCCATTTTTAAGAAACTCAGTGTCTTGATCTGTGGTATTTTATCCAACTTCTCAGTAAGAGAAACTCCTCATAGTATCAGAGCACTCAACTGTGTTGGGGATCTGCTGCACTGAACAAAACTTCCACCCCATGCACAGAAACAATACACCTGTCCCATAAACAGCTGTGTACCTGTGTATGGCACCTTACAGTTCCATACTCTGGCTCCATCTAACTCACTTCCAGGGTAAATGACAGAATCACAAAATGGCTGAGTTGGGAAGGGACCTCTGGAGATTGTATGGTCCAGTTTCCCTGACTCAAGCAGGACCAGGCAGATCTGGTTGTCCAGGACCATGTCCAGCCTGCTTTTGGATATCTCCAGGGAGGAAGACTCCACAGTCTCCAGAAACTGGTCTCATTCTGGGAAAGGTATAGAAACTACAAGCTAAAACTACAATTTTAACATAAAACCCCCAACACAAGTGGAAGAGGAATTTAACTCGTTGTATCAGGTATGGCCATTTACAATATATTAGTTAGCATCATACGTTCAAGGTCTGAAAGAAGTGTGACCTTGAATGTACAAATTAAAGCTGCTTTTCCTCTTTTAGTTTTGCCTAGAGCTAACGTGGTCAAAGACTTGGAAATAAAAAGTATTGTGTTACTTGTATCGCATAACTCTTTTAACATTTACTCATCTGCAGAAATAACAAAAAAGCCTGAAAACTTTATGAACCAGTTATGCACCTTCATAAAAAGCCTCTTACACACATTCGTAACACTACCCCGTCCTTCCACCCAGTTTAGACTGTGCTCCACTTCACCTGGGACCCACGTTGAAAAGAAGTAATTTAAGCAGGTGCAACTGGGAGGATGTGTTACACCAGTGAAAAGGGAAAACAGTCCTCCATTTACAGCTCTTCATTAAACTTACATTTGAGCTTGCAGGTTAAGTGGAGGCTGTTCCTAAAACATTGTCATTTCCCATTTATTTGTAAAGACTGAGTAAAGAACACATTTACAAATATTTAAACACCACTGCTTCCAGCAATCATTTCACTAATCTTTAAAATAGGAATGTCATCTTAACTATTGACTATTTCACCATACAGATGTCTGTGATTATGTTAAAAATCAGATTTCTTTAAGCAGTACAGAATTGTTGCCTTACAATATTCCTTCACATGCCTCAAGCAGACTGTAGAAAGCAAGGAACACTAAGTCAAACAAATGTGAATGTGTGATCAGTTGTTCAGTCTTGCACTTAAGCACCTCTTAAAAATAGAAGCAACTACTTTTTCAGGCAGAAGAGAAGCTGCCACTACAGAGAAGTAGGGAAAAAAAACCCCACAGCCCTATAGCTCCCTCCCCTTCTCACACAGTTAATACAACAAGAATTTTCCAGAAGCTGCTCAGCTCAACTGAAAGTCTGTCCTGTAATAAATGCATGAACACAGATAGACACAACACTTTAGAGCTGCACTGACACTGATCTGGGCTCCATCTTTTGACTTATTCAAGAGTAATCCAAAATGAATTAGATGGAATGAAACACAAGTTCCTGGGTGTTAAAGTAGTCTCAGTAATCTTTTAAATGCAAATATTGATGCAATTATTCCACTGATAAGACAGAGACATTCAACAATTTCAGTGATAATTTCTTTGAACTAAAGATTTTGGATATAAGGCACAGGACACTATTGTTTTAAATAAAGGTATATTTAGACTGTCAATCTGAACAAGCTGGATATACTAAAAGGAAAACAAGATAACAAGATTAAATAATGAAGATAATGTGGCACACAAATAATGGGAGGTGATAAATTCACATTTAAGAGACCAGAGAACATACTATCTATTTTTTTTATACCCAGGCCACTATAAGTGTTCAAGCAAACCCCAGAGGTCTTAAATGAAAAGAAAAAATAAAAAAATAAAAAAGGCAGCAGAAGAGAGAAAGGAGAGACTGGTTTCAGAATGATCGCTGCTGAACTGCAGAATGAGAGAGGAAAAAGAAATTTAATCTGCTCAGGACACTTACTCCTTATCATAGTGTGTCTTCAAAAAAAGATTTAATTACTTAAGCTTGGATATATTTGTCAGTATATGGCAAGTTACTATATTGGGATTAATGCTCTGAAGCATCTTCCTTTGTCACCTGAGATTTTCCCTGAGTGTTTCTCATGTATAACTAAATACCATGTTTAGCAATGAGTCTTATGTAAGAGTCCTTCTGCTTCTGTTTCCACAGAGCTTATGCTAAAAACAAGTGACTGATTTAAGTGACATTCGGAGGCCCTTTGAGTGTAATTCTCCTTATTATCTTATCAGTGGTGAAGTCACGGAACTGCGAATCTTATCTGAGGATTACATCTGGCAAGGATTAAAAAGATAGTATCTCATAATCTATCTCAAATTGTTTACTGTATTCATGCTATTTATACCTAGCATATAATTAAAAGCCACACCCTTGGCATGCAGGTGTGGAGTTTTGACTGCATGCTTATATAAACAGTGTTATACAACTCAGATCATACTCTCCTCAAGAATATAACAAAGAGTACATGAGTGAACTCAAAAGACAAAAAGACAAAACAACCCCCACAACTTATCTGAGGACAAAAAAAAAAAAGTCAAAATAATCCGGAACGGAATGAAGCACAGTATCAGTACACAGGGACAGAAAGAAGCAAGAATGAATTCTTTCTGATATCAAAGAATTTCATCAAGGAAGAAAAATTAACGGTTGGTCATACACAGCACTCCTGTTGTTTTGAAAAACTTTCAGTTCAGGATAGCACTGAAGAGTAGTCTCAGGAATGCAAATATAAATATCTGTATTTCTCTAACACTTGAAAATCTGCATTACCTACGAACTATTTCATCTGTATCAGGCACCTGTTTGTTCAGTCTGTTTGGAATCTACTGTTTAACCTAGATCCCTGCAGATAGAGTACACCACATCCCTGCACAGCTCTAGGAATTTATTTAGGGACTCTGCTTGGGGCCAGGGCACCAACAGTGCAAATCACATGCACAGATACCATCTGAGGAATTAAATTAATACATAAACTACATCTTATTTATACTATATTCTGAATTGCAGACCAATACAAGTTACCTGCAAACTGCACTGAGGTAAACTCCATTTCTTAAACACTTAAAAGCTACAAGCAGTACAGCTACAGTCTCAGGGCTCTGTGGGCTGCCTTGGTGGCACACATACCCACCAATTTTCCGGCAATCCCATAATGAAAACATACATTATTAACAAAGAGAGAAAACATTGAGCTAACAGCCAAGCAAGAGCTGAAGTCTTTATGAAATACTCTACATATTTGCTGTATTTAACCATATAATCAACCCTTGTACTAATCAGAATCAACCTTTAGATTATGTGCTCCTGTCTTTAATCCAGACAAGGAACAACTCCTACATCAGCTACTAACTCCTTTTTAGGAAAATTACTTTCCTCTTCATTACAGTGGCACAGTTTGTGTTGTCTCATCACAGGACCACCTGCATAGAGACACCAGAGCACATGCTTCACACACTTCTCAAAAGTGCTGCTGACATTCTTTGTATTCAGACATATGTAAAAACCCCCAACCAACACAGGTAGTGTAGACACGACTATGCTGCATATGCTCCAGACTAAGGGAGGAGCAAAGCATAGTTCTGAGGGAATTCACATCTGATGGCTTCAGAGTCATCTTCCCATTCTATGCTGAACTCCCAGGTGAAAAGCTCATTCTTTAGCTTTGAAAGGGCAAGCAGATTTGGATTTTGTTTACAGCAACAGCAAATGGCACATTAATTCTGAAGTGTCTTTTGGCCATCTAACTGCCGCTTCATCTAGTTATGTGGTAATTAAACTTTTCCTGATATGCAAACCCCATTTATGCTTTCTTTACCATAGAAATAAAGTATTCATAAACTAAAAACAAAATGCCTTCCAACACCATCCAGCTTGTAAAATAACTTCCTGTAAAGAACAAATCTAACATAGTAAACTGGCCAGTGGCTTTCCAACTTTAAAGGGCTAATAGATGGCCAGCTGTTTGCCATGCCATTAAAGCACTCTGATAAACTCCTTATGGCAGGTGAGAGTTAGAATGTGATTTAATAACTGCCAAATGAGTCATTTATGAGCAAATCTTATTTTAACTGGAATATTTTACCTCATAATGCAAATCTTCCAACTGCACTGAAGTCTAGAGCTATGAGTTATAACTACACATTTTAGAATAAATTAAGAAATAGATTGTGCTCTTCAAACAATGATGGTCATTTTTATTGAAGCAGTTGAGCACTGAATTTCCTGAATGGCAACAAGTTTCTACATCATACAGTTGACAGCTCACCTTGAGCTGGCATAGTACAGCCCACAATTTACAGAGAGCAGTCTTCCAGCACAGGAAAACACAAACAGTACTAGGTGGGCTGAGGAAGTATTTTAAAAGCAAAACAACAACTGCCTCACACAAGGTCTCAATACTTTGTCTCCAGAAAGCTTTAATCAGGATTACATTTTTGCATTCAATATATACTCATGTCTTATCTCCTGTAAGGTTGTTAGCTTACCAGACTCTGAAGCTGTTTAACTACTAAAATATCTCACCAATGAGAACCCACAGCTTCCTATAATCAGTTCACTTTAACCCAAGCATATTAAAGAATCAATATTAAGAGGGGTAAAGAGGTGTCATCCTGCAATATTGTCTCTTTGTGAGAGTCAAGTGAACTCAGTGTTTAACTCATGCTAGTTTATAACATGAAAAACACAGTCTACTAGCAGAAAGAAATGAGAAAGAGCTATTAAAGAGCAAGAGAACATCTATCTATAAATTAAGGTCTTAGAGGTGGGAGTGATCAGTTACAGTACTACTCCAGTAAATCCGTGTACTTTTAAATATAAACCTGATTCACAGGCACCCCCCACTTAATTGCTTCTTTCATAAATTCTGGACAAACCATACATCATAAGAAAACAGCAAGAAAGGGTTTGCATAACAACATTAAAATGGAATGTTATGACTCACCTGCTAAAGGTAAAGCCTCCCACTGCTTGTAACTAGAGCCAGATTCATCATCTATTTTGCAGGCAGATTAAATTTGTGAGAGCACAAGCAAAACATGAATGCATGAAAAGTTATGCAGTGTCTCTTTCTACTCCTCTGTTAGACAAAATCCTGGTGAACATTAGGAATGGGGCACAGAGTTTCTTAGTGTGTCTTTAGAATCTAAAGACCTATTTCCCTTGACATAATTTCTGTAGCAAATTGCATATCAAAAAGGTGACCAATGTATGAAGAGTATCTCTTTTCTTATTCTTGCAGTGTGAAAATTAGGTACAAGTTAAACTGAATCCAAGCATAGAAGAAAAGAAAAAAAAATTGAGAAACAGAAGTGTCATGGAGAGCAATGACAAAGGTATCCTGAAGGACAGATACTAAAGAAACACAAGACTTGCTTCTGTGACACAGAGCAGAGAGATCACTGTGACAGAATCTACTAAAGCTGCAGTTAGTTATTAAACCACAGTTTTGAGGTCAGGCCTCAGAGCTGAGGAATATTTACCCATCTGCAGTTCAAACACTGAGGGAGCGCTTATGCTAAGAAACACTTTTCTAGTTTTCTCTACATACCTGCTTGTCTTTCAGTGAAACAAAAGTAACTCAAAAGCCCTGATCCTAAATAAGCTAAAGGATGCAGGTTTTATTTGTGTTTCCATTCAAACAAATCAACCACTACATAGAAACCGTCCCCCCCCCCAAATGATTGATCCTTTCTGCAACAGTAACCAGCAGAAAACAGGACTGTCCCTTGGAAAGCATAAAATGATACATTTCTCAATCTCCATTAACCTTCAAAATCAACTTTATTCCATCAGCACTCCTTGATGAGGGAGTGCTTTTTTCTCTGCAGATTTATCTATCTGCCTTTTGAGATTTTAATCACCCACAGCCACACCACAGTAATGAAGTCCTCAGTTACACTTCACATTCTCTAAAAGTTTGAGACTCTCACTTATTTTTAATAGTTCAGAGAAATAACAAAGCTTCATTTGGCTAAGGCATCAAGTATTTGATAATTCATAAGCTCCTGTTCATTTCTGCACTATGCCCTTCCGATCACCTCACTTGGGGCGTTAAGCTCTAGCTTGCTGTTTGACAATCAAATTTATCATAAATCTACAACACTTAGAGCTGTAATGAATCCCATTTTAAAGTAATGTTAATAAAACAGAATGAAAATGAAAACATTTTAGACAGTTCAGAACATTAACAAAGCCTTACTATTGCCTGCCAATTCCAGGAGGAAACCTGGTATCTTCTGGTTAGAGTATGGAGCAGGACAACATAATGTTTTGACATTAATGGCATTAAAGACTAAGGCTCTCAGTGAGGATGGTCTGTGTATCCTAAATAAATCAAATACTGCTTTGAAATTCTGTAAGGTTTTCTAGTGCAACACAGATGTAATAGACTTCTGCAAGGATAACACAACCTTTTGACAAAAGAGCCAAGACTAAAGTAAAGCTAAAAGTACGATTTTTCCATAACTAACAAACATGAATTTCTTTGCTGGTTCACGTGACTATTTTATAAAAAAACAGAAACAGCTATAAGAGTTTCCTAAAACTATTATACAATTCAATTAATTTTACTTAAAAATATATGAACTAGTAATGATAACTAATATTATTTAAGCACCTGAGTTTAAAGCTGACATTTAGACAGCTCTATTTCACATGTATAATTCATATATATAGGCTAAGAAAAAGTGTTGCTATTCAGCAGAAGCATGACTTCATTTAGCCTTAAAGAAGTGCTCCATTTAAACCCAATGTTTATATGTGACAGAATTGAAAAGCATATCTTTGAAGAAAAACAGGAGCTGAATTTGAAGACATGGCACTACCCAATCCTGGTTTTGCAGAGCTGCTGACCTAATACTCCACCTGAATTAATGAGGACTGTGTCTATGTAAATCAAGCCTGTGTTGTACTCTCTGGTACAATTCAGCAATTTCAGTTTCAAGGAACAAAACCAACAAGTGAACATTCCTAAGAGGCAGACCTTGATCACACTCCTGGAAATGTGAACTTACTGTGATCCTTGAATAGGAATTAAGTTGCTAAGAGATATCTGTTAAACATTGCTTTCACCCTTTCGTTTATTTGAATAAAACCACATTTTTATGTCCACCGTTTCTAGTCAGTTTTATTTCTTGTCAGTAGACCTCTTAACTGAAATTATGCTCCCAATTATAAACTTTAAAATCAACAGCATTCAGGCTAATATGGCTGTAGAAAGCTCCCTTACTAAATCTGATGAAAAATTGATATGGATGAAGAGGGGAAGAGACAAAAGAAACATTCCATGAAATATCTTAAAAGGGTGGATTTTACTATAAGCTATCCAAAAGCATGAAAGTTAGAATAACTCTAGTTCATTTCAAGATTAAATTGGAGGAAGATTTTCTCTCAACCTACATTTCAAGGCAACTTTAGAAAATATAGAGAAAGCATTTGTCGCCTTTCCATTCTTTGTAGGCAACTGTAATCAAGATCATTTAATATGTTCTCTTAAGACAAAAATAATCAAATAATTCAACTCAATTGCTTTGCATGGACTTCTGGAAAATATTTTAAGGTATTCAGAAATATAATCCTTACTGCTCTCCATCATTATACACTTTCATTTGCAATGTTCCTTCCCCATGCTGCCTTGCAGGGTTGCAGCATGCAGTAGCCATGCTCAGTGCACACATCTGTAGTTCTCTAGGTAGGCAAACAACAAAGGAGGTTTTAAGAATGGACAGACTTTTTTCTTCTAGTCTTTTTCTTATACAAGATACTGACTGGGATAGGACCAACCTGACCATCTTTTATTTGTCAGTATTTTTTCATCACTTAAAGCTATAATTTTTAGCTTCTTTTTAAGCAATTCCACAGTGCAGAATTTTATTTCGCATTACTGCAAGAATCCACAGAACATATACAGAAATATCAGTTTATCTCTAAGGGAATAACTGGTGCTTTAAAAAGCTTTCTAAAAAATAAGCCAAATGATTTTAAACAGCAAAAAATTCTTAAACACATCCTGTAGGACTGCACAGATTTGGGTCAGGATGGGGGGAGAGCTAATGCTCAAATGCTGTAGTGCACTCTACACACAAACAGTAATAAAAATCTATCACTTAATCATTTACATGTTGTGTAAAACAGCAGTCTCCTTTTAGTTAAGAGCTGCTTTATGTCGTTTTCATCGATACAAAGCTGCCCAAGTGATTGTGTGGGAGAATACAAGAACAGACTGTAATAAAATTAAAAATAACTTTCCAAGGAAATAGTATTTGGAAGGATTAATTACAGAAGTTCAAACAGGAGGCCATATGCTTTCCCCCCTCTTTACTATTGAGTATACAGTATGCCCGTAATAAAACAGGAAGGGGAAAAAAGCTGGTCAAAGCAAACTGTTTCAAGTACCAGGTAATGACTCAAGATATCTTTACAATTTTGTGTGCCTGAATATAGTTTATCTAGTCATTTGTCTTCTATGCTAAAATTTTTATCAGCTGTGTTCATTTGTGGAATAAAATAGTTAGCCCTTTGCCACTACTCCCATATAGCAGGTATTTCTTGAGTGCTAAATACATGGGAGAAGTTGGTAGTGTGGGTATATTTCCTCCTTACATCAAATTCCCTACTTCAAATGTAAGATCTACTTGCAAGAACACAGAGGCTGTCAAAGACCACGGCTGCAACCGCTGCAAGCACAAGAACTTTGTTAAAGTCTATGTGAATTAGGTGCCTTTATACGCTTTCCATTTAAGTAGTACACAGCAAAGAAAGTCACTGTGACTTGACAAAACTTCATTAAAACTTCACGTTAACATGCTAAAATAAAAAAAGTATATGTTTAAGTGTTTTTCTGATTTGGTATCCAAAGGCTTAGTTTCAGAAAATGGGTTACTTTTTCATTTGTATGAGAAAATCTTCCCTTAATTTAATCAGTTTAATATTTTCAAAACTATAACATTGACTGTGTTAACAACTTGATGGAAGTTAAATTAAACTTTCTAGTAGAAAAAGCAGAGGAGAGGTACAAAAATAATCAGAGAGAGTTTTATCCCAACTAAGTCATATGCAATGTGACCAAGAAGTCAAAATTATTCAGACAACCAGTATAATAGGTGCTGTCTTTTTAATCAACTAAATCTAGAAGGTTTTTAAAGTGATAAGTTAACTGTATGTTTCCAATTAATTCCTTAAAAGCTAGATAAACACATGAAAATTCAGTTTAAAGGTATGATGAAAAACTCAATGACCTAAGTTAACATTATTAGAGATCACAGTGGTGTATGGCCCCAGAATACAATGTTGGAAGAACAGTTAAGTTTTAGTTCTCATTCCATGACCCCCATGAAAAAACAAAAACAAAATAAAAAAACCAAAGCAAAACAAAACCAACAGCAAGACCCAAAGCCTAATCTTTTACTTGCATAAATTAGTGGAGAAAAGTTGTGTTAAACCACAAGAACCCATTTGGGGAAAGTGCCTGAAATGCGCTATGCTCTGCAAGAAATCATGGTTTCCTTGGAATAATTTATTAAGAAATGTTCAACTGTTCTAGACAAAAAAAAAAAAAAAAAAAGAAAAAATTAAACAACTGATCAATAACATATTATTCGAGTATTTGAATATAGTGCTAGGAAAGACCCTATAGAATTATTAACACTTATTAGGCAACAGGCAAAACTGGAATTACTTTCCTTGTTCTCTCCATTTCAGTCCGTTTGAAGCTCTACTTTATGTAATAACATAATGATGCACTGAAAGTTTTTTACAAATGTAAATCCATCACATGTAAAGTGAAAAATCCACTAAGAATAAAGCTGGTTTCTATACTGTTTAAACGTAATGCACTACTCTGTCTAAATCATAAGGGAATAAGGCACTTAAAATAGGGTGTCACATTTCAAGGTAATAAATAGCAGATTGATTCAACCTCCCAGTTGATCCTGCAGTTTACTTACATACAAGATGGAAAATAAAGTACTAAAGCCACTGTGATTTACTTCTCAGAAATGAGACACTCTATATTAGTGTAAATGAATGCAAAAGTCTTGCATTGACAATTTATTACGTTCTTAGGCCAAGCCCTGATTAGATCAAATTGCAGTCGTTCTGAGCACACCGAACGTACCTCACTGCAGATCCCAGACAACACTATCAGTTATATATTTAAAAAAAAAAAACACGAACAAAACAATGATGACCCCACCCCAAAACCCTAAGCCAAGTTTATTCAGGCCATTCTTTTTCAAAGCATGTTTTTCTCCCCATTTGTCAATAATTAGGGAGAGGTGTTCTACCCCAAGAGAAAACCCATTACTTAAGAATGCTTACCTATGGGATTTTTTCTAGAAAGTCTTACCTAAATTAGTAGAATCCTGAGGAATTAATTCTCAGCATCAGTTAAGCTCTGAAGTCAGTGGAACATTCTCTCCACTACTCATAGAATAAATGGAAGTGAGATACAAAATGGCATTTAATAGTAACACCCCAAAGCATTCTCAACCAGCAACATTCCTTATAGTCCTATGTGAAAAACAGGGAAAACTGAAGCACAGAGGACAACAGGTGTCTGTGCACTTGGGCTCCAGGAGCGCAGCATCAAGGGCTTCAAGGCCATGGAAATTCATGGCCTTCGATTCGGACTCTGCTAAGGAAGACCAAAACTGCATTTGAATTTAAGGGCATCTTCACTGAAAAACTCAAGAGAGCTTCAGAACCATTTCAGAATTCCCATAGCTAGGTCAAATCTCTTATTCACGTGACCTGAAAAGGTTTCTCATCTCACATCACAGGAACCACTTCCCCCACCCTCTTTTGTTTTTAGGATATTTTTGGAGAAAAATATGATTATTTCACTTTTTACCACCCGTGGCTTAAAAATACACAGATTTTGCACTCGTAAGATGTTTGCTTATATAAATATATATGTATATATGACTTTAAATAGTAGGAAAAATCAGGTTTTTTCAGGTGACCTATATGCCTGTATTTTCTCAGCCCCCAGGCATGCAAGCAGCTGCTTAAACAGCATCTCCCTTACACAGACTTTTTATATTCAAAATTACACAAAACCCACTTTCCAAGGATGTTTGTTAAATACAGTGCTTCTGTAAACAAAAAACCCCTGAGTGTCTGGGTGACATGGTCATGGACATATTCAAGAAAAGGCAATACTGCTGTAGAGTACGAGAATCAGCAATATTTCAATACAGTTCTAGTTAAAAAGTGGATTTCTGTAACTGTCTACTACCTTATTGCAAAATGTCTGATGTCTGCCAGTGTGCAACCACACATTAAAGGCTCTTGTCTTCAAAATCCAAACTGGCAGAATTTTTTTATAAAATGAAGGACCTTGAACAAGAAGTAGGGAGTAATTCAGTACTTTAATCTACTAAATATTTTAAAGGTTTCTCATCTGCACTTTAATGTCTATCTTTTTACCAGGTGCATAATAGCTTTAACACTGTAAAAAGAAGGAACTATACATATCTCCTATGCCATAAAACACTAATCAGTGTAAACTTCAAAGCTTTTACTTGAGAGTGTAAACTTCTAAGAAAGATTAGATAACTACTGAGCAGGTGCAATCCAGGAACAAAAATAGATGGAAACATAATAAAGGAAGCCAGACAGAGCTGTTGCTAAATAAAAATTCCCTTCTTATTAAAGGTGAAAGACCATCGCAAAAATTAAATTTAGATGTAATTATCATATATTATAAGGCTAACTAAGCATTTTGCAGATATCTTGAATATATGAGTTCACCATCTGCACAGACACTGATATTCTCTTCTCTTTCAGTCGTGCTCAACATAGCCTATAAAAAATTAAAACTTAATGATATGCACATCAAAGGCCACAACACACAGTCTTAAATTGCAGAATATTTGATAATACTTTTTAAAAAATTACTGCTTTATATAAAGCATTCAACTCTCGAACTCCAATGTTGTAATGTTCACTGAAGCCAAAAGTTTCACAACCTCCTCCCACACATTCAAGTAATAATCACATACTGAAGCACACACAGGCACCCTGGTGAATTACAGAACTAATTTAATGGGATTAAGTTCACACTTAAGTATTTCAAATAAGTACTGCTCACTTCTTACTTTCCATTGTGAGCTACAACTAACCACAAACCGACAAACCTAAGACATATATACATGGAAAATGTTATTTTTGCCTCATGACAGTGCATTTTATTGCCACACATCCAAACTGAAGAATAGAAAAGCTTTGTATTTCATTTTATAGTTTTCAAACAAAATGTTTGATTGTTCTCACGTGTGGAGAAGATGGTCAAGTGGTAATAAAGTGAGGGCGTAGTATGAAGAAATAAAAGCATGAGCTCACTTGCCAGAACTCTCACCAAGATCTATAGAACTAACCAGCACTAGAAGAGGGTTGTTTACAAAAAGCTCGCTGTAATTATGACTTTTCTTCTTCCAAGCGTACATCCTAATTTTTCTGTTTTCCTGAAATTCCATATCCCTTTCCATTACATGTAAGCACATACTTTTTTGCATGTTTGGTCTGGGATTTTTTGTTGCGATTCCTTTTCTTTCTCTTCCAGAACCTCAGAAAGTTTAGCTCCATCAATCAGTCAGACCAATTAGATTGTTTTGTCACCATATTCTATATTACAAAAACTTTAGGTATTTATAACAGAGTACCTCTCTTTCTTTCAGAATAAATGGCCTGTTTTCCTGAGAAATGGAGTTGTTTTAGCCTCATTACTCCCATTAACCTGTGAATTTAAATCAGCTAACGTAAAAATAAAAGTCGCAGGAAGCAGCTTGATCAGAAAAATGCTTTCATTATTTTTCTAAAACATAAGTACAGAGACTTTAGACAAAAACTGAGGAAGCCGACATCTATGTAATCTATTAAACTGTACCGTCAATTCCATACAAAATCAGTTTATTTGCAGAGGGCACAGCAGAAGCATATTCTACACTAAAATTCCCATAGAACTTTCAATATAATGTCCTGCCTCTCAGAAATGATATTTACTGCATAGTAGACAGATATTAGCTAATTTTGATCTGTGCAAAGAAAACAACCAGCATCCATGATATGGCCATCACATTCAAACAGAGATTTCTTTAGGTACTGTTTGAAATATCCCCCATGTCATGGATTGCTCAGTGCAGCACCCTCAAACTGCTTTTACAGTAAAAGGCTCTGAATGAAGCTGCACTTAAGTCAGGCAGTGATGGGGATCCTACAACAAAAAAATCACATGTAAAATCCTGGGCATGCTCCCATTCACTGGAGAATTTATAGTGGTTAGTAGGCAGTAACCTTGCTCAAGTAGCTCTTCTGCTGGTGCATATAAACTAATTTAATACATTCACATCAACATCCTACATACCACATCCTTATCACACCGCTGCCACTTCATCTTTTCTATTGGAATACTGTCACAGTTCACTCCCAGAGAGTTCTTGGCATTAAACCAGAGAGAACCTGAACCATTATAAAATAAAAGTGCCTGATCTTTCAGTTAAAAAATGCTAAAGTACATGTTCAACAACTTAGTGGGACTAACAGATATTTTCTGTATTTTGCTCAGATAAAGCTATTATCCCCATCTTTGCTTATTAAATCTACAAACAACATAGCATCTGTAAACAGATAATCTGGAGTTGTCTACTCATAGTTTACCTGTCTAACATTTTAGATAAAACAGATACATATCTAACTGGAAAACTATCCAGTCAAACCTTTTCAAAAGATGCCATCTCAGTTTGACACAAAAATCTTAGAATGTTCATTTTTATTCTCAAGATGACATGAAGTATATCATAGCAAAGAAAATTACATCATTATGTATCTATGCAACAAACACCTCTATTACATCTGACCTTCCAAGTAAACTGAAAATCAAGGAAACTTTTATTCCTGTCAAAATATCAAAGTAGGGGTTTTGTCTATACCACTCAGTTCAAAATGATTTATAGAAAAATTTAGATAGTTTTTTATCTTCAGGTTAGCTACCATTGTAACTTTTACACATAGACCTGGTTCATTTGGAAGTGAGTTGCCAGTAAGCATACAATTATACACTCAAGGTATACATACACACTGGTCCAGGAATTCCACGTGCACAAGAGGAAATAAGGGAAACAGGAGTCTCCAGTATGTGGTTTTCCAGAGAGAGCCTTTCTTGGGCCACTGTGAGTGGCTCCAGCAGGGCCTCCTCTGCCAAGTGAAGGCAGGGGAGCTGCCCAGACTCTCAACTAGCAAGTGATAAGAGTGCAAAAAAAAGGCCAAAGGACGAAAATCTGAGCAAGCACCTGTCATTTCAGACTGGTACCAGTCACTAATGGGCACAGAGGCATGGGATGTGTCAGAGAAATGGGCAAAGAGGTCAGGGCAAGAGGATTGTTGCAGAAGAATAAATCCCTCTAGTTCAACAAGACCAAGCATAGGTCACACAAGTACTGGTTATATCTCTATTATTCATTTTCCTGATTGTAGACAAAGAAACCTGCAGTATTACAATCAAGTCACTCTAATTCAGAAATGTTGTTAATTCCAAATTATATCACAGTATACTTGTTGCAGCTTTGTATTTCTGGTAGCTATAAATAAAAAAGGGAATTGTATTGCAGACAGTACTTGATACTCTTCTTCCCTAGGGCCACCAGACAGATGAAACAATAGTTCTCACTTTCAAAATGCCAACAAATCCAACCAAAGATACTGTGTAAAGCAACAGGCAAAATGTAAATTGAGCAAGTAAGGACACAATACAAAAGACAACTTTGCATTAAGGTGGCAACCTATCTAAATTACAAATGTAGGAAACTCTCATTTCTGCATTAAAATAATAAGTGATATAATAATCACTTTTTCTCCTTCTTTCTAAAGGCATAAGCCATTACCATGCTGTCTATAAAACTGTCACTTGGTGATGCTGCGTAGCTGCTGCTACTGAATAGCAAAACTCACCCAACTTTCATTTATTTTGAGTTGTGAAAAAAGGAAACTAATGAACTCTGAATAATTAAGACATTTATAATACAAAACTAATGTGTCTATATATGGCCTAAGATTCTTATCTGATATGGCTAAAATGACATACAAATAACCTACAATTTTTAAGCATGGGGTCCTTAATTTCTTTCCATAGGTAGATGTCATTTCCTTTTTTATATCAAATATTTCATATTCCATTAATTACTTTTACTGGTCAGCTACTCTAATTTAATAGTGTAAAATAAAATGAAAAAATTGAAATACCTAAACTAAAAAACTTTATTTAAGGTACTATGTACAAAATAAACCCAGTGATTGCTTGTTTTGTGGAATAGGTATACAAAAGAAAATCAAATAGAATTCATCGAGACAGAAAGTGATGCATGAGGCTATTAACTTCTGAGACATGTCAATAAAAACAGTAAAGCAAGATACTTTGAGTCTAGCTCTCCTCCATTTGAACAACTAGTTTAACTAGGTAAGAAACACTGCTTATTTGCTAGACAGAAGCTTGGGAATATAAGAATATGTGCATTAGCTAGATATTTTTATTAAAGCAGAATGTGTATATACATAAATCAGAAAATAATCTCAAACAGAAAGTACAACTCAAAACCATTTCTATACGAAGGCTTCTAGTTACAAGCATCTGCAAGTAACAAATACGGTTTTATTAAGCAACATATAGACAGTTATTCTAATAAAGGACACCAGAAAAATGAATCACAAACTCCACTTATAAATTGCCTGAGGTATTCTCAACTCTAAATCTTCATCAACAGATAATCAGACACTAGTTTGGATCAAGAGATCTCCTACAGTAGAAGGGCCTACAGGTATAAAAGAAATGTGCTGTTTAAATAAAACTCTGACTAAAACACAGCATCTCACACAGAAAAGATCCACAAGTAGTTGTTACAGATTATTGTTGATAACACAGCTACTCTTTCCTGAGAAAGTTTGCAAGTATTCTGTAGGTTTTCATCCTTATTTCACCTTATTAATTAACACAGTAGAAACTGAAATTTCCCCTAATAACGGTTATTAGCTGATAGCAAAAAGGCTTGCCCTTCCTATGCGCTGACCAGGTCACACAAAGAAGGGGAAGGTGAGTAGCCATATTAAAATGCTTTCTCTTTCCCCAAATCCCTCAGGGAAGGTCCTTACCACTGTGCCAATAAATTTCTTATGGCTGCCTCCATCATAAATACTCTGATTAAAATGTAAATTCAACCAACCTATCAGCTTCCCATTAAGAGGACTCTTTAAAAACACCATTAATCAGCTGAGAGATATGTAGTGAAATACCACTTATCAATTCTAACTGCTTATGACAGTTAACAAAGCTTTATATTTGCCCCAAACATGTGCTGATCTATCAATTATGCCAGGGTTCACTCTCACGCTAATTGTACATTTTCTTCTCTAATGCATTTTTGCAGTTATCTCATAGGCTAATGAAAGCTGGGAAATCAATACATATAAATTATACATGCAAAGAAGGACTGCTGTGAACATAAAGTTTCTAATTAATTGCACTTGATTAATTTATATCCTTTAATTATCTTGCTAAGCCACAAACAACATAAATATCCTTGCAATCTGGTTATTGCTATGTCAGTCATAAAAAAAAAGCAGACACAGTAAATCTATGAAATCTAGCAAACTCCATTGCCAAAAAACATGGTATGGCATAACACATAAATATAACTGGACTTACTCAAGACACCTATGAATAATTTTACTGGGACAAATTACCACTAAATATGTTGTATAGTTATTTGATTAAGATTATAATGATGTTAGAACTTCACACGTAGCATACAGGGTAAGCAAAATGCAGGCTTATTATGCAGGCTTATAGAGGTTTTTAGTTGTATTTATAAAACAAATCTGCAATAGACATGTAAGTGATATTGATATCTGATTGGTTAGGGCCAGGGATCAAATTATCAATATTCTAAATTAAAGTATTACTGCTTTTCTGCACTTAAGATTACATGGCAATTTGTTTGCAGATTTTCTGAAAGCCAGAAATGCACACAATCAGGACCTAATAATGACATACCCAGCTCTAAGCAGAGTTAAATAAGAGCTACCATACTGTCTTTTGTAAGAGGCAATATAAATTCTTCCATTCTGTGAGTAGCTGTAACTGTAGATACCTTTTTTCCTTTCAAATTTTGTCCACTTTGGTAAACCAACCATATGCCACTGTTCTGAAATCTATCAATCCACCAGACTTGCTCTTTGTCCTACACAACAGCATATTACTGAATATCTGTATCTACAGCTTTCATAAACGTGTAAAAAGAAACTGTATCTGTCTACAGGGAGACTCAGACAGAGACCATCTGTCAGTGACTAAAGCTATTCTTTAAAAAAGAAAACATTCATCTGGGATTTGCCCTTTACAGAGTAAACCCACTTAACCTCCCAATAAGATTAACTGTTATTTGTTTCCATTAAACAAAAATGACCATGCTAATATGCATTTAATAGCACTAACAATGAGAGAAACATGAACTTTAACAATTTTTGAATTCATTAAAATCATAAAATATGTTATTTAATGACAACTATTTTATTATTTGTAAATAATTTTCTTTTTCATTACAAGCCTTCCTGCCCAAAGTTGAGACTAAAAATATATAATTTTATTTTAAATCAGGGTAAATATTGAAAGTAAGACAGCAGGCTCTCGAGTCTGCCACATATTATAGATAACAATGACTGTATATAAATTAAGTCTGAATAATGCATATAAAAACCCAATACTTTTGGAGCACTGATGATTTTCACCTGTGCCCTCAACATCCAGGCATTTACAAAGAAACGTATTTAACTAGATTGATTATACGAGGCTGTCTGAGTAGAGTTAGTGCAATGTAATGGAGACTGTACTCTGTGCTTCTCTTTGCAGCAGCACAAATCACTGAACCAGCCTGAAGCTATACAGGAAAATACCTTAATGTCTCTTCTTGGGCTGACAAAACACAGTAGTACTGTCATGTGAGACTCCCTCTTCTACTGGGGAAAAACACAGTAGGAAAAGCCTTTAAATGCAGGCAATCCCTTCGCTCTCAATATTGTCTTGTGCTTATTTTGTTGCACTGAGTTAGTGAGATGTACAATAGTATTAAACAGTATCCTAGAACATGAACGGGTGAAGTGCAAAATCCCTCATAAAATTAATTCCTGGGTCCCTGCCTTCCTGTTTCGCTCATAATTCTATCTCTAAAGTAACCTAGATAAGAAGCACAAAAGGTGTCCTCCTCCCCTTAGAAGACGCTTGAGGAGAGCTCAATAAAGTCTGTTTCTACTGTAGGCATAATTCAAATCTTACTGGAGCCAGTGGGAATATATTCACCAGGCTCAGTTAGCCTTGCATCCAGCTTTCTTCATTAATGGTAGTGGCACTATGCAATCAATAAACATTAAGACAAAGCAATCATACAATCATTTTCTCAGCAAGAAATTGGCATATGCTATAAATAAGAATAAATAAATTGATGAGGGGAATCATTATTACAATTCAGAATAGCTAAAAAAATTGTTCCTAAAACAGAGAATCCAGAAAATACAGGCTTCCTCCCCCTCAAACACAAAGTATACTAAGAAACAGAAGCAGAATGCTGTAGGCATGTAAGTCTCTACCTATTCTAAGAGTCAACCGATGCATTACTTGAACATACTGAACCTAAGATCCAATATCAGGGGGAAAAAAGCACTTTCCGCATTTACAGAGTTATACAGAAGCATATATTAGTAGATACCAAATCTAGATGAGGATGCATCATCAGTCGTTTCAAATCTGCTAAAATCTCCTTTTATTGGACAGGTGGTGAGACCACAAGCTTTCAAACAGTGGAATCAATCCTTTGATATCATTTGGGTTTGCTTCTGATCGTCCCCTGTAAGGGAGCAGATTCAGACTGGCAGTGCCCAGTGTTTGTGTGCTGTCTGTAAAGCTACAGCTGGACAATGAACTCGGTGTTTTCATTACTTTACAGAAAAAACGGTGAAGAGTGAAATTGAGAAAGGCGTGAATTAACAAGGATCATGTTTAGCTACCGATAAAGTTGTGACATAAGACTTGCCACGTGCCAGACAGTTCCAGCACAGAACAGTCAGCAGTCACTAGGAAGGAACTGAAGGCAGCAGGAAAGGCCTTTATCCATCCAAAACCCATCAATTCATCTAAGGAAAAGCTTCGGAGTATGTAACTTCCACTAGAGTTCACTGGATTTGACACTCGAGATATAAAGCACCTAGATAGAAGCAGAGTACTGAGGTTTGACTGCAATTACCTTATCTTTCCTATTTTTAGTGACAGGACCAGATTATTTTAAGTGCATTTTATAGAAAACCCTTCTTTACTGAAATATAAAGACTGTAATAAAGACAATACACTGTTTTGAAACTGTTTTAAATCCTTCACTCAGCTTTGCTTCTACAGATTTAACATGTAGGGGTTCTAATCTTACTGCTACTAATTAGAGCTTTAGTGTAATTGTGCCAACAGGGTGCTTGGCATAATAATTACTATTGAGAGATTCTGGTGGAGCAGTAACGTGCCCACATAATACAGATATGTCTAATATTATACAGCAGTCACCTTTGTATGTTGACTCTTAAGTTGGATTTTAACCAAGTAAGGGGTTATTTTGCCTTTATTATAAAGCTTAAAAGGCATATACATATGCATGATTTGGGTATTAATTTTTTCCTCTTGATCTTTTGGAATATTAGGCAGAAGAAAACTAGAAGGAACATTTTATTTTACATCCTTCATAATTCAATCTAGTTTGGCATGGGAAAATGAACAAAAATGCTTATGTTGGCAGGTCATACTTCTAATGTAATAGTAGACTTTCTTAGGATAATGTCCTCAGCTGCAAAGTTTACCATAATATACAATAAACGGAACTAAAAACAGAGGATGAGTAAGACTTAAAATTGTGCATTTAGAAAGCGCCTGAGCTGCATTCCATTACAGTCCTACTGGTTTTGAAACAAATCTTTATGTAACTACTTGAATAAATCTATTCAGTGAAATACACAAGACAAACTTAAGGGACAATGCAGGAACACTAACAAAGATATAGAAGAGCATTTTTGTTCACTTAGTAACATTTACTATCTTACTGTCTAACAAGTTTCAGATAATGAAACTTTGTTAATGATGTAAATCTATAGTGAAAGAACACTTACCAGCATTGAGATGTTTTGTTTGGTTTGTGTTTTTTTTACCTCTAGAAATATCAGCTTCAGCCATACAATCATCAAAAAAAATAAAATCTTAATTATGGCTATGATTACAGGTATAAGAAGGACTTAAAGAGCAATTCAAACACGTGAACCCTGTACAATATCATAAGATAAAAAGTAATAGGCCTTTTCAGATTAATTGAAGCATCTTCTTTAAAAAAAGAAAATAGTGAACTCTTTAAAATAAGAAAACGCATAGCATGGAGCCTGAACCAGAGCTTCATCTAGAACAGACAGGCTTGTTTTTACTGCCCCTTAGTGCTTCCCTTTTAAAGTGACAGGAAACCAATTTCTGATTACAAATCAATAACACACAAAATCAATTAGCACACTATCATCAGAGAGTAAATTTAGTTGTTGATATTAGATCATAGAAGAGGGTATCAGAAAAGAGCAGCTGTTGCCATTTTGATGCATACAAAAACCAGTGAACAGTATTGCTTCTCTGCAACTCCGTATTTTCAAGGAACAATTCTTACAGTGTAAAGTCACATGTGGCTTATTTATCATTTGTGGGCAACCATCAGGAAAAACAACTGTGACAAATGTACCATGGACATAAAGCGCATAAGTTTAAGTCTCAAAACTAAGAACCACTGAAATGTGCTGTATTAATTAATATAATGGAAACAAAAAGTATGTATGTGCCTCTCACAAAGAATACCTTTTGATGAAGTCTCTTTTTTCTTTAAGCTTTTAAGATAATCTTAGAGAAATCATCAAACTATAAAAAGAAATCAATAAAACAGAAAAGGTTCCCATCACCCCTAAAAAAATCCATAACTTTTGCATTTTAATAGAGACACTACAAGACTATACCAGTCATTTTCTTTCTGATGTGTTCCTTTGATTTCACTCTTATCTCACAGGACTCTTGACTTTCCTGAGAAAGGGATTATTGAATTGTATGTCTCCCTCAGATGCTCTTGATCATTCAAGTAGTCTGTACTTAAGAACGTTACAGAGTCTGCTCAGCTGCTGGCTCCTTGGGAACTCATCAGGGACTGTCATCTTAATATTAATTGGGTTTTGTGCAGGAATCCAAGTCCCACAATGAGAGGGTTTCAAGAGAGAAGATTATGCCCAAAGCCAGATATAAAGACAAACATATTTAGCACAACAATTATGATAATTGCAGAAACACTCTGAGAAATAAGTAAATCTGATTAAGGGCACTTCTACATGATCAAATATTAATCTGATGTCTTCACTCTAACCTGGTTTGAACATAAGAGGCTTCTTATGGTTTTATGTATTAACAGATTTGCAGAAGCTGAACTCATAGTACCTAATAATATGGTACATCCAAGTCAATACAGTAAAAGGATCTTTACGGAATGTAATCCACTTAAAATAAAAATAGACACAGATTGAATCATAAAGCTTAAATTAAAATTGACATAGACTCAATCAATAAAACATTTTATATAAAGTCTTGTATAAACTACTGTAACATTTTTCAGTCTCATAGCACAATAACTTGTGTGTATTTATTTTTATTGAATAAAGACTGCGTCACTTCAGAACAAAATTATCATAAATAGCACTAGGACAAAGACTCAAAAGTTTCCAGACTGACATAATATCCAGCAAATGAAATACACCTATATTTGCAAAAATGAAACTTATGTATCTTTAAAATATGCTGATTATTTGTAGGGATTTGAAGTGTAGTTAAATCATTAAATCTTTAAAATCACTCTGATTTATAGGAACTGTAGGCCAAAACTATATTTTTGTGACAAATAATTACACAGTGGCAGAAAAATAAGGGTTTTTTGGCACCAATTTCTCTACATATACGTGCATGCACATACTTGAAAACAAAGATATACAAATACAGACCCCCTGAATTAAAATTCCATTAAAAATCATGTTTAATATTCTGGATGCACTATATTTAATACTACCATGACAAGTGTTTTCAGTTTGCTATGCACAGACCATTTTGAATAAACCTGAAATTAATATATACAATATACACTTGTTAATATAAATTTGCAGAGGGAGAAGCAATGCCTAAGAGCACCTACACTATATTTGCATAATTGTTTAACTCAGATGAAAGCTTCCATGTCTAGCTAAGTTTTCAAAATTGAACATAAAGCATCTTAGAACTATTATAGTAATATATTCAGGGATATAAAGGAGAAGGAAAAAAAGGAGAACATATCAAAAATTGTAATACAAAAATGAATTAGGTCAACATAATACAGAAACACAAACATAGATGCCTATCTATCCATCTTTATTTGTAAGTATTAACCACATATAGGCCTTATGTGAAAGGTAAATCTTGCCAGCATGGCTTACCTCCCATAGTAATTAGGCTTGTGTTTCTGCTTTATTAACTCTGATACAACAGTGTCCTGCCCTCTGTCACCAAGGGTACTAATAGATGATAATCACGTAGATTTGGAAACCATACAAATTAAATGATGAAGTGAGATGAAGTGTAGTAATGCAATGAGTTCAAGGACAAGCAATTTAGCCATTTCAGTATTAATTTCCACGATATTAAATAGAAATACCAGAGGAAACTAGACTGCCTTCTATCACAAAATTAATAATTTATATTTACAAGCAAATATTCCTCAAATTTTAATGTTTCAACAATCATACTAAAAAGTTTGCCTTATGTAAAGAAAAAGTAGCTTACTTTCCCTAGAAGAAACATTAGAAATATATCTCTTATTTACAAATATAATGGAATCTTTACAGTATTTAACACTCCCTACAGACAATTTTAATTTTGTGTGGGGAGTAAGTATATTTTCACAATCCACTGATAGCAGGCCCATATTAGTACACTGGAAACACATTTGATCTGTATTACTACATTTTGGTCTATATTACTACAATCTTGAAGACGTGATACTGATTCTGAGCTCCTAACTACAATTTTTCACTCATTAATTCCAGAGCAATAATACTGCAAATCCATTGTTAACTTTTTTAAATCATTAATTATACAGAAATGATATGAAAATATAGCTGAAAAAAGTAATTTAACTACAAATAGTTGTCAGCATTTTCTCTTAGAAGTTTTGAAAGTCTTAAAACTCATGATAAATATCACAATTTTACAGTAATTTCAAAGAGGTTTCAAATTCTGAAATGTCTGTTTAGATAACAAATTTTCTTTAGAAAAAAATTTATCAGCTTCGTAAGAGACAATTAAAGCCCTGACATGAAGGTACTAAGTCTAAATATTGTCACTGTGGTTAACTGTGTTTTCAAATTCAGACTCATCTGTTATAATTTATCAATATCACATTTTTCTTACCACAATTATCTTTTTTAATGCACAAGGCATTTAGTTTCAATGTCTTATATGTTCAATGTAAATCTGAGACCCCTAGATTTTTAGAAGGTAGAAATATATTTAATTATGTTTGCCAGAAGCCAAATATACTTCAGCATAAACAAACATTCAAAAAATAGTGAAAAAAAATCCATTAAAGAAAGCGGTTCTGGTTTCTTTTAGTAAGTAAACAGGTGAATTCAGCTCCTTAGGTATATTGTCCAGTTGTCAGAAATAACAATCCCTGGCTCTTGGGAAAGCAATATATGTTATTCAAATCAGTCCCATTTTCCCAGCAGTTTTCTAAGCCAAGATATTTCCCTCAAACTTCTCACCCCAGCATTAATAGTTTTGAATTCTGTTAAATGCAAGTTTCAATAATCAGGGTGCTCGTGAGAAACACAGTCCTGCTGGGCCTATACTGTGCATTTCGAAAGCAAATACTCTGCATTCTTTTTCAAACTAAGTACATTTTTAAACATCACTTATAACCAAAAAACCTAAAATACTATTTGTATCTTGTTCATGCATACTGACAAAAATATTTCTTCATTCCTTAAAGCATTGAGATAAAAAGTAATATAATTTCTGAGCTTAAACTGAGTTCTGCGTAAAAAACTATTTTAAATTATATCAAAAATTTTAGCAGTCTAACAATCTTTCAACCTACAAAGGATGCATTTTACTGCAGTGCCAGAAAATGTATATAAACCACATAATATAAATTTATCTCATATTTAAAAGGTTCAAATGCTATGATTTTTAAAAGGTGTTTCAAAAATTATAGTTTCCATCTTTAAAGAGGAAAAGCTTAACAGAAAAAAGAAATACAGATATTTTGCTTATAATCATCCAGCTAGCTACTTTCTGTTCTGAGGAATTGTCTTCTGTGGTTAGCATGTTTACATCCATTCAATTCTAGATGCAGATTATGGCAATTAGATATTTATCCTCCTTAATGTACACTGTTTTTATTTATGTTGAACTTGAATCCATTATCAGAAACAAAGCTGCATACATATAACCCGAACCAATTGGTGGAGATGCACACAGACTACTGCTTGTTTACTTTGGGTAGACTAATCTTATGGCATGCATTAAAAATGTTGTACTTGTCACTGACTAATACAACAAATTGAAACCTTGGAACAATCTTATTTACTATTCAAGTGCTCCATATTTGATTCTTGCATCAGAATTTTCACTTAACCCTTTTGTTAAATAACTGAAACCTAGAGCAATGCACAACTACACAGTAATTTGAAGCTAAATACAAGATAATTTCATTTGTTACAAGTATTTTTCAATCTACAAGTTACATCAAGGTTGCATTACCTTACTGTATGTTTTTAGACTCTCAGTATGCAGTATATAATTGAACATTTCAACTGGTTTGTACTATTCACACAGCAAGGGTTATTGTTGAAAGAAAAAAAAAATCCCAAACTTTCCCTCATCTGTATTCCATAAATAAAAGGTTAGCTGCTGTTTCTACTTACAGTTTCCAGAATTTTTCTCTTCTAAAATATTTTAGCTCTTAATGTTAAAGTTTTATTAGTTATTCTGTCAGAAAATTCAAACCTTTACTAAGTGACATGAACAGTTACAGTTGGTTTAAGTGTGCTTGGGTACCCCTGATTCCATCAGGAAAAAACCAAAACAATATATGGCATATGTTAACATCTAACGACTGAAAACATACCCACTAAAATAGTCCCCCAGACTTAAAGGAAATCACTACTTAATTCCACAAACATTTGTTTCAGCTCAGGAATTGCACTAGAAACTTTTAAGTAGTTTTCTGGTTCAAAAATGACTCCAGTTGATCCGAGGAGCCATAAGATGCTGCACAGCACCATCTGCTGGTTTGAACAATGGGCTCCAATTCCTCGGGTTATCAGAAATCTAAAAAGATACCATGCCACTCACCTCAATTCCACAGGATTTGGAGAATTCTGCAAGGATTCACAGTACAAACTGAAAGAGAGTAAGAGAGAGACACAGGCAAAGAGTCAGATGTGTACGTAAAGACATCTGAAAATCATACAGAGATGAAATCTGAGCAGATTTCTGAAAGAAAAAAAAAAGGATTGCTGAATTTCTTTTGTCCCAGTCCAGGGAAGTGCTCATTTTAAACTATTTCATGAACTTTATTTTATTCTTCAATCTAGATACCTTGTCTTTTGGGAGGAAATTTATGGGGTTGTTGGATGCAGGAAGAACATTTTTCTTAAGCAAGAATGCCAGAACAGCTTCTACCCTAGATTGATCCTTAATTAATGAATGCTAAATACAGAAACAGTTATTTTATTTTGGGTTATAATGAAAAAAGACATTAAAAACTGTATAACTGTAACTGATGAAGATTGTATTTTTATTTTGTTCAGGCTACAGATATGCAAGCAGATGAAAAGTGATATTTGAAATGTTATCATTTCAGGACTGTGAAATATAAAACGGCCTTAGGAATACTTTCTGAGAAATGACTGGTGAGTAAGTTTATTGTTTAAATTTATTGTTTTAAACTTTTGTTGGTACTTAAAGGGAAACTACCACCAATCTCACTTTAACGGCGATTGTCTGCTACATCAACACAAAAAAAATAAATTTTCCCCCCAAAATGGGATCATCCAGGCCTCTGAAATGACCACTTTTTTAATGCAGTTTACCTACGAGCAGTGGCCATAGATTTAAAACTGAAAGACAAACTGTGCAGCCTTAGCAGAGCTGTTTGTGTAAGCACCACGCTCACACTGAGAGTACAGGCGATGGGGCTGTGTCTGACAGCCCTTCCCTGGTGACACCATTTCAACCGTGGTGGCAGAATTCTATAGACGGGAAACCCAGATTCTGCTCACACCTCTGACTGCTCCCTGTAAATTAATTTGTTTACTTGATGCCTGTTTCATGAGGTGCATAGAGGCCTTAGCTGGTACACGTGCATACCAAAAACGTCACAGGTTCAGTACCCACTGTGGGGTCCTGGCCACAGCGTGCTCTGTGACAGCTTGATGATAAACAGCTGCCCTGCTCGGGGAACAGACACAGCACTCTGGGCAACACGAGCGAGAAACAGGTAAGCAGCGTAAGGAGAACTCATATTTCAGAATAATAGGACAGGCTACTTTGGAAATCCTATTTCTGAGCTGCCCGAGCTGAGTGTGGTCAGAACTCAGTTCAATGCCTGGTGAAAGAAGCAGACTCTTACCAATTTCAGCAAAAGCTAGCTCACATCTTAAGGGCAAAAATCGAGAAGAATCCCTCTCTTTCTTCCCCCCCAACAACTCACAGCCTTTGTTACATCTACAATTAACTTCGGTTAGTATATACCATACTTTATATTTAAGCTAGTGCAACATTGGAGGTTAAAAAATAAATTCAGAGCAGTCTGCTTTCCCAAGCAGTAAACCAGGAATCAAACCAGAATGCACTCCTCCTCCTGCAGCCAGCACAAGAGCCTCCTGAGCTCTGCAAATCCAAAGGACAGCACATCGTTGTGTGTCTATACCACAGGACAGAAGGTGTGGAGGCAAAAAATAATCTTGGTTGGCACTGGTGTACATAGGAAAAGATGAAAGTGGTCAAGCAATAGATAAAAAGTTTGGAACAGGCTTATCAGATTTCTTTGGCAGCAGTACCACATGCCAGAACCTAAAAAATAAAAAATGCCTTTAGTTTAGAATACTCTTTATCCTACGAATATGTTTATAAAGTTTTATTTGGCACTGTTGATCGCACAATATATTTCTATTTCAAATTATATCAGTGAGCTGTTGCTATATTTCAGTGATTCAGTACGTTACACACTAAGCATAATTTTATTTGTCACTGTAGTGATACGTAATCTATTCAGTGTGATGACACATCAAAGTTTCTTGCACTAGTTTTAAGAAAACAGTTGTTAAACACAATCAACAACAAAGAAGCAAATAAACCCCAAAAACAATAATGAAAAAAAAGTGAGAAAAATGGATCCAAAGTGGTATCTCCAGCTGCACTACATCACCTGTCTGGCACAGCCTAAAGATGAACTCCCATCAGCATCTTTATCATATTGACATCTAGCACAACTTTTAATTCCTTCATAGCTTTGTAAAGGAATAAGTTTAGTATATCACAAACCTACAGAATAATTAATCCTCAGTACCAAGAGATTTACAGCTGTTTCAAGCCTTACTTACAAACACTTGAATTTTTTTCTACCAAAATTACTAAATTCTTGCTAATTCCTAGTATTCTTATAGATGTTATAAGCTATGCAAAACATACTGGATTAAAATTGCACTCCTAAGCACCTACCATCTTGCAAATATATTAAATATGCACGTGCCAAGAATCCAGTAAGCCAGATGAAACCTCTAGGATCACAGATAATAGTACAGAGCTGGACATTTTCTCCCGAGTTTAATAAAGGCATAATGTTGTAGAGGTACAGACTTCACTTTGAATCACTTTTAAATATAACATAAAATTTTTAAAAAATTGAAAAATTATCTCAACATCTGAAAACAACATGAAAACTGTCTTAAAAATAATTAACCAGAAAAGACACTCATTTTCACAAATTTCAAGGGAATTTGGATTAGCCATTTGTTTTATAGTCTCTGTGGGACAGGAAACATTTCTTCCACATTTGTGCCAAGTGCCCCTAACAAACAGAGCAATTAAAAAAAACAAACTGTTGCAGCCAAAACAAGTCCTGTCACAAACTGCATTTTAATTAAATACTATCCAGACTAAATCAGTAAGAAATCCCAGTTATTTAACAGCTTCACTGAGAACTGATATATGTGTTATGAGAGGAAAGAAAATATCAGCAAGGTATCACTTTTAAGGAACTGAATATTATTTAATTGCATGGAAATGAGATACATATGCTTTGAACTAATGTGGAAGTACTTATCCATAACATGGCATTTATCAAAGATTAACATTCTCCAACTGAAATATTTTCAAGCTACTGCTCATGGCCACAAGAAACTAAAGTCAAAACTGGAGATGGCAAAAACAATTCGAAACTCCATTTCAAGCATATTACTGTGCAAGAATGATTACCCACTGACTACTGACTATTTGAAGTCACTATATCCTGATTTAGAATGATTGTGAATCATTGCTTGCTTATGGACAACTACAAATGTAAATATCTATGACAAACACAAACAGATCTTTGTTGTTTCAAAATAGTGACATGTGATTTTTCCACTAACATAGTACTATAAATACTAGCCTCTGCAACCAATTAAAGAATTTGCAAGAACAGCCTCAAGTATTAACATATATTGTGCCTGTAGCTTTGAAAGTTTTGAGAATGTACAAATTTAGCATATGAAAATTAAGACAATTGTTAAAAACTTAGAGCCAGTACACAGTGCTGTTATTTGATAAAACAGTGTAGAAAAAGAGAATCTAGAATTCAAAGCCCAAAAGTAGTTCCACCACAGTGGGTGTTACTGACAGCAGTTTCCAAAGCCCTCCACATTGGTCACAGAAGTTAGGGACTAGGATGGACTCGTTTCACTTTGAACATGGAATCATAGAATGTTCTGGGTTGGTGATCTAGTTCCAAACCCCCTGCTGTGGACAGGGACACCTTTCACTAGACCTGTCCCCACCCAACAGAGCCTTCACTGTGGTTTGCACTAGATCACTACTGTATTTTACAGTATTATTAATACTGTGATCTCTGTGGCTATCCTGGTTATTTCTATTCTGTGCCCTTGAGTTCACAGACACCTTGCCTGTTTGCAGAAGGAGCTGCCATTACAGGCTGCAGACCCAGTAAAATTTGCTCTGAAAGGATCCTGAGAGGATCAAGCCATGGGATTCACGATATTCCTATCTCCTTAAAAAATCTAAACAAACAAAACAAAACATACCCATGCCCAAGTCCCACACACTCACAAAACCAAACACCCTCAAACCAAAAAATAAAATTACACCCTTCAAAACGGAAAATAGATTTACAGAGGGAGCTAGAGCAATTGTCACAAATTTCTATGAGAATATATTACAGATTGAAAAAAACTGGCAAGCAACGTAACAAGGGTTGTACTGGGAGCCTTACTTAATGGTGTGCATCTAACTAGTAGAAAATCCTATTTTTTCAATATCCTAGCCTAGTATATTGATTTTTTGTATAATCACTGCCACAGTTCTGTAAAGGTTATATATGAGCACTTGTTTAAGCATGTTAGCAGCCTACCAAAATCTATGCAAACAATCATAAGCAGGCATAAACTACAATATCTTATTAGACATTTTAATGACATTTTTAGGATAAATGCATTATAATGTTTAGCCATTTGATGGAATGGTATCTTAAAGCAGCCATTTCTTGCCTATTTTAAGCTTTCACCTAATTTAAGATCATTACTGCCAGAGCTCTGAGAACACTATTTCATAAAAATAAGAGACTTAACAGTTCCATTTGTTAGTGCCTCCAACGACATTAAGCAGGTGCCTTTTCAAAATATTTTCTTAAAAGAAAATTCTGACACTGTGCCAGAAAAATGCATTGATACAAACACAGAAAGAATAGTATGGTTTAAAATGTTTTTCTATTTTTAAATTAGCACACAAAAATAATTTTAGTACTAGTAGTTCTCAAATATTGAGTATATTCACCTATGAAGGCATAAGTGTGCTACTGGGTGAGTTAACTCAAAAAAGCCCCTCTTGTGCTAAATTAATGGTTAAGTACTTAAATCTGACCTGCACGAGAACATAAGAAAGAAGAAGGTAGTTCCTTGCAAGCATGTAGCAATGGACACTAGTAAATAACACACCATCTCAAGGAATTTGCAAAAATGTAAAAGAAGACATAAAAAAGAAAGAAAGGAGAAAACTGAATTGTTGAGTGATGGCAAAAATACATCTTTAAATTCTCTTTGTTTTGCTAAGTAGAAAAGCAGCAAGTGAAAAGGACAATGGAAAATGGTTTTTTTTAATGTAACATCTATGCTGTTGCATTCTCCCGAACAGATTTAAGTCGCAGTACCCAAGCAGTACATGAGAGTTTACAGCAGAAAGCAAATTTATACCTTTTTTCTCTACGATTAATTTATATTAATTCTCCTGAATACATATATGCTACATCATACTTAGAAAGAACATGTTTCAAGTCTTCTTTGTGGGCTGGCCTGTTTAAATCCAAATCCCCTCCCTGGCTTTAACTAGAGAAGTAGATTATGATCAAATACACCCCTGCAACATGTGAAGTCTGCTGTTGCTACCTTCACCTCAAAAGCACGAGTCCTAGAGAATATTGTTTAATATCCACAAAATAATTCCTTCGCTCTTATTAAGGACATGCATAATCCAGGGACAAGAACCCTTTAGGGAAAAAAATGGAGCCAGAAGATGTGTCCTTTGGAATATAAAAGGCCACATGCTTTAGAGGTAGCAAATGAATCTGATTCAGATTCAAAGCTTCCAAGACTTTGTCTCAGCAGATACAGAAACCTTGAAGAGAGAGAAAATACTCTCCGTGCCAAACTGCAGATCCAATACAAAATTACACTCTGTCATGGCCACAAGATGATTCAGAGGTAGACTTATGCCATCTCCCCAGAATTATTTTTACAGGTTACATGAATACAGATATCAACAGAGTTGTATGGACAAACCACAATGACTCAGTCTTTGCCAGGCTCCTTTGCTAGAGGTGCTTTTCCCACCACAGGAACTTAGTAGATCCTAGTGATTGATGCAATATTTACTTCAAATCAGACTAATTTTCCATATATCCAAATGATAAATCCAAGTGGTATTTCACATAGCAAGAAATGTAACTTGTGTATCCTCCAGTTTGCAGATGATGCCAAATTGCTTGTGGATGGAAGCACCTCATATTCAAAGAGATCTCACCAAGCCAGAAAAATGGGACAACAGAACCCTCTCAGAAAAAAGAATCTCTTTTGGAATACCAGTGTCATGCAGTAATGCAGGTTAAGGACCAATTTAGTAGGCAGCAGTTCTGCAGAAAGTCTTGCAGGCCTTAGAAGAAATAGGTTTTTAATAATTAGAACAGACACTTAAAGAGATTATGTTATCTCCAGCTTCTGAGATTTACTGAATCCAGACAGATAAATCATTAGGAACTCTGTCCAGCTGGGAAGTCACTCTTGCTCAGAGCAGGAGGTTGGGCTAGGTAAAAGTGCTCAGAAATAACCTAATGGTGCCAGCACAGGATTTGAGACAGTGAACTACTTTCTGACAATATCAATGAGTAATTTACTCTCCAAAACTGTAGCTTGCTTGTGAAGAACCAGTTGTGACCATACAGGTGAGAGTGAGAAAGAATGAAAATATGTTGTCCAGCCTTTTTCCACAAGAGCATGCACGTTTGACAGCATTATCTATATCAAGTTTTCTAATCTAGCCAGTCAGTTTCTGTGCCACTTGTGTGCTTTTCCCACAGTAATAGGAGTTTCTACTTCAGGTAAATGAAATGTGTTTCCAAACCAAAACAACCAGATTCTGAAAGAGTAAAACTAATAAATCCTCTCCTGTAGAGTTTTGCCCCAAGGTCGATAGCTCCTGTGGCTTCCCTGGTTTGTAATAAAGGCCGATGTTACATTAAACCTTTCCCTCTCAGAGGAATAAGAACTTCCTCTTCTAACCATTGCCTATTTTCCCAGGACTCACAGAACTGAAAAATCTTTCAGATTTCCACCTCTCCACCACATTTATTCTGGAACGACAAAATCAAACCATTTTTAGCAATAGACGCACAGACACACTCACACACTGTCAACACAACTGCCCTAAGAACACACCTCTGTGTCACCAACCTGGAAAACACTAGTGAGCCATGAACCTGGAAGTTCTGTATGCATCCTCAGTAATTCCGAGTTCAGAGCAGGAGCTGCTATTAGTCCATGTCAGTTCATCTAGAAGACATTTTAGTCTAGAAAACTAAACTGACCTCTAAGGATGGCTTGCCAGAAAATTTTCATTATGAAGCAGAAAAAGTCCTACTTTAAAGAGAACAATGAGTTCATTCCTATGGAACTGTTATGTGAAGATTTCAGGAAACTTCAAGAAAACAACCTCTTAATTTCGTAATCTAATCCAGAAACTGAAGAAATGGAATATTCAACATAGTATTTTTCTTAAGAAATGGTATTTCAATTTCAAAATTAAACATCAGTCCTACTTGATTTCTTACACATCTTCCTCTTCTCTCAATTTAATAACAGTGTATTTTATAGATTAAAAGCTAAAAGTCTGTTGCTAAACTGTTCCTCTTTTTGATTTAGAATTCATCATGAATTTAAATACCAAATATAAAGTATAGCTAGATGATCATCATGATATCCCGAGATCTGAACTTTACCTAAGCATAACTGTGATACAGGTTCCATGCTAGGTAGAACTCTCAATAATGATATTTGCATTACGTGCTTAGGTATTGCCAAGGTAGTAATTTGAATTAATCCAGTTTGGAACCTCCGTCATAAAGAAGCTTAAAAAGAATTACTAAGTTTTAATGGCCTCGCTTGATTCAGGTTCCAAAATGGAAGGAACTACCTAGAAAAAGGCTTTTAAAAATCTGAGTGCAAAAGCCCAATAATAATAAAGCTTAAAAAACTTTGAAAGTCAGGACCAAACAGAACCGCTGAACATTATTCTGGCTTGATATTCACACAAACACTGTCTTCACACAGTGGTTTTGTTGTTTGAGGAATGTCCTTCTGTTTGATTGTTTAACTAATACATGGCTGCAGGTATTAAATTTTGGTTTACATTTAAAATGGTGTTCCTATAATGTGTATCCCCAGAAGAGTGGACCTGGGTCATCCCAGTTATTAAAACACTACAAATTAATTACATGACTTACTGCTTTTCTAACTTCTTAGGAAGTTTTCTTCACCTTCAGAGCATCTTCCCAGTGTTTTCACAATTGCTCCCAAATCTGTAAAAAAAAATAAATTAAAATAACTTAAAAAGTATTTAGGTAGAAATTCTCAGTTCTCAAATCTCATTTTTATCTCAACTGCTTGCACACGTTTATCCAATCAAGGAAAATGTCACGCTTCATACCAGGCTAACCTCAGATTAAGGAAATTGGTAAAGGTCTATGAAGGTCAATAAATAAAGGTTTATGAAGTCAACCAGGTAGGAAAAAAAATTTTAAAATCACACAGATACTTCAAGTGCTGTCATTTACTGTGGAGGTACAGGATTTGACTAGTCCCTGTTGAAGGGTGAAAAATTTGACTGTTCATGGTTTTTAACTGCACCATCCACTTCCAGAGATCTTGGGTAAGAGGATGATTGGGTCAAAGAAACACAAGTTTTAATTCTCCTGGAGAAAATACTTTTTATCTGAATCCAGAGCAGAAAACACCATGTGGCCAGTCCAGACCATTTTTATAAGAAAACCAATCATCTTCACCAGCAGAAAATTCAAGACACACATTCATAAGGAAGCCATATTCCTGAGGTCAACCTTCTCCCCCATCACCAGCACAGGTATCAAGGTAAGAACTGGCCATCTTCAAGAATTTTCAGAATTTATATGCAAATTTCCATGTCCAAGAGTGAGCCAGCAGAAGACCTACTGCCACATGAAAGGAATCCCTTATCCAAAAGGGAACATCAAGCAATGGACAAGGGCCAGCTCTGTCCAAAGGGTACATAAAGTGTCCCAACTAAAACAGAACTGAAATACACCATGCAGAGATGGAACATGGAAGGAACGTGCTTTTTAAGATGTTATATTTCTTTCACTAACGTTGTCATAAGCCAATGAATTCTTTAATTCCTACATCTTCAACACTTTCTGCCATCAGTTAATACTCAGTAGGTTGGACGCTGGAAGTCTATTGCACACGCCAGTAGCTGTGAACACAGTGATTCCAAGGGTTGTGCTCACTGGTTTGTAGCTCCCGTGAACAGGTTGCTGCAGTTCTAATTTTATGTGCTTTTCAAAGGCAGTCACAAAATGAATATCAAAGCACATAAGTAATCCACATTGGGAAATCTGTCAGAAATTGTTGGGAAAATAAAGTGAATCAATAGTATGTCAAGGGACTCAAATGGAAAAAAATATTGAATATTCATTTTCTTGGTTTCAGAGGAGCAGGGATTTAGTAGAAGTGGAGCAGTTGTAGGATTTTCGACTTTCTTGAAAACATTCAAATAATTTTTGTGATGTGCTTTGAATTCAAAGTGTAATTAGAGCCTCTAAAATTACACTTTGGATCTTCATGTTGTGTACTGATGTGTATTCAGCATCATTATGAGAAGAAGTCTGAATGGCACAACAACTTTTAAGAATATTGTTGCAAGAAAAAAGTACAATAACAAGTATTCACAATTCCTCCTTTACTTGCAGAAATACACAGAAAGCAGCCATACATTTGAAAGTACTGCTACAAATATTGCTAAGTAGAAGAAAATAAAAAAAAAAAAACCTGGGTTCATTTCAGTGCTTTAATGAGATTTACAGCATATCAAATATATTTTTTTTAATGTGGTTTACATTCCAGGAAATCTGATATCCTCACACAAGCAACTCTTAATGGAGGGCTATGTCTGTGCAGTTTGTTACTTAGGCTGCAAACTTCATCCATTTGCCAAACAGCTGTAAATATGGTTTTACACAGACCAGATTATGCAATTTCAATATTGGAATAAACAGAAGCACATTTCTATTTCTTTATCACTGTTTTTTGTAAGAAAAAGATCAGGTCCCTTCATCTTACACATAATAGAAGAAATTTTGAAATAGGTTCCACAGAGTGAACTGGGGCAACACCAGAACATTTTCCCCAATGCTTATTAATTTTTGCATTTATGCAAATACTTACAGACAATGCTATTATCAATTCATTGAGCAAGTTATTAAATCTCCCCATTAAAGTAGAAGCTTTGCCAACCAGCTAACTCTTGGTTTATATTTTACAATCTTCACCTGCCCCTTTTTCCTTGAAGAATTCAGAAAGTAAGTCAGTAATTACTTTAGAAAAGTGAAACACATTTTCAAAATTTACTCAAACAATTAAAGAAAACACAATAACTGCAAACATAACTCCTAATATTCAATGCTCACCCCTTTCAGAAAATGCTGAATGGACCTAAAAATTATTTTAAAAATTGTCATCCATAAAACATGCTTCCATTCTGGCATTACTGGTTTATTTTTTAATCCTCTGATTAGAAGACCACTTTGCCCCATAAACAAATGATAAAGCTATTATGTAAAAAAGATTAACTACTTTTGGTAAGGCAGGGAAATTCTACATTTATTTCACAGATGCCAGAAAACCGCTCTCATCGTTCTTAAAAAACAGTAGAAATAATCAAAACAGAAAAAGCCCAATTTATTTCATTTTTTCTAGATCTGTTCCTTCCTTTGCCTTAAAAGATTAAGCTGTGAAATCACTGCTGTAACTCTTTTAAAGCCAAAGGGAAAAGAAACCAGTAAATACCAAACATTTGCTCATTAAAGCATAGCAAGAAAGAAAAAAGTATAACCTGTTTCTTTAAAAAGGTTAAAAAACATTGCCTAAGAAAAAGTTCTCTAACACTAGGTCATTTCACTGGGTTCTTTGTGGAGTTTTTTAAATTTATTTTTAATTTAATGGTTAATTTCAAGAGAAAAAAAGGTTGCCTCCAAAATACCAGAATGCCCAGTAGTTTACATGCACAGTTATCCAGGGAAGAAAAAGTAGAATCATAGAATGATTTGTGTTGGAAGAGACCTTAAAGATCATCTTGTTCCACCCCTGTGCCATGGGCAGGGAAACCTTCCACTATCCCAGGTTGTTCCAAGCCTCATCCAACCTGGGCTTGGACCCTTCCAGGGGTAGGGCAGCCACAGCTTCTCTGGGCAACCTGTGCCAGGGCCTCACCACCCTCACGGGGAGAAACTCATTCCTAATATCTAACCTAAACCTACTCTCTCTGTTAGAAGCCATTCCCCCTTGTCCTGTCACTCCATGCTCCTGTAAAAAGTCCTCCATCTTCAGAGATGTGAATTCAGAGATAATTTTAAAAGAATCAAGCTTTCACACGTTTTACGAACGTAGCTCTCATAAAACAGCAATAAATTCTTACATTACCTCCATCCAAATTTCAGGGTTCTGTATTATTATTAGGGAGAATATTGTAGAATACTGAAGAATCATCCCTGGCTTTTTATTTTAGAAAGCATTCAGCACTTCCAGACAGTGAAAATTCAGCCATTAAAAGGCCACTCCGCCCTCCAGTTTGTCAAATGGGACAGTCTTGACAGTCTACTACTGCTGCTTCATCCCCCACATATTCATATACTTATTTCAACAGTGCACACTTGAGTCCATACATATAGGCCCCCTCTAATACATTACTCTTATGGGAAAGATTATTCCACTATGATCCAGTTGCCAGCCAGCACACTGTTCAAGATCATTCTACTTAGAAAATTGAAAGTCTGAGCCATTCAGGATGACATTAATCATGTATCACCTGGGAAAGCTTTGCAACTTTAGCAGCAAACACTGATCTGCCAAATTAATTTGCCCTCTTACTGTAAGAAACTCAGCTTTCATGATCTTAGGTCTCCTGAAGTTAATACAAGGACGAAAACCCACAAAGTTGTAAGACTTGTGAAGAAACCAGTAGAACGGGTAAAACGATGATGGTCAGACTATCTGAACGCAGCAACCTTTATATGAGCTTCACAAGAGACCTTATGAAAACCGGAAGGTACTGAAGCAAATGAAATTCTAAAGCAAAATAATTACTTAATTACAGATCCGTTTGATACAGACAAGCGAAAAGAATACTCCTGTAAAAACGTCAAATTAACATCTATGGAAACTGCAGTCTAGTGTTTCACAATTCTTCCAACACTCACATACCTCATTAAACAGAAACAGTCTTTGTGACCAGCTTCTAAGCAATCTTAACTCTGCATTAGCACTGGAAAGCTCATAATAAATAAAAAATGAAAAGCTGTTTTTTGTTGGGTTTGGTTGTTTTTTTCTTGGTGGCGAGGGGTGTTTTTATGTAGCTTCATCTTAGTAGAAAAGATACAACTTCAAGACCCATAGAGTTATAGATGGATAATGTAATAAGTAAAACTGTATTAATCTTGCTTCCTATTTCACTAGACTTGCTACGAAGACGTGCAATATATGTAAACAAAACTTTTCTCTTTGACAAAAAAAAAAAAATCCAAGAGTCTCATATCGCTACAAGTCAAAGGAACTTTGAAAACTATATCAAAGATAACATTTAGAGTGATTTACTGGACATAAATCCAAAATAGGAATTACTCAATTCTTAATAACACTTCCAAGGTACACTCATTGCCAAAACAAAGCATTCAAAATCCACAAAGTAGTTTTAAGTAAGATAGCTGGTCATGTTAAATACCCTATGCATTAAATGCTACTTGACAATATCATTAAAACTATATCTACACTATATTAATACTATATATACCAATGTATAAGCATTATAGAGGTTTCAAAATTCTGCCTAAAACAAGGAAGTTACAGCAGTTGTAACATTGCCTCTTTTCAGTTGAAACATCATTCAAACACAGGGCTGACTTGGTGCCAATAATCCTGGTGCATAATATGTATTCCTTAATATAGCAAATAATAACAGCTCTACCTTGCAGAAATTTCCTATCCATGAAAATAAAAAAAATATTTTCAGGAGTAAAAACTTCTAAGAACAAGCAAACAAAAGTACAGTTCATCTTCCTTCTGCTTCCTAACAACAAATATGAAAAACCGAGCTCCATAAAGTTTGGTCTCTTAGATCCACGTGCAGTCCTTGCTTCCTCCTAGAAATTTTGGCCACTGCTTTGTCCACAAGCCTGGTGTGACAGTAAGTGCACCAGCAGCTGGCAAGAAGTGAAGCACTTCCTGCTGGTTCAGTCAGACGTGCAGCAGTGCCACAGTAACACACAACAGGTCTGCCAACTGCAGAAACCTGGCAGACGTCCCAGATGGCATCTCACTGCATGAGTTATAACTGATGGAAACGTTTACCAAAAAATACTTACAAACAAAATCATCATGTTTCACGCAGATCCATCTTAATTCCAAATCCAGAAAGTAAATTGGCGTGTACATGTGATTAATTCCAGCAAAGACTGCTGAATTTTAAGCACTTACCACGCAAACATAAACATAAATACAGTTCTAACAAGTCACAAGGACTACTTCAGTGAAATGCATCACAATGTGAAAATTGTTATTAAACACGAAATCTATCTCCTCCCAGAATGCAATGTTCAGGCAACTTCATGTGAATTCATGAACCTAAATATCATCCCTATTTAACAAAGCCACATATTTGTTACCATTCAAGCAAAAGCAAGTAACACACCCATAACGAAACCTTGGTACCTCTAAACAGTTCTCATTTGAACTTTGTCCCTGAAGATGATCAGAGAGGTGAAGGGTCTCTCTTATGAAGACAGGCTGAGAGAGTTGGGGTTGTTTAGACTGGAGGAAAGAAGGCTCCAGGGAAACCTTACAGCATCTTCCAGTACCTGAAGGGGACTTACAAGATAGGGATATTTTACAAGGGCATATAGGGATGAGACATAAGGGGTAACAGCTTCAAACTGAAAAAAGTTCAATTTAGATTAGCTATAAGGAAAAATTTTTCGCACTGAACGTGATGAGGCACTGGCACAGGTTGCCCAGACAAGCTGTGGCTGCCTTATCCCTGCAAGCGCTCAAGGCCAGCTTGGATAGGGTTTTGAGAAACTTGGTGTAGTGGAAGGTGTCCTTGCTCATGGCAGGGGATTGGAAGTGTTCTTTAAGGCTCATTCCAACCCAAACCATACTATGATTCTATAAGTTTAATTTTAAAGAAAATTATTTCTAAAAGAACCAAAAAGAGTCCTCCTAAAAGAAAAAATGAACCCATTTGTGTTGAGAAACTACAGGAACATTAGAGAAGAGGCATATTTAGTACTGTCTCCCCAAATTGTCTATTTACGCTTAAATCTAATTTTTTGAGACTCAGTAAGAAAGAGCAAACTAAATGCTACACTAAAGAAGGAACAAGGCAGGGAAACAGCAGCAGCAATCTTTCTCTCCCCAAAACATATTTGATCTGCTTTTGTAATACAGCTTTACAGTTGTCAGCCACCAACCTCCACAGCTTCTATTAAGGGCAATAGAAGCTATAAATACTGAGACTTCCAAGAAACCAGATCCTTATGCACATCATGCTGGTTGACCTTGGAGGGCATTTTGCCTCAAGAGGCACAACTGAGACTAAATTCATCTGCATTTCCATTTCGTATTCAGTTGTAGATAGTAAATCTGGCTGCAGCCCTTTGCATAACAATTCACCCTTGCCATCCTGTTCAACTAACAAATGCTACCCTTCCACTGAGGTCACACCCAGCCTTCACCAAAGCCGACAACAAAAAGTAGTGCTTGCATCAGTCTCTCACATCTTCCTTTTCCTTTCAATGTCATACTTCACACAGGTCTAACAAGGCTGAGGAGAAAACGAAATATAAAGAAAAGGCAAAAAAATCATCTTTCCAACACTTTCTGCTGCAGTCAATCTGTAAGAAACACAACCAATTCTTTCCACAATGATAGCTTGAACTGGCATCCAAGTAACCCAGTCTATACCAAGACATATCCAATAAGGTAAAGCCTGTAGACTGTCGACGAACTGTGCATAAAACTGAGCTGCACAGTTTATGTCAAAACTTTTCTAAAGACAGAAAATCCTCTGGAGTAGTTTGAGGTTGAATAAACAGATCAAGTTTTAATACAGGGTTATCTCCAGCGTGTGTTTGGCCCAAGGGAGAAGCACCAAGAGCAAGTTCTCAATTTTTATAGTCTCTAAAAACAATATAATTTGGAAATGCATCTTAAGTAGTAGCTACTTTATACTACTACCACTTCATTAGGAACACTTAAAAAGGTATTTAAAAATTCATATTCACATGCGATGTAATTGCCATTTAAGTCAGGAATTTACTTTTAATAAACACATTCTTGAGCTGGTAACAGTAAAAACATCACTCAAACATCATTTCCTGTACTAAATTTTACCCATATTAACAGACTTAGAAAAGCATCAACCACAAACATGTTGGTGATGGAAATTTCCTAACGCAAGCAGTCTTTATAGATTTCTGCTATTTCAGTGCAGGTCTCCAAGGACCATTCGAATCCATATTAATTTCCTTTCTGGCAGTTATGCGGCCATGTATGAACTGCACTATTTCACTTTTAATCTGTCAGTAATTTAGTAATGTGTAAACTAATTATGCACAGATATTAATGTAATCAGTTTGGGGAGCTATAAAATCAATGCATTTTTACAGACTGCGTTAAAGAGAATTGCATTATTATAGTCATATGCCTGTTCCTGATAGTGTCATGGAATTAAAATAATTGAGATCCATGCATCAATACACATTCCCACAACCCATCCACAATACAATAGTACAACTTTCTATAAAGACAGGTCAAGTTTTTTTGGTAACATTAAAATTTAATTTGCCTGAAAATAATATGTGGTTTCCTATTAAGAAATACACATTTGATGACATCTCAGGTTTCCTATAGTGAACTAGAAATGAACTGGCTAGCAACATTTCATCCATAATTCAACCCAAATACTAGGCTGTGCTCCAATGGAAAATGTACAGGAAAGACTGTAACTACAACTCAGCACTGGGGCACGTAAGTTTAATCAAGAATCACATTTGCAGCATCATGTAACAAGTCATTAAAATTATCAAGCACCACTGTGTATTCAGGCACACAAGAACACTATCAACATGCGGCTGCTAAGGCGTGCTGCCACAGAGCTCGCTCTGCTCTCGCATACCCAGCTGCAGCTCATAACACAGAGCATTATGCCTCTTCCTCATCTCCACCTCTCTCAGGATCAAAGGCCTCTTCACCTTTCCATGCTTTTCTACATGCTAATTCCTCTGGTTTGTGTTATTCAGGTCATCCAAGACACACATTTCACTTGTGAAATTTAATAATGCCTTTCACCAACTGTACTTACCACTACACACACACATATACATCAGGCCAAGCAGGACAACAAGAAGGCAGTTCTGAAGTTACCTCAACAGTTAAGACTCCATCTATTTTCCCAGATAATGATTTCCAAGGTAAAAGGAACTTAATTATCTTAGAGAAGCACATTATTCCTCTCAGATTTATTTGAAAATATCAATTAATTCAAAGCTCTGCCACACTGAGAGCACTACTCACAACATGACTACAGCAGTTGCCTGTTCACTTACGAACATACAATTAAACTAAGTGTCAAAGTGTTACGATACAATTAATCCACCCAGATTTGATCTACTGCCAAAAAACCTGGCCGTTTCCCCTCTCCCTGCCTGCCCCTACCCGGCTTCTGCTTGCACATCCCTGTGGCCCCTCCTGCTTCTTGCAGCTCACAGGGAGCTCTGGGTTAGGGAAGCAGGGTACACACACTGCAGGCTATTGGACAAATAACATCAGTATGTAGAGATAAACACAGCTTGCTTACAAGTAAATTAGTACTTGCTGCTGGTAAAATTAGCGTTTTATACACGTAAAAGATATTAAGACCTCAAACTTTTCATGCTACCCTAGTAATAATTTATAGGTATAAATTCATTTATTCAGGTACATTAACAGTACCTTCTAAAGAAACAGCAATGTAAAACTGCAAAGCACATCTTATCTGTTCTTGTGCCCTGTTATGGAAAAGGAGCTTCATAAAATTAACTTGAACTTCTAACTGGGCTGGCAGTACAAAAGCACTAGTAACTAGCTTGTGAAAACCTCTCAGCACAGACCCCCAAAGGCCATTTACACAGTCACCTCGCTTCTTCTTTTCTCTTTTAAAAACACAGACACTTTTTGACTTGGGCATAAACAGCAGGACACACCTCGCACGAAGTTTATGTACCCAACAAAATGCAAACAAGAAAACCAGCAACAAGCCAGCTATTTTCACCTGGTTCTTGTCAAACTTCAATGTGTGCTGCTTCCCATGGAGTTCCCACACTGAATTCACACCCGCTCCACGGGACGGGGTCCAGGGCATCCCCAGTGCTCCCCATGAGCCCTGCTAGGGCCTGGTCCACAGCCCCGCACGGACAGGCTGCCCGAGAGGAACAAAGCACAAGAAGCACAAAGCATCACCTTCCCAGGGCTTCCCACAGCCTCCAGCCGCGCCCTCCATCCCGCTGGCAGCAGCAGCAGGCCCAGCCCAGGCGGCTCACGGCCACCCCGTAACACAGAGAGGCCACCGGGCCACCACAGCACGTGCCTCAGCCCTGGCACTCCGCAGGAGCAATGCCAGCAGAGAGCCCCACACACACCTCCCCAGGAGGGTCTCTGAGCGGCCAGAGCAGGAGCCTCCATGGGCAGAAGAGCAGCTCGGCCCCCTCCGTTCCTCACCGAGGACACGGCGCTGCTCTGCGCTCCCGGCTCCGGGCACGCTCCCGGCAGCGCCCGCACCGTGCGCGGCTGCGGCTGCCGGGCACTCAGCGCCTGCCGCTGGGGCCGCCTCTCCCCCCGCACCTGCGAGATCAGCTGAGAATCAGCTCACTAGTGGCCTTGGAGCTCCTCAGGAAACCCAAGCGCTTGAGAAGCGCTTTGATGGGTGTGACCACAGAACGGACTCACTGAGGCTGTCAAGAAAACAGGCTGCAAGGATGTCACCAAAATGACCACCACCTTCAGCAGGTGTGATTAGTGGTAAAAACATTCAGTCTGTTTGTCTGTAATTTACTGTGTGCCCTGTGGAAGGACAAACGTGTTTGAGGCCTGTGAGGGAAGTCCATGTAAAGGAGGATTGGGGCACCTGGGGTCAGTGCCACCAGTGTGTGGGGACACAGGTGCCCGTGCAGAGCCAGCAGCAGGGGCACCCCACAGCAGGACCGTGAGACAGGGATGGGCCTCCCAGGCCGGCAGGGGGTGGAGAGACAAGGACCAGGTTTCTATGGATCAGAGAGGGTCCCCACTGAGATCATTACAGCCCCCAAAGGTACTAATGCTGCTGGGTGGGAAAGCAGGATGGAGAAAAGGGGAGATTCTACAAAGCCCTGGTGGGCAGAGGGGAGATTTGTTTTCAACCTCTTTAATCTTTTTGTATCATTAAAGAGTTACATGCTCAAGCTTATTTTTCTTGGATGCTAATACAAGCTGGCTTTTTATCTGGAGCACTTGGGTGCTCATCTTTGAGGAAACAGAGAGCAGTGGAGTCTGCAGCCTTCCAGCACTTTGTTATACCAACTGTTGACATACATGGGAACAGTTGTAACATCAAATAATACAATTTGTGGGGATATAATCAATAAATACTCATTTAAGGATCAGTCTAGGTGAGACCTAAGGCATGTCATGTTCACAGTACCTACTGCATATAGATTCATTTAATATCCAATTATGTTTCAATGTAAAAAGAAACCTAAAGCACCCTATAAAACAGTTATTCCTCGCTGAAATAATTCTTTCAGCTCTTAGCTAAACTTCAGTAATGTTCGATTTTGTAGCAGACAGAAAAGTGGCTCTAGCTGATAAAATGGTTAGGGTGAGGTTCCCCTCAGCCACTAAAACATACATTTTGTTCTTTGTAGAATAGGTTTATCTAAAGATACTACTTCTCTATACAGCTGAAGCCAAAAATACTTCCAAAAGTGAAATTAAATGGAAACAGAAAGGTTTGGCAAAGTCTCGTGTTGGCAAACTTTATTTGCAAAAGGTTCAGTGGAATGTAATAAAGAAAGAAACTATCATGGCATGCAGACACATGCAAACTGAGAAGAAAAAGGTTTCTAGTTCAGCCTAACATTCGTACCTGCCTTCATGCCAGGTTAGGCCGCCTTTCACTTACACATCAGTAAGTGGATGAAAGCAAATATTTTAAGTTAGTACTAAAAGGATCAACTTACTTTGACTCCCTGCCTCCCCTCTAAATTTAGACCATTGTGCCAAACTTCTATATTGTCAAACTATGTTACCCACTACCTTTTATTTACATAGATGGAAAAATCTTTAACAAATTAGCACACACACTTTGAAATTATTTCTCGGAATTATTCTGACTAGTAAATTCTCCCTCCTGCACCAGGTACTAGCTCTTAAAATATGCTGAGTGGTAGGAACTACTGTAGTTTAAACATACTTTTGTTTATAGTGCTTGCAGAGCAATGCTTGTACAGACAAGCTAATTAGGCAGGGATTTTGTCCCTTTATTTTTATAATTCCAGTTTTAGGAGCAGAGCATTTGATTTATTACATGAAGGTATTTTTATAGCCTCAAGTACTACTGCTCTTTAGGACATAGGGAACATCACAGCCCATTTAATTTACACAGGAGATGTTAGTACTATTTAATGGCATGTAAACATTTTATAAGGTAAGCTCAAATAACAGGAGATTTTTTTTTTAATATACTTCAGCAAAAAGGTTCACAAATGGATTTTCATTCTACTTTATTGGACCAATCTCTGTTATTGCATCAGAAGTGAATCGAGTTTTAAAAGGTGTTAAGAGTTTTCAATCTATTTTGTGACACTGAACAGAATCACAAAGTATACATAAAACAACCAATGTGTGAATTAATTCCAGAACTAGTGTAACTGCACACCCTCAAATCATAAGTAATTGTCTGTGACTTCAAACAATAATTGCAGTGGACTATAGAAAATATTATAATTCTATTTATTTTCAAGCATCCCAACATACACAATTCTAGATAAAAGCATTTCAAAGATACTTCGTTATCATTATTACTATTCCTTACTCATAATAGGATTTTTAAGGAGTTACAATATCTTTTTTAGGCCAATTGATAAAATTGAAAACTACAGTAGTTTAAAATAAAAGTACCAAAGAAAGAATTTCTTCTTACTACAAACATTCCCACACATATTGTTACACCATGGTTACTGCAATAACACTGTTATTCATTATTTTCATCCAAATTAAATCATGTGCTAGCATTTTATAAACATTAATGTATTATTTTTCTGCAATGTTTACATCATAAAAAGACAATATAAATATCAGAACTATTGCCTGTTTTTAAAAGGAAGTTTTGGGGGTTTTTTACAGTTTTACAGGGAAAAGGATGAAGTGGATTGTGATAGGAATCACTAAGACAAAATCTAGGTGACCTGGATATCACTTCATTGTCAAAATACTTTCATTTTAGGGGAGAAAGGTAAGACAGTAGCAAATAATTTATACATCTACTGGCATGACTGTATTTTCTTGTCTTCTATGTACTGTACGGGTAAATAAGATGAAAACTGCAGCCTATTTTCTGGTGTTTGTTATGAAAAGCATGGAAAATCTGTAAATCCCTTATATAGTAAAATAGAAGTTGAACAACTATAAAAAAAAAGGAATTCTGCCCCAGTCCCATATTGCGCTTTTTTATAAAGCAGAAAAAGGCCTGCAAGTTCTTTCATAAATGCCATGTCCTCCCCAATGGGAGCAGTGTGTTTTCAGTTGTTGTTCTGTTGTGCTGTAACATGAGTAAATGGCCTGACTTTGGGAAAACATTCAATAAAGAAAAATATTATTATCTCACACTGACACAAAGCAAAATGAAATAATTGCGTCAACACCAGTTTGGCTTAAACAACATGCCTAAAAACCTACTGAAGTGAAAGTGCTGTAAATACAAGTGTTGAATATTAACTTTATGAGGTGCTTAACTGCACTGGATTGTAATGAATTATCTAGTTCTAGTGATGCTTTGACACATTTCAAATGAGAACCATAAGGAGTTAACTTACAGTCTTTAGTGACTTTCAATATGTTCAGTGACTATAAGATCCCATTCATTTCCCCAGACATAGCCATTTTCAATAACATTTGATCATAAAATATAAGAGCATTTCTCCACCTAAAAATGTTTCTGTTAGGAAAAAATACTGGTACAACTTCCACATGAAACAGTCATCTCATTTGTGAAGTGATTTATTATAAAAATCACACTAAAATATATCTGTTCTGCTCTTGGACTCTTCTCAGCAATTGATATGTAGTCTCTTCATTTTATGCTTGTTCCACCTGTAAGTTTGGCTCGTCAAAAGGATGCAAGGACTGGCAAAGCAGAACTTTTCTATCTGTCCCATTTTCACTGAATGATCAGTGCCTATATATGACCATTTAAAGAGAAAATACTGCACAACTTTAATCTCTACACATATTGCACATACTTCTCTTGATAACTAAGGAATAACTTGGTGTATTCTTAAAAAAAATGAGGATTTTCAATTTACAACAATATCCTACTCTTAGATTTTACAGTATGGAATGTTTTTATGTAGGAATAAGCTGTGCTTTCTCGTTCACCTTTACAAATTCATATCTAAATAATATCCTCCCTTCTGTCACTGTGTGTGATCTTGCTAAAATACAACTTGTTCTATTGTACAAAACTTCCCTATAGTACACTCAGAGAAGTGTTGCAAAGATGGTCTGAAGGTCTCCTCATGGGAGAAGTCCCACGTTTATATTTCTTGGTTGCTCTTCAGCATGGAACAAGCGCCTGTCTGAATGGCCCAACAGGTTTAGCAGCAGAACTAATGTGGTGGTGGAAGGCTGGGAACAGCCACAGCCTGTGCATGACATAGCACAGGGATCAGCCCCCTCCTGGGAAGGCAGTGGAGATGTGTGAGACTCACCCCATCCTCTGGCTTGGCAGCAGGGCTAAGGTACCACTGCGACTGTTTCAAGGTGTGGATACAGATCCTGCATTCCTTGACACAAAGATCTGCTCCAGGTACATGACTCCAGAGGCTTTGTTCTGTTATCCCTGCTCATACAGAGTCATTCTTCATCCTGCAAATAATCCTGTTGAAATCAAAACTAAGAGGTTTTCAATGAGATTTAAGTGAGACTGTTCTCATGTTTAAGTGCTTCATTGGATAAATGCCTTCATTTTCCCATGCAGTGCCCTATCCAATATCCATTGTAATCAGTGGAAGAGACTTCTATTGTCTTCAGTGAGATCAACTTTTATTACTGTATGGTCTTCATCCAGATTATGTCCTCAGTGGGCAAAACTAGTTGCCTTTTATATATATATATGTACAATGAGAAGATTTTTACAGTTGAACATAAAGGTGAATGTCTGTTCTGCCAAAATTTTATTGCAAATCTGGAATTCTCACTTACTCCTTTGTAAAGTTTTGAAACTATATGACTCTGGGTGATGACTAACAAACCCACAAAGTCTACTCATACATTATAAACAAAATTTTGGATCTCAGGCATGATTTTAACTAATTATACCCTTCTAGAGAGATTTGAAATTAAGACATTAATGAATTTTAATTTTTCTGGTTTGACATTATTATTCAAATTCATAATTATTCTGGATTCATTAAGAGTTGGAAGCTGTCCCAAATTGTTCCTGAAGGAGTTAAGTAACTTTGCCTTGGTAACTTAAAATAATCATAGTTATTCTAAAATGAGGTAACTATACATTGTCTACTTAAAACTAGTTATTTAAAAGCCTAGATTCACACAAATATAAATGTTATTCACAGAGTGTTTACATCATACATGCCATTTTTCATTCATTAATCTCAAAGCAGATCAAATAATCAGGTATCAGTATTCTGTTTTTCAAGTGGCAACTTCGGATCAAGTTCCCAAAAGTTTATTAATAAATCAGTGGGGAAAAAATGGGAATAAAACCTGAATCCCAAGACTCTGCTTCTAGGGGAGCACCACTGCTTCTTCTAGTTTTGTATACATATGTATGTGGATGTGAGATGCCTGTTTGGGAAAGTAAACACCTCAAAATAGGCAGTGGCTGTGGCACAGCAGTGGCTGGAGCTTGCTGGTGCTCTTGTTTTGATAAAGTCTGCACTGCACAGACACATTGCCAAAGGCTTGTAGCATAAAACACGTTTCATTACCAGTAGTTATGAGAGCATATCAGTTTATGGGGATGATTGTGCAGGTGGTGGTGAGTGTTATAAATATTTATGCTACTGCAAAGGAAAACTCCCTCCTGAAGGTGTTGGAAAGAGGGTCTCTGTTTTAAAAAAATGTTGAAATCCTTCCTTACCTTTTTTACCTGACTTTAAATCATTGAACAGACTTTCAGTGTCCATACATCTTTTGGTGTTTCCAAAGCATTCATTGAAAGAAGTCTATGTTGACCCAATGGAAATGACTGATCACCTTATTTCTATAATCCTGTGACAAATCATCACTGGCATGAGATGTAAAAAATGCAAGTAATAGTTGAAAAATAATTGTAAAGAAAATTGCTTCCATGGCATAATGCTACTCCCTGATGCTTATTCACATCACTACTGGTGTTTACACAAGAGAATTTAACTTGCATCTTAAATGTTCTTCCTGAATTGAGCCCAGGTGCCTTTGACAGAACTTTTCTCTTTAAGTCTTTTGAGATTTTAGAGTTGCATATCCAAACTGAGTCTGGTGTTTTCAGAGTAAGCTGTAACATGTAAATTTTCATAAAAATGCAGATAACTTTTTGGATTTATATTAAAATGATCAGGTTTTTTAACCAACACAGAATCGCACTCCTGAGTGAAGTTTACTTTGTGCTTCAGCGGGTTTTAAATGGCAGCATGAGGTCCACTTAGACACTTTTATTATTTTCTAGTTTATTCTCAAACTCTGCAAGAGCAATGTAGGGAAATGTTGTAACTGAACTCGACATCACAAAAAAATCAGGAAATGTTTGCAATTTTGGTTCACTATAACTCATTTTAAGAACACAAATTCCCTTTCTTTGTACACATAAATGTCATATGAAGGGCACATAAAAGCTTAGTCAAAAGGGGCCTATTAAAAGCAGCAGTGACATTAAGCATGAACAATGAATAAAATGTATAATTTCAGAATCATAAAAACACATGGTTTCATTAGACTGGCGTGTGGTGGTTCTCTCCTGTGTCTCAGAAGAGTTGGTATTGATCTGACTATGAAGCTGTGACAATAAAACTGTACTCTATTGACTGCAGCTGCAGGGTCTCCAAATATTATTTATTGAGGCAAGCAGAACGGCAAAGCAAAAGCACTGCCCCAGTAATAAGTGGTAATTGCTGGGAAGTGAAGCATTGCACTCCCTATTGACCCTTGCATCCTGAAATTTCAATGGATTATATTTAACTCCATTAGGATTGGCATTATCAAATTACATAAACCACATTATAGAACAACCAGCCTCAGTTTAGATCATTGATTTTCGATTATACTGATCTTCCATATGATTCAGAAGTAGTGTCTATAACCAGTGATATGATATCAGTGTTGATCTGTAGGGGTGGAAGTGCTGTTTTATTACAATGAGATAAATAGCACCAAAGAAAAAAAGTAACTATTCTTCTACTACATTGGCAGATGTAATTATTCCTGTAAATAAAAGCATTTATAGACTGAAAATTGTCTGGTACAAAATTTACATACATTTCTAAAAGCTCTGATACTTCCTCATTTTTGTGTTAAAGACATTAAACCATTTCTGCTAATTTCTCACTCTGCGTAGATCAATGTATTACCAGTGACGATGCCAAGTTTCTGGTATCAGAAATGTGTCGCCTTTTTAAGAGGAAACAAAACTGAATGGAATATCTGCCTACCTAAAGAGCTACCACTGAGCTGTTCCTTATTCTGAACGTCACTGATCTAAACTTGATGTGTTCTCAAGGGTCTATGAAATCCTTCCCAGCCTCTACTGAGGTGTCTCATCATGGAGCTGAACTATTTACTGAGCTCGAAGGCTCAGACAATTTTGATGTATCCCTTACAAGCCTAATTCAAACATACAATTCATTACAGCAACTTAGAAGAAGTTTTTAGAAAGGCATGAATTTTGCTTTAGGGATTGCTGGTTCATTCACTGGTACTGGGGTGATGTCCATTGCACACACAAATTTTCTTCTCAGTGTTACAATTAGTATCACATGTTTTTTTTAAAGGAATTGTCTTTTCCATTCCAGGTTTTTTTTTCAAAGATGTTAGATTTTATTTGTATGTTTAAACTGTCCATTGCTAGGATTAGAAGAACCAGTTCAAAATCTGAAAGGAAAGATCTGAAAAGGAAAAAATAATGAAGTTTTTAAGCAGAGGAGATGAAGAGACTCACTATTTATAAAAGGGGTGATTAAAAGTCTCTTTCAAAAACTCACCCATTCATTTCCATCAGAGTTCAGCATGAAGATTAGGTTCCAATACTAATTATTCCAACTTGTAATCCTCTTCCTTTTTCTTGACATCAAATAAATGTGGCTACTAAAGTTACTGGTATTTTGCAACGCTAAAAAGGTTCTGCTTAGTTGGAAAATTCATCCTCAATTTACAATGGTAACTCATGACACGTAAAATTTTCACATAATTTAATGTCTGAAAAGTTAAGGTATATGAGAAAAGAATAAATTGATTCAGAAATATGCTTGTTATTTTGAAGACAGTTAAAATTCATATAGTTTAGTAAATAACTCCTAAGAAGCATAAAAATATATGGATTGAGTGATATGACACTGGAAAAAAGTTCTTTGCACATCAATAAGAGATCACTATAGACCTGTCATTCCCTCAAGTGAACTTGATGACAAATGGCCCAAAAAGACAGGAAGATGAAATTCTAATAAAGTTTCAAAACATTTTCATTTCAAAGACGTTAAGATTTCATCTATCTTTATTTCTGATTTGAGCCATAAAAGTAAAACCAGGGTAAGGAAAAATATAGGTTTTTTTCTTTTGTTTCTAGTCACTTCATTTCACAGTAGGAAGTTCCCTTCTCCTAAATTCTCTTTCCTTCTTAACATTAATACTATTGTTAGGACATAGGCTCATCCCTGTTAAATATAATTCTTGGTAAAGTGTATTTCTCTAACTCATTAAACTTTATACTGAATTTAGCAAACAATTTAGTAATCATGGTTTCCAATAGTAGTGAACAGCTGAGCAAAATGTCAGGAAAACCACAGTGTAGAGAATTTCTGTTTGGTCATAAATGTCTCTGCCTGAGTAGCAAATGTGAGTAGTTGACTCTTTAATGCTACACTATAGTTAAATAATAGGTTATAAACAGTCAGGCTAATGACTTCACTATTATAACAACTCCAGACCTCCGTGACATAGCTAATAATTAGCATTGAATATCATACAGAAATATGCCATGTTCTGGCCTCTTGATTTTTGTTTCAGTCTTGGCATTTCAGAACCTTGATGTACTAAAATAGGTTGTTAAATGAAGATCCTGAAGAATATGCAATATTAGCGGGTACATTTGTAGTTTATAACAAGGAAGATAGTTGATACCGAATCTGTTTCTAAAAACTGTAGGCTTTTCAATTGTGACAATCCTATCAACAAAAATAGAAATCGATGATGTGATTAACACTAATAAATAAAGTTATGTAAGATATGCCTGATGTATTGACTAACAGGGAACAAGAAGGAATATTTTGTCAGCAAGACATTGTACAAAGATTTGGAGTTTGCTTTTGTCTTGCCTTGACAGAAAATGTCTTTAACAATAAAGTCAGAAGTGATGGAGGGAGGACAACTCTTCTGAAGTAGAAAGTACGTGTGTATATATATATATATATACAAACAGTCACATAAATTGCATAAATATACACATCTGACTGTGAGTTACATTGATTTCTTCAGAATTCTATAGTATTAAAACATTTCACTTTTTCTGCTTGTTCTGCCTGTTTGTGTCCTTCGAAAGTACATCAATTTTGAAATTTGAAATATAAACATTATCTCAGATGCAAAATTATAGAAAAAACTACTATCTCCTTTTTATTTCTTGCATATTGATTTAAATAACCATTCAGTAGTTCCAGGGCCATTTATTCTTTTCAAAGAGAAGGCTGACATGCTGGTTAAGCTATAAGGCTGGTATTCAATTTCCTGCTCCCTCATAGGCCTCTTTTGTGATTTTGCCAATTCTCATGGGCACTTTGTACTTTAATTTCCCCTCACTATAACGGAGACAGTAGTACCTTCTTATACCACACTTATATCTTGGGAAGCATTAGGACTGTGAGATATGAAAACAGAGGCCGTATAAATGTTTCATAGAGTATGACAGATGGATTTTTAAAGAGGACCTTGCATAACAAGACTTTTGGAGAACATGGGGAGCAACTGTATTTTTCCAATGTGTTCCCCTTTTATGTGACAAGCTATCCCCTCAAAGATAGAAACAAATAAACTCTGAATAGGACAGCATAAGGCAAGAATTTTACAGAGTGTTATGACAGCAAAAAAAAATAAGATGAGGTAGATGATTTTACCCTTTTTTTTCATTATTCGGAAAAAATAAAAGTAATTTCTTGACACATTTGCTTCAAGCACATTGTTCCTTCATTATTACTTTTATGACTGGATTTTTTTTCTTTTAATAGTAAGGAAAAGATTAAGAGTAGAAACTTGGCTAGTGGAAAAAGACTGCTAAAGAAAATCCAAGTTTGTACTTGGAAAGTGATTTGAGGAGTGAAGATTGCAATGCTACCTCTAAGTGACAGGGCCAGATCTGAGGACTAAATTCACTCTTCTATGTAACAGAATTTTACTTACATTTCCCTTGAGCTCTGCTTGAACTCTTCTCCAGTTTACAGAGCGAAGTGGGAACCCTGGAAGAACAAATTGTCCATCATTTAAGCATATTGATCCAAATCAGTCTTGTACAATTAGCAGCTCAGTCAAGAGCAGCGTGGTTTCCAAAGATGTCTTTTCCATCTTCTAGAACACAGACATAAAGGCAGCACTACGTGAACACACACGCTCACTTTCACAGCAATCTTATCTTTGATGTCACCTACAACTGAACAATAATTTGCGATTGTGGCAGTCACTCAAGAAGTTATTTCACAGTAAAGTCATGTCTCAAATCATGTTCTCCAAGTATCATGTTCTCCTAATTATTTTTTTAAGTAGAAAATAAATGCAGTTACATTTACTTTCATGAACTTTGTCACTGGTAAAACCCCATCATATCAGGTTTATTTTTTGTAGCATGATTGCTCAGATGCAGGAGCAAAATTACGTATTTGTAATGAGAGCTGAAAAAAAGTCAGAGAACTCCTAAACATTTTAGAAAACACTACTGCCTTGTTTCCATGGTACTTAAATAGCTACCTATTAAAAGGGAGAAATTTGATTTTGAAAGAAGTTACTACTTCTTGGTAGCACACTACAAAATGGGAAACTGTTTTCATTCCATGGCTAGATTAAAATCTAACAAAATTTAACTATCTCATAAAGAGCTGTTTATTATTATTTAACTTAAAAAATTTTGAAAGTGATGTCACATTTATTCACTTGCAGATATTTCACTAGTATCCAGATTTTTCTTCATTTAAAAGCTTTCTCTAAAATAAAACGCTAGCTGATGTCTTTTTTTTTTTTTCAGGTATCATTTAGTGTCATTGAGTAAAAAGATAAACAGTGTTGCAACCACACTTTGGTAAATTAAATATTTGGCTACCCAAGCAAGAACCATTTGAAATAAGTTTTCCACACCACTGTAGGATATAGCAAGAAAGACAGGGAGACACCACATGCTATGGGCAAATAAGAGGAAGTATAGCAGTAGAATGATATCAGAGAATATAATTTTTAAGCAGATATTTTCTTTTGTTGGTGGGGTAGCTGATAAATTGTGTGGATAGATGGCAGTGCCTACTACTTGAGGTGTCTGAGAATTATCAGCTGAGAGGACAGGAGATGAGGAGAGGAGGTTGATCATGACTAGGGATTGATTTGGGATTTCATCAAGGTTCAGGAAAAGTTACTGGTCCTAGGTCCTATGTTTTCACTGCCTACAGGAATAATATACAGCCCTCATGCTGGGTTGCACTAAGACAAGGGAATGGACACTGGACAAAGGGCTATACTGATGTACTGAAAGGAGGAATTAATTATTTGAATTCCTAATGCTTCTTGCCTAATAGCTGGGTTACATCAACCTCGTGTGCACCCTGGGTGTGTAACTACCTTTACACTACATTACCTAAAGGCACACACTTTCTCTACTGAGTAAGCAACAATTTTAGAGTTCCTGTATTTCTCTGCTGGAGCATAAATCTGTTGTGTTCCACTTTTTTATAAAAGAACTCTTTCCTAGAGCTGCTTCCAGATGACATGGCATGACAAAGCATGTCTAACATGGGCTTGTGTACTCGTAACAATTATCCAGAGAGATGGATGCAATATCCCAGTCTGAAGGAACGAGACTGGTTCTAATTTTCTGTCTGGGGATGGAAGGTTGTTTAAATAGCAGACATGAGTGTGGTGGGGGTTGTTTGGTTTCTGGTATCCTTCCTATGTGTTGCCCTTCAGAATTATCTGGTGTCATCAAAGTGCTTGACAGACCTTTACAAGCAAATATAACGACATTATTTGTGCCGTGGTAGTTCAGGAAAGGAGAATGTGGTTACAGTGCTTGGCTGTGGTAGCATCACATCTCCAGTTCAGCTGCAGCCTGACATGCAAAGTGACTGACTGCTAGGGAATGCATCTCAAGGGAGAAGGCAGGGAAGCAGGCAAAGGGAAGTTTTCTCTTTGGAGATGTGAAACATGAACAGGAAAAATGTACTATTGTGCTGTCATCCTACACTGCTTCTTGAATACTTGATCCTGCTGTTCTCTGTGCTGATACTCTACTAAGCATAAAAGAAATGCTATTCAATTCAGACTCCTTTAGGTAACATGGGAATCTACACTATCATCCTATGTCATGAAATTGTTGGACTCAGTGTGGATATGCAAAAAGTTGCTGGCATTATAGATAGCATCAGCTGGCTCCAGATAAAGCAGTCTGCCCCAAGGAGAGGGGGCTGGGAGGGTGGGAAGGGGAGTGGAATAACTGCTTTTAGTGTCTTCACTGAAGTGACTGCCTTGCCAAATCACATAATTTTGTTTATCTGGGAATAAAGATTTCTGTGGTAGAATCAGTCCTACATTATAGTTTGGAGATTTTTTATAATGTGCAGAAATGTTTTAAAACACGGTGTTTTCTATTCTTCTATGCAAATCCTGCTCCCTAAATCACTAACGCTGCACATAAAGCATGCAACATGGTGTACGTGTCCTGAGCCACAGTGAGAACCTCTTAATTTAAACTTATTTGCCCTATTCAAGTGATTCAGCATGTAATTAAAGTCTATCGCATTATAAAAATTAGCTACAGATCATCATTTGTTACAAGTGTGACTCACAAGGGCTAAGCCTGCTTAATATTCTGGTTGGCAGCAAAATGTTCGAGGGCAGAATCCAGATCAATACACACAATTTTTTTCAATCTTCCCTGTGGTAGTAGTGTTGTACATTTTGGCATCGCTCTCTTGCCAACTGTAATGAAAGAAATTGTCATTCAAAATAAGACCAATTAAAAACTGATGTCCTTAAAAAGTAGCACTGCAGCCTTTTTTTTCTTTTGGATCCACCATGTTCAGCAGACCACCATGGCATGAATTGCCATTAATATGTCATTTCCCTTTCCTGTTATCACAATATAAAAGACCTTAGCTCTGACCTTTCTATCAAAACATCCTTTGTTTAGAATGAAAGCTATTCACTGTTAGACCCTTATCTATAGAGCTTAGCCAGCGGATCAAATCCAAAGAGCAGAATTCGTTTACTTTGTATTAAATGAGCTCAGTTAAGAAGTTTCAATTTTGGCAGAAAGGTGCATTAATCACAAGGAAAAGAACAGATCTCACTTTTCACAGCTTCTGGTTTACTTTCAATACAGTTACACAGTAAGGCTTTTGTTCCTTAAAAGTAGCACTGTATTTAAATACAGTAAATATAACAAAATTACCTTCTTAAAATTACACTAGAGTCCCTACAGTACAGGATGTCCATAATGACCTCAGTGTTGCATGACTAACTTTACAGCTTCAAAAAGGTTCTAAATTAGTTTGGACAGATGGGTTTTATCCAGAGGAAATCAATGAGTTTTTGTGAGTCTGACTTAATTTTTATGCAGCCAGCACTTTGAGATGAAATTAAAATATGTATAAAAAACATATTAAAGTTTCCCTTGGGTTCATAGTTGTTTGTACATTTACAAGGTGTTAAAGAGATGATTTAAAAACTAACTATATGAGGGATCAATGCAAGTATACTATGATTTATGGTCTTTCATGACATTTTTGACACTTCTGGCCTAATGTCTTATGTGTTTTGAACCACTAATTATCTTTTAATTCATAAGGGTTTGGTGAGATTTTATAAGTGTAATATAATATAAAGAGCTGTATCACATGGAAAGTTTTAGAAGAAAACACACTTTACAAGTTGTAAATAAAGAAGTGCTGCACCAGTTAAAAATCCACTTGATTGCAGGACCTCCAAATGGGGAGGGGTTCCCCATCTGCCAACAAAATTGGCAGATTTTTAACTTGCTATTCAGTATTGAGGGCCAAAATCTGGAAAGCAAAAGGCAGGTTTTCACAGATTTAGTGCTTTCACTGTGTAAAATCATAGCCAACCCAAAGATTTATCTGCCCAAACAGCTATGATCTGACCATCTCCAGGACCATAAAACCCTTGATATACTCAAATTTTTATATACTCCAAAAATGAACAGAAGCTGGACTATTCTTCTGGAGACTCATAAGAATTGAGTATTTCATACTCTTCTGTTGAGCTGCCACAACTTAATCTTGCAGTTGACTCAGAGCAAGTAGAAAGGTTCCCATAACAGGATTTTCAAATAGTCCCTAAATTATCCAAGACCAAAAATCTCATCAATGTTCCATTCTGGTTTAGATGCTTCATAATATCACCTGTGGGTACAACGCAGTCTAGGGACTCACAATAATGAATGCTTTTTAAAAATACTCCTGTGTCTGTTCATTTTCTCGTAATAATTTAGCTCAACATAGCTAAGGAACACACTAATTTACAAATCTGCATAAAGTAAAAAGAAACAAACTTGAAAAGTTTATTCCCTAATTCAGTGCAGTGATTAGCAGTGAACACCTGGAACCTTATAATGATTCCCCAATGTCTTTTTAGAGATGCAAAGATGGTTCAGTGTGTTTATTTACTTTTCTGGGGAAAGGAGTGTAAAATAAAGTGAAATACATTGCCCAGTTCTGTATTCAGACACTAATACTGTGTGTATATCAAATGTAGCCTTCAATATTGGATTGTAACTAGATGAAACCTGAGGGAGTCCTTCTCTTTTCCTAATCTCCGAATATATACAAAATTTTTACTGTTAGCTTGCAAATACCTAATAATGCATAGACAGACTTCCAATTATTTGAAATCTGTGGATTTCAATCTGTGAGCCAAGTTTTAATGCTGTGTAATAACTGGGGAAAAATCAAGAGAAAGGAAGGCAGGAGTACAGAGCATTTAGATAATTACAGATATCCAGGGAGAGTAAATTTCAAGAGGCTCAGTAAGGATACTTCAATTATCCTTCAAGAATCTAAGCAAAAGTATTCTTACTCTTCTACATTTTGCCTAGTTTTGTGGTAATTACTGGTGATGACAACTGGTGTGGTCACTACGCTGTATCTTATTGAGGCATCCTTTTTTCCACATCATACAATAGATACTATCCAAAAATACCGCTAATGATTTGTCTTCAGTGGAGTAAAATCTTAAAGCCTGTTCTAGATCCTCTGTAGCATCTGTGCTTACAGTAGAGGATGAAATAGAGAATGACAATCCTCTGATGATGTTTTCCAAAAGCAAAGAATCGTTGGCTTTCAACAGATTGTAAATGAAGGAGGTAATTTGGATACTTCACTCCTATCAAGCTGTACTTTCCTTTTCAAAGGACATTATTTGCCATTGATCAACTCTTAACATTCAGAACTTCCTCTTCAGCTATTCTGGCAAGCCTAGCACATACATGACACTTAGCACAGGACAAGTATGAAAACAAAGACTTTGGATATTGCCCACTGGCAGACTCCAAAAAAAATCCAGGAAACTGAAGATTGGTTAGAGTTTCTGAAAACAGACATGGAATTTGCAGCAGGCAAAAAACATCCCCTGTCAGCCCCAAGTAAGAATGAGAAAAGAGAAACCCATGACACTGAGAGACTCTTTTAAATGTCATGACTTTAACCTACTTCACATTGAAACAGTGGACATACAGTCAAGAAAGCCATGGTCTTTACAAAAAGCAGGTTTACTCTAATTACCTTGGTCTCAGTTCTACATGATCCAGGACACTAAGGGTAGAAAACTTCTCTCTAAATGTCTAGGTTTCAGAAAATTCCCCTTAAAATACATTATTTTTTCCTATTAAAATTCAGTAATTCAAAGCAAACTGAAAGCACAGAACCTGAAAAATGTCCTGCAGCAGGAAAAAGGTAATATATAAGATACCAGACAGATGTAGATACACAGAGACAAGAGATAAAACAATGCTCTAAAAGATGAGGGCTCATTACCTTTTCTCTTGTGGGTGTCTACACCTAGCTCATTGTTAAGATATTCCTTCTATCCATTTTGGGGTCTGTGGTTATAAATTCATTCTGCCAGCTCCTGGTCAGGGACGTAAAAAATCCAGACCCTTTGATCAACTATGAAGGAGGCAGCAGTGGTGTTAGAGCATGGGCAAGCAACAGAGAACTTCAGAGAACTGAGAAGTTCCAGCAGCTCTTGAACACCTGAACACTTTCTCCTGCTCTCAGCATTTTGCTCTCAGGCCAAAGATCATTTTACTATCAGAGCAGCTGAGTCATGCAACTCTGAGCTGGTTTAGATTCTTTCTGCTTCTTTTTGTTGTGAAAGAGTCCCTTCATGGAATTCATGAAGTTATTGAGTCTTGAACTCTGTGCACTTTCAATTCTGTATCAGTTTCCTTTCAGCTTGATCTCTTTGTTGTCATAGCTTCTGATGATTTCAGTGTTTGTGGGTTTTTTGTATGGCTGCTAATAAACACTTCCCTTAATTCTCCTTCCCCTTGACAGAGTCTGCATATAGCAGTGCCTTTTCCACACTCAAATAGATCCATATTCAAATGCTAACAGAATAGATGCTAGTTGAGGAAATGAAAAGGAAAAATTACCATTATTTTTATATACAAATTCTAATATTCTATATGCAATTACAGTGGAAATATCTTTCTCTGCCTTTATTAAATAGCAGAAGTGTACAGTGAGCCTTGAGAAATCTGTATATTAACATACTGATACTGGGTATTTTTATCAACATATACAGATGAAAGTTTAATGTCTTCAAATGAATAACATACTTGCATGTGTAATCTGGCTACCTTCTAGTAAAATGAATAATGCTACTGTGTATCAAAGAACTATGTAGAGGATGGGTTGGAATTTCTGTATTCCAGAAGGATAATGTAAGCAACATAAAATTCTGGAAAACATTGCAATTAGATTCTAAATTACTTTACAGTCCTTAAGCACATGAATCAAGCTGAGAAATAATCTCCCCAAAACTCATTAATCAAATCAAGTATATAACATTCCTTAACTAATGCTGTCCATTCCCTGAAATGTGTATATAGAAAGCTTTCTTTTTTACTTCTCTCAGAACTGTTTATATGCATATTGAAGAAATATGCCCAGCACTGCTTGCAATAGTTCCAGTAAAAAAGTACCATGAAAACAAACCCCTAATAAAGAGATTCATTATTAGTAGGATGTATGAAGGAGATCATAGAAGCAAAGGTGTACAAAACTTTCTGGGTACAGCTTCTTAAGGAATTACAAAAAAAAAAAAAAAACTGGTTGCAATCCACACAGTGCATTTCACTCAACCTGAGTTTCTCTGAGTTTCAGATTGTAAAAGAAAATAAAAACTGAAAGTGAAACTCAGCTTGAGAGCACTAGGTTTTATCTTGTTTTACATCAAAACCTAACAAAACTGTGAATTTTTCTTGCTTTCAGCATGAAACTATAAATCACCTCAGGTTTTCTCAAACATTTAATTAACCTTAAGGTCAGTTCCTCAGGGTTAAATGCTGTTGTCACTGGAGAAAATGGGATTTTTGCCATTGACTTCAGTGCAATCAAGCTTTGGCCTGTAGTGAATTATTTAAGTGAAGCCAGTTAGTATGAGCTGGGGAATACTGTAAGATAAAACTGAATAATTACTTAGTAGGATTAAAGTAACAAACCAGGATATATTATTTAGAATTAATTATTCATCTATCTATATTGATTAGATTTGCTAGTGAAAGACTTAGCAATTTTTTCCCAAATTCCTTAGCATCTTTAAAATATTCTATTGGAAATGTTCACAGACTAGGTCAATTATCCAAATGTCTTTGATTGATACCAGGCAGAGCGGTAGGAAAAATTATTACAATAACTCTTCAAATTCTTGGTTTTATTTAAGATAGAAATTCCAAAAAATGGTTTTGAAATGGAGAGAAAGTATAATGCAGGATTTGGGCATTTCAGTCACTAGTGCTAGCTTGTGCTGTAGGTATGTACTTGGAAATGCAGGTAGGCACTGGAAAGATTTTGGAAAGCATTTTAGATCCTACTCAGAGTTATGTGTCTAACTGTACCTTAGATGCCTTGAAAGTATCACTTTTAGTCCCTTTTAAAACACATAAAATAAATGCTGTAAATGAACCAGGTAGGTACCAACAGACAGATATGGAAGTGATTAACACAATCCAGAGCTTTAATAGAATTCTTTATAGTGATCACTATGGGAATCTCAATTGAGCCTGGAGGCCTTGATTCAACAAAGCATTTAGGCTCCTAACTTCCCATTGATTTCCCATTTAAATTAATGGCAAGTTTGGGCCTAAAGACTTCATTAAACTTGGGACTAAGTGATTAGACTTTGGTGATATTTTGAGGACACTGCATTCTTGATCCCTTACAGAATTCTTGGAAAGGGTTACTTTGTGTTAGGGATTTCAGGTTATCTCTTGATGAACCCAAACCCACTTGCCACACTTCTCCAGTCCTTACATGTGTGGGTGTGTTCTGGAACATCAAAGAACAGCAGCTCTTTGCCTCTCCCTGCAATTGTACATATGCCTGCCTCCATCTGTGTGTTCCAAACCTGTCTGACAGGCAGATGTGCTGTAAATTACCACACTCACAGAAGGGTATGGAGCTGTACCACATGACAAAAAATGGTGAAAGAAGTGCAAATGCAGGCCCTGTATGCTGGAATTGAATCCTGAACAAAAGTTACCACAGCTCTACATGCAAAGGACATTGGAAGGGGACTCCAAGGCTTGTACAACATTCTGCCTGTTTCCCTGAGAGGAGCAGGAAGGTACCCCTGGATTGGGAGTGCAGCTTGCTCTGGGGATGTGCCCATTCTAAGCAGTAAATGGGGAGCTGAACATCCTCCCCTGCAAGTTTCATATAACCTATTGGAAAAATAACATACATTGCCTAGAAATTGCATGCAGAACTTCAAATATATATTTCATTTGGGAATATTTGAGGATGGATGGTGATCTTTAGAGATCACAATTTTACATACAGGTAGTCAAAATTATTAATGATTGTATTAATTCACTCCTAAATCAGTTTTCATATTCATCTCTACTTCAGTCATGTGCACGTTTTTGTCCAAACACAAACAGACCTTGAGAAGTCTGAGGTTCTGGAATAAAGCATGAGATGTTAAAAATATCATACATAATTATAATAGTTTTAAGCTATGCTTTGCTAAATTAAAGCTCTGTGATTATCTTCTGTAAGTATGCCACGCATTCACATCTCACTCTGTCCTGAAGAACCACTGGCTTTTTTCTGAATGAGCAAATTAGAGTAAGTTCAGGCATATGTCTCTTTTTCCCATCATATTTTTGTGTAGAATCAATACTTTTCTTCTTCCATCACAAGTAACCATAGTTGCTGCCTGAATTAGAAGCATGATACAGTTTAAAATGGTCTGCTCATCCAAATTTTGTCGGCAAACAAATATGCACGGAATTATAGAAGCCATCTACTGCATTTGATTCTTAAAAATATAAATAAAGGATGATTAACATTTTTGGTTTCTTTGAAGACTGTAGGGAAAAGCCAACCAAAGTAGTTTAAAATTATTATCCTATGCTCCATTTCATTTTAAAAGCACTTGGAGATGGGTTCTTGATTTTTTTTTTTTTTACTGCAATGAGCAGAATCTCTTTCACTGTAGTGTAAATATGCTAACAGAGCTCACTCTTGAGACAAACATATCTGATTTTTCCAATCCTGTATTCTTAATGTGTTATAATTCAATGTGATAGGTATGATTTTTGACATTATGGGATCTGGTTAGATCATAAAGGGTATACAAATCAAATAATATAGATTAGATGCTATGCTGGTCCATAACTGTTAAATGGGGTCACGGTTTCTAACTAGCTAATAGACTCTTATGTACTAAATTATTTCATGGAATTCAGTACCATCTATTCATCATAACATTGACATGCATAATCTTAGGCAATTAATTTAAAAATTCTTCCCTCTCTTGCTTCTGGTTTGGATGAATTATTACTGAGGCAAATTACTTAGGTAGTTGTCAGTGCTAACAGTACTATTTGTAATTAGCAGTGGACTCTGCATGACAAGTTACTATTCTAAGTGGGAACAAAAAGAAAATACTGGGATTTTAGTTTCCTTAACTGGTTAGAAATAACAAGTGTTCATATTGTATCACAAAAACTCGTTTCTGCTCAACAATGACTTCCCACATAATCAGTCTGTTCTTTTGAGGCAGTCATGTGAGAGGAATTTGACATCCTAATACACACAGTGAATTAGGGTTCTGAGTAACAACAACAATATCTTCAATGTCAGTGGACTTTTCATATGAAGCTCAAAGAACAGAGTTTTGTACTGACACATTCAAAATTAGCAACAACTTATTTTCAAGAAACTAAGATATTATAAAGTGCTATATTATTATCAAAAGTCCAATTTCATAACTCTATTTGAAAAAAAAAAAGTGTAATATCTTCAAATGTGTTGGGAGGTAAAGTCATTGACCATTGCCAGGTTCCTGTTTCTCCTTCCTTACACCCAGTAGTCAGAGCAGTTTTATAGTTATGTAGCAATGTGCAGTGGTTTGGAAGAGAGACCCCTTAAAAAAAGAGTCAGGTAAAGACAAAGAGTCACAGCGACTTGAATTGAAAAGTCTAAATGCTTTTCTACATGAAAATCTAAGTAATTCTGACAAATTTTTTATAAAGTCAGATAATCTTCTGTATCACATTAATAGCCTGATTTCTCATGCTAAACCTGAGATTTGGTTGGTCAGTCTTGAAGCCTAGCAACACTGCCAGGGAAGGGCAAACTTCGCATGAGTATTAACACTGTCATTTAACAAAAGAAATGCTAATATTTCCAGATGGCTGCCAGGGTAGAAATATGGCCCTCTCTCAACACTCAGTTGAGAAGCTCAAAGGATTCTTCTTTAGAACTCAGTCTATGTTTCCTAATCAAGGTAGCAGAACGTTTACATTTGCATAACAGCAGTAATTCCTTAGTTCTTAAGAAATCAGAACAAAAGGTGTTTCTGATTTTTTTTTAAATCAACATTTTTATATATTTATTATATAATATATATTATTATAAATATATAATTTATATTAAAATTATATATAACTTTAAAAAAATCAACATTATAACCCTGTAATGGGTAGGCCAATAAATAAATAGAATGGATGAAATAGTGATAAGCATTGTGTAAGTAATTATTGTTGGATGAATTCATAAATGCTTTGGAAGGACTTTATAAATGTTTTACTCTATTGGCTACTTGACTTTCATAAATAACACACAACACTTCAGAATAACTGCTGTTAGTGTCAAGAAGGCCCCTACAGAAAATTAATGTCATAATGAAAGGAAAATAATAAAAACACTGAACAGAAAATAAATGACGAAAATCTGAGAAGTGATAAAACAAGCTGAAGAGACAGGAAAAGCAAAGAGAGACTAGTTATTGTTATCCAGAGTGATAAACACTCATTGCCCATGTTACTCTGCAATTCCATCACCAGGTTTGGAAAATACACATGAAACACTTCAATTTCATTTTGAAAATTTACAAGGTTCATCAGGATCTCTTGATCAAAACACAGATTTACAGTATGTTGTTATCTGTCACAATCAATTAAAACATGAGAGACTTAAGTGGCCATAGAACACCTGGGAGGTCTGTAATGTCCCTGATAAGACTGTACAACACCTCTTAATGGTGATGGAAATTAGAAGTGTGCCTGGCAAGAAAAACAGACTTCTCTACGCTTATATGTTTGAAAACTCTATGGAAATGCCTAAAAGTCCTGCTGACAGCTAAAATCTCAGCGTTATCACATCTGATCTCTGAATGATCTCAGTACCAGGATAAATATTGCCTGCCAGTACTACTGAGAAAAATATTTACAGACTTTTGTTGAAGAAATGTTTTCCTGTTTAGAAAAAAACACTCTCCGAATGACTTGTTGCCATGACCTGGTAAGCAGGGGGGGGAACACAGAGACTGCTGGTTATAATTAGCTGCTGCAGTTGATTGCTGCTCTGAAGCAGTAACTGAGATCTGCATTGAGAGGAAGAAAAGGAGCAACTTGGGAGAAACAATGGGAGAAGTTCATTTTTTAGCTACCATTTTTGTAAATAAAGAATCATGCTAGGTGGAAGATTCTAGGGTTTTTGTTGTGGCTAAATTGTTTTGGATTTTGTTATAGCTGTTTTGTCTTATTCTTGTTGTGAGTCACTGTTGGGTTTAGGTACCCAGAAGGAAAATCTCTCTTCAAATTGTTGCATACCCATCACCTAAATATGAGATGGGATATAATGAGGGCAAACATGGTACCCATGAGATTTGGGTTAAACTAGTAAAACTGTTACAGCTTTGTAATTCAAACACACTTTATGATGAAAGTATGCACTTATTTTTGTTTCGGTTTTAGTTACGGAAAAACAAGACTTACTCACTGGATAGATTTTCCCAGTCCCACACATCTCTTGTTAAAATATTGATATAAATGTTTTGCCTCTCCGTCTCTCTCCTCATACACACGCAGTACAAAGGTCACCATGCAGAAGACACGCAGAGTTATTTCAGCTGCTCTGTGCCACCTCATATGCTCTGCTAAGCACATCAGCAATTTGGCCAGTGCGGTAGAATTTGCAAGGATGGGGAGGGCTCTGCCCCCCCAGCCCTGCCCCGCCTCCCATGGATTTTTGAAGTTATTCTTTCTTAAGCTGTAAAACTCAAATTCCCAAGATAAATAAACTTCTTTTGAGTTCATCATCCTGGTACTTAGAGAAGTTTAAAACTGTTCCAAGACACAGAGGCATTTCAGCCCTGGTTCCAGTGCTCACCTTCCTAACATACACATTAGAGAGCATTGAGGCTTTGATTTGCAAACAGAGCAGTAGTCTGCATTTGTATGTTTGCTTTGGTGGATGAGGGGAGAAGACTGACAGCAAATATTATTTGCTGAGTTTTGAAGCCTCTTTTAGACTTTGATTGGATTGATCCACTTGAAGTTCATAAGTTGGCAAAAAAATTCCCAACTTTCGCTATCCTGCATACAAGTCCCTACTATTTTTTATTATAATTTTAGTATTTAAAATCCATCTCTTGTGTCCTAAACCAGATTTTGTCTTAAGCAGCTGTGATTGAATTGTAAAATCTCACCCTTGTGTCTGGTTTCACATCTGGCAACACCCAGCTAGCAGTCACAACTTACTTAGAGTAATTAAAGGAGGTTTTAAAAAAGCCAAAATTATATATAAAGAATAAATTATTAAGCCACTATTTTGCTTTCCAACCAAATTTGCAGAAATTTTACAAGTAACTGGGCTATCCAGTTATTTCTAAAGGCGTTGATCAAAATAAGAACATGCTGAGGAAAGTAAAGGCAAGCTTGTAAATGGGTGGGGACTGGGCATCGTTAAGCTACCATAATTACTAGCCAGCAGTATGCCTCCACTTTGATGTCAACTATATGCTTTCTTTTGTCTCAGAGAGGAAGAAACTTCAAAAGAGTTAATTTCAAGACAATAAAGGGCCTTGCTAATACATGTACAGACTTTAACTGCAAATGGAAATTTTTAGTGTCAAAGATATAAATGTAAGTGGGTCAGGACTAAATATTCATTTTGTGTGTTATTTGTGTAACACAGCCACCAAATATACTCTTTATAGGAGTACTATATAGGGTACAGCTTATGAAAAATAATAATGATGGATTTTTTTACGAGAAATCAACATCTTTGTCTCTATAATTTTGTATATGTCTGATACTTTAAATATGACGTAACCTTAAAGGAATTATAAGTATGAACAATTCTACTGACTTATAAAATATATAAGGCAACATATATAAAGGAGATGGCCATGACACTCTGTCATTCCTAGTCAGAAACCATAAATACTTTTGAACAAGTGTGGATATAAAAAGTATTTTGTCAAACTGATTATTTTTAATTAAAGAATAAAGATCTGCCAATGAAAACATGCTAAGAATATAGGACAGATATTAATGCAATTCTTTTCAATAACTGTATTAGGTTTTGGGTCTATCCTCAAATAATAGATGAAAGCAAATAATGATATATGTCAGTGCTTTTTTGAGGTCTTGAAATACAGGAGAGAATTAGAAAAGAGTATGAGTGAAACTGATTGTTCATACAGGCGCAAAAAGAGCCTGTTTTGGTTGAACTGAAAATTTATTGCGCAAACTGAGATAACTGCAGAGAAAAAGGTGTGCTTCATTCATTATGAATGGAGGAAATATTTCATTTTCAGAAAGCTATTATAAAACCTAGAGAAACTTCCAGGGTGACACCTAGCAGAAGGTGATGTAGCAGAGGATGATACTCTCCTAGGAGACAGGAAACACGAGTTCAGTCCCACCCTCTGCCCGACAGCATTCAAATGCAAATTTCTCTCTTCCCAGAAGAGAAAGCTAAAAACCAGATTATGTGTCATTCCCAGGTGGGAAGAAAATAATTAAATATATATAGAAACTCTCTAGTATGGCTTTTTTTCAGTCTGACCAGAACTGATTACTCTACACATAAATGATCTGGATTCCAATCCCATTCCCAACTAGAATTCAGTCCACTTTATCTACTGGTTATACTGTGGAGTTTTTTGTCTACATTCATTCATGCAGCAAAAAGCAATGTCAGCTGATGTATTTCATGTAACACTACAGAGTGCCCTTGATTCTCATCTGTGCATAGTTAACAAAGCAGTGAAATGGGTCCTATCCAGGCACCCTATTACTGAGATGACTATTTTTCTTTAAGGAATAGTTCACAAAGTGCTGATAAATCCTAATCCTGGCCATTTCATAAAAGTTTTGTGCAGTATCTAACATATCATATTGAAAAATACTTTTCAGAACAACTTCTGTTTATACATCATGTCTTCTGAACCGTTGTGGTCAGTTATCCCGTATTCTAAGAAAATATGGCTGGTTTAAATTCCTGCTGAAGATACCTCCTGAAGAAACATTTCTGAGATATGAAGGCTATTATCTCCTGTGAAGCAGATTTGCTTTTACTTTCAGAGGTTCTTTCTTTGTATAACAGCTCATGTCACTCCAAGGCAAAGAGCAGAAACAGCAGAACTATTTCTCAGTAGAAAACCTGTCCTCTGACAGGACCTAAATTTCTCACTCATTTTTACCAAGTACTTTTGTGCTCCCAGAATTATGTTAGACTCCCTAATTGCATTGTATGAATGGGATTCAGGGTCAGCTGTTTATGCAGTAGTAGAATTCAGTATGCATTACAAAGAAATCAGACTTTAAATCTGGGTGCCATTTGACAATGATTATGATTGGTTTAGATGCACCCAGGTCTACATTTATTTGAAAAATCTGCACAGCAGCTACACAGTAAAGATACTTAGCTTTAGTCAAAGTGAAGATAAGCTAAAATGAAGGCTCCAGGCTCCCCAGTTCTGCTTTATATGCTGTGATGGGAAATCTGAACTGCCTTCTCAGTTTGTTATTTGGGAAAGCTGAGAGCTTTGGCTGAGCATTCTTAGGTCTGATAAAGCACTTCACGTCCTCCAAGACAAAATACTTATTGATCCCAACCACATAACTGCAGAACAAACAGGAGTTTTGCCTGAAGGACTGAGCAGGGACTGCAAGTCTGGAACATACATATCAGAGGTCTAATACTGAGATTTAGGTTGTGAATATTTGCCCGGATTTCTGCTTTCAAATTTAATGACAAATTTTAAATAGATGCCAAAAGGAAATCTCTCCCATTGCAGGAACTAAACTGATTGCAACTTTTCAGAAGCCCTTTAATTGTGGCTCACTTTTGAGCCAGCTGTTGTGTCCATTCTATAAATTGGAAGAAAACAACTCTGGGGTGGACATTTAATTCTGTCTCTCTCGATAGCAAACATTAACCACTGGCCTGCTATCGGACCACCTGCAATGTGTTAGTCATTATAGAGGTCACTGTTACTGAACATTTTAAACTGTGAATAGCTTCAGTTTAAATTAGGTGTAAAAAAAGTCATTTCCTTTCAGTGATAAACTAAAACACCTGCAGCACAGCTCAAGTTTACCATGAGAGATATAAACTCTCACTCTGAAGTTGGACTGGCTGTTCAAGGACATACAAAACCACAGTTTTATAAGATAAGATCTTTCTAACCTAAATTATTACTGTGTAGCCAGATTAGGTGATTACATGCACAACTATTTCCCTAGATTGCAAGTTACTCTTGGAACAAATGACATCTTCTGTTGCGGATGTATTATATGACTTTTCTTCTCAAGTCACTCATAATCTAATTTTCCTTTTACCTCAAAAACAAAACCTCAAAACACAAAAAAACTCCCAAAAATGAAACAAAAAACCCCAAACCAATTAAAAAAACCAACCAACCAAAACATAAAGAAAGAAAGAAAAGAAAGAAAAACCGTTTGATCTGTCTTGTTTGTGTTCTCCCTTTTCTATTATAAATTTAGAAACATTGTATTTAAAATCCAAAGATGACCATACTTCTGATTTCATCAAATTTTAGCTTATATTATTAGATGCTGTTTACAATAGGTTCTGTGAGCCATGTTCAGAAGTGATGTACAACTGCGGCAAAGAGAAACAACTAGGAGATTGGGTAAATATTAAATTTATACAGTACATTGACACAGATGACACCAGACCACTTTCCATGTACTCTTGGACAGATTCTATTAACTTCAAAATTTGAGCATGTGACATTTTTAAAAATAAAAAAATGAAATCAAGGTATTATAATGAAAATGTCCCAAAGACTAAGGACTGCAAAATATCCAGACTGAAAATATGACTCTTCAGGCTCTGTATTGCACACTTAATCCACAAGATGTTTAAGCCTCAGTTTTACTCTCAAAAACTTATCTGTACAATTCCAAATGGTTTGATTATGTGGTACATGAAAACAAGAGAGAGAAAGGCTGGTAAGGTACTAATTTATCTGGATTTGTGACTCTTTTCACACATTCAAACACTGGATTAAGTTTAATTCTCATCCTGACATACTAATTTTCTACTTTAGCTGACTCACTTGTGGGTCCATTCTCTCAAAACTTGTTGAGATTGCAATTTACAACATTTGTTCTCAGCAGTCTGTATAGTAGAAAGTAACTTTGAAATACAAGGTTTATTTTAGCTGAGCTCCCAGTATGCCTTGCAGAAGTGCATATCCCCTTTCCCAAGATGCTAAAAAGAAAAACTTGAAAAAATGATGAAATATAAGTAGATGAAGAATGGAAAAGAACCAGGTTTGGGAAATTTTCAGGAACCAATATTCTGGTGTTAGTATTGTCCTATCTACTACTGCTGCCTTAGCAAGTGTCACTTCTGAAGAAAAGCAAGAAAATGAGCCCTACAGAGGTTAATTTAAAATATCAGAGACAAGTCACTGAGGGATGCATTTTCCTTAATCCTCCAGTATCTTTTTGCATCCTCAGCAGTTAACTGGAGTTTGGCAAATTGTAACAGCTGAGTGTTTAACCAGTAAAGTTTCATGTGTGTTTCTGTCTGTATATGATGTAATTAAGACTTTTTGCCTTTCATATTCCAACCTGTTATTATCAGTCATTGCTCTAAAGCCAAAATCTGCCTCCCAAGTGGCTTCTTTCAGTACACCATAAAACTGAGCACTGGTGTGCTAACAGAAACCAGCACTGTAATGTGGGAACCACCTAACCTTTTCCGGTGTCACATCAAACACAGCACTGTGTGGTCATTGACAGCTTTCCCATACTGGAGCAAGCCTGCCATGTAGATAATAAAATGCTGAAACCCATTAATAATATTCCCACTGTTTTCTCCAGGCAATGACTGTCAAATGAATGACCACACATTTGGTAGATAAAGGTCCAGGAAACATTTCACAATGCAGCTGCTTTTCGGAAGTCCTGTTTGCAGAACACAGGATGAACACAATTTATTTAAATATTTCCAGGCAACTCCTGATTCTCTAGAGAGATGCTTATAATTTCATAATATATTTATGTCTAAGAAATAGAATTCCTCAGTAGCTCTACTCTTTTTGTAAATACAACAAATTTTGCAAGGCAAGGAATAATGTCCTTTGATCTGTTTTAAGATTACAAGAGCCAAAACCATTAAAATTCATTGATAATTACTTGTGAAAACAATAAATGATACCAAGAAAAAGTGAACAAAATATTTAAATATATGAGAATTCCATCAGTACAAATTCACCAAGTAAAAAATTATAATTTGAAATGAGCTCAAGCTAAACTCGTCATGTGCAAATGCCCATGCACTCGTTAAAAAGAAAAAAAAATTAAATACACAAACTTTTATTCAAATCTCACTTTTTTCTGGAGAAAATTTGAAAAAAAAACCCACAGAAAACATATAATGCACCAAGGAAGAACCTGGTCCTCAGCACGCTCGAAGAAACAGGCTCTGTATCTGACTCACAATCAGTTTTCAGCTTGCCTCTCAGGAACGTGAAAGGCTTTTTGGAGAGCCATAGACTGATCATCAAATATGTAGTACCTGCAAATGCATAAATTAGGAGAGCAATCCCAGAAGATAGTCTGGCTTTCAACCCTCCCCTTAAAGCTAAGAGAATGTTCTTATCTTTGAAATACCATTTATTTCTCTTCCATTTACCTTCAGAATAAAATCTAATCCACTGCAGGAAAGCAAACCTCTCTTCCATTATTGAAGTTGCTTCCACAGTTATAATCCTCTTACATAATATTTCCACAGTAATTTTTAATCTTACATACAAAGCACGCTAACACCTTCTGTCAGTACTACCCAGAATCTAACTTCTTGCTCACTTTCACACTTCCAATTTCTTGAATGAAAAGGGCAAAACACATAAAGCTGTGACACTGCAAGGAAGTTCATGAACCACCCTGCACCAAGATATTCTTGATGGGCCTTCAGCAGAAATGTGCTCTACAGTTTGGGTTATTTCTTAGAGCTCTCTCTCTTTTCTGCCACATTGGGCCTGTAGGAAACTGTGTGGTGAGAACAACTCTGTGCTGCTCTCTAGTTATAGAATATAACAGAGCCTCAGCCAGGGCAGACTTTTATTCCAGATGCTGGGAAACTGGGCCAGTCTCTGTTTGTCAAACTGGCCTGTGCACCCCCATGGAGTGCTAGAACAGCCTCCTCCACTTAACTCAGTATCATCAGTGGAGCAAAGCAATGCTCCTTGAGGGAAAGTTTGGCCAACAGCAAGCTGAGAGTTGGCAGTGATCAATAGCAAATATTTTTGCCTGTTATGGAATGGATTCTATAAGCACCAATATCATTTCCTCATCAAGACTGAGGACTCTTCAAACTGCAGCTGGCAACACTAACAGGAATAAATATATAGGTTGTTAAACTTGACCTTATAAACATGTGCAAGATCTCAACATTTATGTCAATACATCATGAACCCTGTAAAAATATTGTCCAGATTAATCGGTTGCTAATTCCAGAGAAAATCAAAAGCAGCACACTGAAACCAGTGGAGATGTGACTCCTAAATATGTTCTCTGAATCACACAACCATTTTCTTACAGCTTCATTCTGTGGCCTTTGCAGCACTGATAATGCTGCAATGAAGATTTCAAGACACTAAAATGGAGAAAGGAAGAATAGCAGCTATAAAATGAGGACTCCACATCCCTTAAAAAAATAGACCTCTGTATTATCTGTGACACAAGAACAATCTCAATTCAAATTAAAACGAACATATATAATATATTTTAATGATATTTGAGGAATGCTAATCTATAGCTATATTAAGCCATGAAGGACTGAGGTATTGCTACTAGAAAAAAAAGTTGTTCTCAAATATAAAAAAGGTGGGTTTAAAAAAAAAATACATCAGAATCATTTTGTATGTTCTATTCAGAACAGTCTGTTTCCCTAACCATGGAAATGGTTACTGTAATTGTACCCTTGAGTAAGAATGAGCCTCTGCAGGAGCTGACCCATGAAGGTCTTCTGAATACTTGAGGGCAGCAACAGTGTAAACTTATGTTGTTGTAAACATGGCCCTTAATCCATCAAAAGAAAAACAGATGGATTCCATCTTTATTTATTTCTACAACAAGTCAGAGTCATCATGACATCTTTAAATACTTTGAATATTAGCGTGCTGACTTATGATCTAAAAAACACAAAACTTGACTCCATTAAAAGAAAAAGTCAGCCTCTTTTTTTGGCTTATTGCTCAACAAAAAGCAGAGCTTTCTAAACACTGCATTAAAATTAATAAAGCTGTTTTTAAAAGTCCTGTATTTCAATATTTTTACAGCTGCAATAATTAAGAATTTGGCCACTACTTTGAGTCATGAAAATCCATCAATCTACATAGATTCCATTTACTAAAGCTGCTATATATATGCAAATTCTTTTAAAGTTTGTCTAATGGACAAAAAGCTACTTGGTTAAACCATATGCATGAAGCAGTAATGAACATACACAACAAAGAGAAAAAACTCACAGTGTATGATACTGACTAGATTTCATCCAATAAATATACAATATGATCACTGAAGTTAAGGAGAAAAAGAGATTTTAACACAGACACTTGAATATAAAGGAAAATATATGACTGAACTGGCCATTTACTAAGAGTATTATTCTTTCTGAAATGTAAAGTGCATATCTGTTGTGACCAGCTGCTGTTAACATTAGCAGTTTGCTTGCTATTTTAGACCAATTTAATCAAAGATGCTACTGGTCTACCTTGCCCTTGCCTTGGTCAAGCTTCTTCTCCCTCTTCCTTACACCAGCACTCATATTCCTGGGACTGCACAGTGAGTCAGTTCTAGCAACTGAAATGGATAAAATACAAGCATATTAAAAAAAATTAAAATTTTTACCCGTCTCAGCTCCTCAAACCATATTACCCTCTTTAAAGGCAGCGAACATGTAAGGATAGGAGGAGGGCAGATCCATGAACTCTACATTGTAGAATTATACTTTAAAGACTCGATCATAAATTAACCCACGTATTTGTGTACTCAGAAAAGAGGCAGGACATCCTGGCTAGAAGTAACATCAATATCTTCCTGATGGCCCCGGAACTTAGGTCTGCACCCATTAGGAAATATGAGGGAGAAGGGAGAGAACTCTAATGTGTCAGGCAATGGAGATGGATCAGAGTGTGTGTGTTTGTGTGTGGCGGTTATTTGCTCATATATTCAAGGCAAATAAACATGTATCCAACTTGAAGAGAGAAACCTGAGAAACAATAACATAAAGATTCTTAATGCTGTTTCTTGATAGGATATCAGTTTGCAAAGAGAAGTGTGTAAATACAAAAAAAAAAAAACCCCAAACAAAAAAAGCACCAAAAACCCCACCAAAATTTTACACTGTCAGTGCAGAACATCCCAGCATGGGGCAGTGAGGTACTGACCACTGTCAGCATGGCTGGGACACAACCACATCTGGAACTCTGTGTACAGCCAAGGTCACCTCACTGGGAGAGAGACTGGGAGAAAAGAAGAGAATTCAGCAAAAAGCAATGAAAGGAGGTTAGTGAAGGGAAAGAAATTTATGAGGAAAGATTTAAAAGAGGTAACAGACTGGCAAAATAATGATTAGGTAAGGGATATGAGGCATGGTAGCAGTCTATAAATATTTCAAGATATAAACACACAAATAAGACAAAAGAATTATCTAATGATGTTCATGGAATATAACTAGGAGTTAGAAGATTAATGTAAAAAAGGAAAAATGTAGGTTAAATACCAGGAAAACTTCTTGAAAGTTAGATGCTTTAAACTGGCTGAAGAAAGGAAATTATGTGTAGATCCTCTCTAGTATTCAGGAAATTCTGTAACAAAATAAAACAATGCACTAGCAAGTCTACCATGGAGAAAAGTGTAGCGTGGAGAAAAGAACCTAAAATATCTTTAGCCTCAATAAAGTAATCTTAAATTTATTCTATGTTAATTCACTTTAAAAACAAATCATCTTATTAATTTCCAATGTTCAGATGTCATTAACATTACATAACTAAAATATTTTTACAGGTTAATAATTTTTAGATAGTAGAACTATTTGAAGGTTTAATTGTCATTCCTGTAAATCTGATCACTAAATAGATTTTGGGTATAAGCAGGCACTTTTTCCCAATCTAATTAAGATATTGTAATTCATAAAAACTGTTAGAGAATTGCTTAGGTTGTATTTTTTTATTTATTCCAGCATATCACAAAAAGATTATTGCATTATTGAACCTACTGTCCAAAATTGCAGCATAAGTTACAGATCTTAAAATTCTTCTGTATTTTCCTCATTATGACTATTCAATTCAAACAAACCTTATATTTATACTGGTATAAAATTACCTTTATAAAAATACTGGTGTTTTGTTTACATAGCAAATTTACAAAATACTCTTTGAAATTTCTGTTTCCCAGGAGTTATATGTATTATTATAACAAGTAAAATCCATCCTGCCTTCTATTACTCTTTTTACCAGTTTTAATAGAAAGTGTTGTCTAAATCCTGATTTAAGCCATAGGAGTCCAAGTTTGGTCATAATTCCTCTAATCTTAAATTAGGTTATCTGTTCTAAAATAATGGTAATTAAGATCTAAATATTCCTGTTTCTTGACTAAGATCACCAGAAAAAAAATCCACCATACCCTTAAATTCAGTTTTAAGTTTTCTGGTCTAATTTCATATGCTTCTATTAAGGTTTTTATTCATCATCAGATGGAAAGTTTGTTAGTTAAAACCCATGATACCAATTACCAGTAAGTCAATATGATAGGAGATATGAAAATTTGCCAATGTGAGCAGTAGCACTACAGAAAGAGCTACTACATTCTGCAATTTCATCCTCAAGACTAAAAAACTATTTACCTTTATCTGCATGTCTGGCTACTCAAAATCTAGTTGATAAAAGTGCTTAAGTTGTCTTTGCTAATTAATGAAGGATGGGTGCATGTGTGGATGCGAGTGTGCACATGTAGCTACAGATTAGACCGAAAACTAGAAAGACTCGCAAAGAGAAATTCCTGAAAATATTTGCCTGAGTGTGCTTTCTTAGGGCCCAGTCCAACCCAAACGAGACTCTGTGGCTGTTGGCCATGGGAAGCTCAGCAAACTTCCTGTGTGAGGAATTCCAAGCAAACCCGACTCTGCTGTCCAGCTGAAACCTGCTCTGTGACGCAGCCAGCCCGGCTGCTGAGCGTGCCTTTATTGGGGCATCACAGGGGAATTCATTCAGCCGGCTGCATAACAAGAGCCACAGAGCTCTGACAGGGGCAAATCTGACATGAGCTGAAAAACGTCACCAGGTTCTGTAGAAAGGTCACATGTTGCTTTATTTGTTGCTCAGGCTCTGATGGCTTCACTGGAAATCCTTTTATGTAGCTTGAAATTTATTTTTAACATATCGCTGTGTGAAACGTGGAGGAACTGTGGTTTTCCAACTTGGTAACAACAAGAGAAAAGCTGATGTCAGAAGAAAGTACAAAAAAGCTGCTCTCAGGAGAAAGTCTCAGTAGCTAGAGAATTCCTAGACATGTCATTTCTTAGAAGAAATATAGTACAGTCTCATGTATGCACAGGGTATGTGCACACATCTACACAAATGTATGACAAAGGGATCACAGATTATATTTAAAGTGCTATTAAGTGCTGTCATAAGCATGAATAGGTTTTTGTCTTTTATAAGATGTAAGCAGTCATTTTGACAATGAGAATAATTTAATATAACAATGAATTCATCAATGTAATATCCTATTATACATGCATATATGAACGTCTCTTGTGTTCATATAGCAAATATATTTTTGCCTAAATTATAATAGTATAATTTAGGTTATAATGTAAACATGATATAACACTGCAGACTTCATCAGTCACATTCATATATATTGCATATTTTTGTTCAAATAAGAGCATTTAACACAAACCCTAATATTCTGTTACTAACCTTTAGAATTAATTGTTCTCCACAAGTGATTTGAAGTTGAAATATAACATGATACACATCTAAAATAAATATTTTAGCAGTTCTGTGATAATGACTTCAGTTAAAATGCAGTTAATAATTTGCCATACCCTCTGGCTTACAGTTTGATCTCCCATATGTTTCAGGTTGTCTCTCCTACAGGACAAATCATATAATCCTTCCTCAGCCCCCTGATTGGAGGCCATGGCTTCAGTGAATCACTGTTTTCTACCACAGTAGATGTGTGAAATTCAGTTTATCAGTCTCATAAAATCCCTCACCAGCAGTATTATATTTATCTGTGGTGGTCATTATCTCCTGTTGTAGAGATGAAAGGCACAAATATCTGAAATCCAAGAAGGATCAAAACAGGACAGTCTGTGAGAACTTTACCTAACACCAAGAATGTTAGGAATACTGAAGATAAAAATTATGAACATAAATAAGGTTTCCTTATAGAAACAATGTACTTGTTTGCATCACCATTTCAATAATATTTCTCCTCTACTCTGGTTTTACCTTACTGAACTGAAATATTAGTACTTTATAGTCTTTTTCATTCCATAATTATTACAGTTCAATTATGCTCTTGCATATGTCAGGTACACTGCAGTCTAATTTAATCTTCCTTACACATTGCCATATTGCAATTATACATGCTATCAGAGTGTTAACACATATTTAAACCTGTTATTCCTTTGTCACTGATTTACAAAGAGGTACCTGAAAAGAAGCAGATGTCATAATTACGTGCTTATTCAGCTCATTTTATACTAAGTCTCAACGTAAATTGCAGATGAGCAAGGCATGTCCTGAAATTAATGTAGTGATAGTACACTAATGCTGTGATTCATTATGGTTTGTCAATGTGCTGCACTTCTGGAATGTGTGATAAAATTATATTAATACTGCACGGTAATGAGATTAATGAATTTGTACATGGGGAAGAATAATGGTTCCCTTTGTTAGACTATTGAAAAAATAACATATAGGTAATTAAAAAGAATTAGTCAAACTCCATACAACCTCATTTATATTAAATTAATTTGTCTGGCTTCATTTCTAATAATTGATCACTCTCTGTAAATTATAAAGCAATCTTCAACCATATGAACTACTACTGTAGGAAGAGAGTTTCCAGAGTATTATGAACCATCAAGGTGGTCCCTGTGGGTTCATATTAATTAAGGTTTAACTGTTTGGAAAATTGTAGCAATATTTTATGATTCATGTAATTAAACTCTGTAACAAAACGTCACAACCGCTAGTTATATCTGTGCCTATGATTTATATCTTACCCTTATTTCAAAGGAAGCAGAAGTAATGAAATATTCTTAAACACACAGACAATCAAAGGAAAAATGTACTGGTTGTTTTTAGTGTTGCTAACTAATCACATTAGCATTTCATTGCCTCTACATCAGGCACTAATGGCCACCATCAGACAGTGCAAATTAGATTAATTTAATATTCAACATCATAAGCTTTTTCAATAAAGTCTTGATTCTGATCTCTGACTCGTTTTTCTCCTCTATAATTCCACTTATTTCAATCGAATTTTCTCCTCTTTTCTGTACCAACAGTGCAGAATCTAACCCCCTCCTTCTTTGGTTCTCTGATATAGTTAATACTTGCTAGCAAAAGCTACTTCTGCAAATTTGAAGTCACAGATCTTCTAAACAAAACAGAACTGTAGTCTAATGGGACTGATGCTGAATTTCAGAGACTCACTTGATCAAATTGAGAGACTTTGTTTGAAAATGGATTCTTTTGTGGAAAATGTTCTTGCATGATCTGTCATATTCAGCCATTTAGACAATTAGTGTTCTTGAGGTATTACTTTTCTTTGCTTGTTGCTGAAGTTTGTCACTTTTAAATTTTTTTTACTAAACACTGAGGAGGAACTTTTAAAGTGAAATTTTGTTGCCAAAAAATGGTATATTTTTTTAACTGAAGAATTTGCAAGAAAGCTTTAAATTTGACCAATTTCTTGAATCTAAAAAGCATATTTTAAAAGACCTGTAAAATTATTAGCACTCTCAGTATAAAAATCAACTCCTTTTTAATTTAAGGATATCCTATAGTACACTGGCTCTTGGACACCCAGAAACTCCAACATCTGTCCTGCTGTGTGTCACTCGCAATTGATGGCACATTCTGCTCAGTGTGGCTCCGAGATTGATAGTAGATAGCAGATCAATCAAACAGGGAGATGTCTAAATTCTGTAAATTTGTCCATAATAAAGATAGTTCTAACAAATCAGATACTAGGTTTGAGGCTAATACAAATGCAGGGATCACAAATTAAAAAAAAAACCCATCAGTTTTCAAGGTTATACTTATTTCTATGTCCAAATTTAAGCTAGAAAGCAAAATTTTGGCTTTAAATAATTGTTTGGTTGTTTTTGATTTGGGTTTTTTTCCCCCCCAAATTACAAAAAAAAACCCCAGAAAGTCTTTATTTTTCAGACTGAGGGATATGTCACAGCTATCTCAGCTTGTGAGCTGGGACTTGTGTAGGGTGCACATGGCTTGCATTGTGTGCAATGTACTCTGATGTGCTTTGTGGATTAAAAGGATTCTTCTGCTTCTACAACAATACAAAACTCAGTTTTCTGGTAGAAATAGTATCTGTTCTCAATGATCTTTCTTCTCAGATATCAGAGTAATGGGCATCAAATAAGTACCAGAGAAGAACACTGGTTAGTACAAATGAGCAACAAATGTAAAGCTTGAAGTGAGACCACAGAAGTCTCTTTAATTGACCTGCAGGCTTCAGACTCAGCTGTGACTGTAAAAGGGCATATTGCACCAAGCAGTCCTTGAGATTCTCTGGATGAAAGAGGGCAGCACATGTGTTAGGGACATTGGGTCCATTCTGCAAGGTGACAGAAATCCCTCATTGTGCATTGTGTAATCCCTCAATGTGCATTTTAAACCAAAATGGGGAGGGGGTCCACAGAAAGGGTGTGTCATTCTCTGCTATGTTTGCCAAAAGTCTGTTTCCTGTCAGTAAAATCAAAGTGACTGCCTCTCTAAACATGTAAATTACTATCTTTAAAAGGCTCAGCATTCTTATTCCATCTTTGAATTCCTCATTTTACTAATTTTTCCTACACACTCTGTCACTGAAAAGTGAGTTTCCAGTTCAGGTGTAAGCACCCCTGAAATCTGTTTTAGCCAAGTAAATAGAAATACACACCATAATTAAAGGGGGGAAAAATTACTCTCATCTGTTGGTATTCACATTCCAGCTTTACTTTTTGTAAGTTGGTTGGTTTCCCCCTCCATATTATTATGCTGTCTTTTTCCTGGGAGTAAAATCTAGCCTAGGGTTTATAGGTGCAATAGATAACAGTTCTATCCTAATCTAGTTATGACAGATTTCATATTAATGGGACTAAGAGGAAAATCAGTTTCCTGACAAATGATGATAAAGTGAAATCTTCAAGCAATAATAAAAATCAACATGCCATATCAAGTCACCAGTCATTCAAAAGTGACAAGCAGAAACAATCTGCTGAGACAACATCCAACCACAAGCGTAATCACATTTATGATTTAATTCCCATTTAACATCAATCACATCAAATTAATAACCACTCTCAAAGAAAATTAAATCCTAAGTGTATTTTTCCTTTAAAGTGTTATGATCAGAGAAGAAAGTCCTAATTAAATCTTAAACCAACTACATGTTTTATACATGTGACACCTGTAACTTGGCCAGCATTGTGAATTGGCCCCATGGGGATTTTCATCATAAAAGAAACTGACAATCCCTTCTAGCAGCTGCCATAAGTTTGATTAACGTGTAGCATATCCTTTTGTGAAAGTTCTTGTAAAGATTTTCCATTACTTTAATGACTGTGAAGCCATTTTGGTTTAGGAAAATACCAGGCTATGATGATTAGTGTTCGACATGCAACTCGGAGACAAAGCTGCAAGCCAATGTTTATTCTGCTCTTCCTATGAGCAGAGTGTTTGTCAACAACAGACATCCTGCTCATACCTAATTTCATCTTCCCGAGTGACTTATTCAACTGGAAAGGGCACTGTAAAAATAATGTCTCTACGTTACTGTTGTGGTTTACCCCCAGCCAGCCACTAAGTCCCACACAGGTGCTCAGCACCTTACTCAGAGCATTCTGTGATTAGGATACACAGGAATTCTGCATATACTAAACTAGGATTTAAACTTTTAAACTTTATGCAACTCCTGAGCACGTCAATGTCTGAGAGTGGCACATGAATGCAGCTGCTCATTTTCATCTGTAAAAGTGAGTCTGGACACCTCAGGACATAACTTAAAACCCAAACTGCCCTTCAGTGGTGCAGCAGACTCTTCTGGGAACATCCATGTACAAACTAGTGCCAGGATTCTGTCTTTCCCTAGCTATTTGGTATGTCTCCTGTTTCCCAGCTAGCAGTGGATTTGGTTATGTGACAGAAAAGCTCACCATCACTGTTTCAGATGATTGCACCTGAAAATCATCTGAAACAGTGACTAGAGACAGGAGACACTAATTTAAATATAAAGCAATTTAATGTATAGAAGTTTAGGAAAAAATAAAAAAATGCATATTAAGTACTGAAGATGCCCTTGGTGTTCATGCCGGCCCTTGTTATTTTTAATTTCAAACAATGTTGAAACCATTTAAAAAATCCTAATGTAAAACACAGGCCGGTGCTCTTGTACTTCCTACATGCCATGGCAAAATAGTTCTTTATTTATAGATGAAGTTGCAGATGCAGGAACTCTCTCCCCTGTGTCATTTTTTTCCTTCCCATTCATGAAAGCAGAAGCTTGGGCAAAGAATGCATTTTGCAGAGAATGAATCAAGTGCAATAGTTAGCATGTACTTTTCTGTATTCCTCTAATTAGGTTCATCAAGGGAATATAGTTTGTTTCAGGGCCACAGATTCTGACCTAGGTCAAGCAAAAGTCAGTCATGATAAACCAAGTGATATACAACATATCCAAAACTAGTCTTTGTAAATCACAGTCCTATGATGACACACAATTCCTTCCTGCCTTTTTAAATTATAACCTTATAGAATTTTAAAACGTGCAAGTCTGTTACTATAGATTCTGCTGAAATATTCAGGGCTAAGTCAAGATGTGAAGACTCCTTTTGAGACAGAAAACTGGCAAACTCTCTCCTATGCTTTACAGCAAGAAAAACAATCTTGCTGCAGCTGTTGTGTTTATTATAAAATTGATGCTATAAAAGTTTACCATAACACAAATTAAATTATTTTTATTTAAACCTCCCAAATTGAGAAGCACATTTCCTCACACGATTACGAGATCTCCAAGGCCTTCTGTGGATATCTGGCATAAATTGGTTAATCCATTCTCACTCAAAAGTTTCCTGAAGTGTCATGCCCAGATTTTATTGCACTTTGTCATTGAAGGTGAGATTGTGAGTCCCTTCAATACACCAGTGAACAGCTACTCACATGTGCAGTTCCAGTGTCTTCCCAGGCACTGGAGGGGAATGGCTGCACCAAGTCATGATCTATCCCTCACTGACTTCAAAACAGCTAGTCACAGCATGAAAACTACTCAGCACGAAAAAAGTGTTTCACATTCTAGTCATAATCACTGTTGTAGAACTTTTTTTTTTCATTTGAACTAATGGCTAATAATTTGAAATAATAAGATGTTTCTATGTATAGCTGGAATTCAAAAATACAACTTGCTATGAAAAGGTAATTCCTTACCGGGCAGAAAAGATGTTTCTTTGCAGAACCAGTTCTCCCTGAGCTTCACATTTTGGAGAACTGCAATTGTTTTCTTAGAGAAATTCAGGACCACATATGTAAAAACCAGCTTTAGCACAATATCCACAAACAGACCCAAGACAACTGTCCTTACACAGTTACTTATATCTCAAACAATTCCAAAAAGACATTTTAGCATCTCACTTCTGTTTTTCTACTTGGTTTTCATTTAGTTCTGTTAGGTTTCTCAAGTATTTTTGAGGACCTGTATCTTAGTACTTGAAAATATGATCCTAAATAGCAATCACAGAGACTAAGGTCTTCTGTTTAGCTTTTACAAGTTTGTGGTCCACAAATTTCCACCCAATTCACACAATAAACACAGTTCTGCACTACCACTTGGGATTTTCTACTAATTTCACTTAGAGAAGATGGCACCTACATCAGGTCAGTATCAGGGTGATTTGGACCTATTCCAAATGAAACCCTTTATGCTTTTTTACAACTCTTGTGTGGCCTGCATCTCTGCCATTGTGCATTAGTGTATATATATGTGCATTTGCCTTCCCACATGTCTACACAGATTGAAACAGAATTAGGAAGAATTGGTGGAGGTCCTGAGTTTTAAATCATCAGCCATAGAGAAATAGACGTTACTGGAACCATATGAGTACACAGAATTGCAATCTGATAGGAAAAACTCAGGTCTCTCAAGTGAAATGTATTCTGCATTCACAACTCGGGGTGAATAGCCCTCCTCTGTGTCCAGTGCAGCAGGTTAATTTGTTCTGCCAGTCACTTTATTGTGTAAGAGACTAAGCTTTGCACCTTGTGAACTGGTTTATCAGTCTTTGATGTGAACATATATATTTTTTCTAAACTAGATTTGAATAAAATGCATATGAGTAACCATGCAAACTAGGATGATCCTTTTGCATCCTCCACATTGTGTAACTACCAACGCAACTCAGATTAATGAATCTCCTTTACACTTCTCGATTACAATTTTTCTCTTCTTTACTAACTAAAGTTCATTTATTTTTGAGCTCAGCTTGCCCAGCCCCAGTATGAGCTGGCAGCAAGGAGTGTTAACCAAAGTCTCAGAAGGGGTGGATCGGCACTTCCTCCCAGAGTTAAATGCAGGAAATCAGTCACATAAGCAGGAGGTTTGAGAGTATTAGCAGTGGTTTTAGGGGAAATTAATCTTGTTCCAAGGAGTAAATCTACATGGTGAAAGCTGGATCAAAATGAAGCACTGTACTAACTGTGCAAGCTGGACAACTTGTACTACCAGAGCAACTTCTCAGGGCTGTCTTGAGTTTCACACAGATAAATGCTTTAAGCCACCCATACCTAAACAATCCATCAGCTTTCTTGTCAGCTCCTTTCTCCTTTTACTCTTTTCCTAAATACCAATGTTCTAATCTGAGAAGCACACAGATATGCCACATTCTGTTTTATCAAAAATATGCTTAACCTGACAATATGTACAAAACATATCCAAAGTTTTGGACCACTTTGAGCTTGCTGATCCTCTTGACTAATCAAGAACATACTTCATAAAGACTCTTGCCATTTATTTTCTGAAGTGGTTTTGTTTATATCTTGCTTAGAGATTAAAATTTATTACGAGACCACTTTAATCAGAGATTGGAACTGTACAGATCGCCTTATCAGATTTACATTAATTCTACATAGGCAGGCATTTACAAATTTCCAAAAAATGGCCAAAGAAGGGTAAAGTTAATAACTTGTCTGCCAGACAACTTGCACTAGATGTCCCTTTGCTCGCTGTACACAAAAAGCTTTGGGGGTCACCTGCGTTCTGAAAACAGCACTTAAAGATTTATGTTTAATTCCTACAGGATGTCTGCCTCTGGACATTTTTTTTTCATCAAGTAAAACCTGACTTGGAGGCTGTTATCTGTGCCCTGGTCCATTGCATCTTGCTCCTGCTTTTTCCCCGTTTAGTCGGGTGTCACTGATACTTGCCATATGCTCTGCTCTTACACGGGTAGCTGTGTCTTTAGCCAGCATCTGACAAAGGAGCAGGGCAGATTTTTGAATCAGTCCTTGGTAGTTAGATGCTCAGTCCATATTGACTATTAGCAATTTCCCTTCCAAAATTATGCCTAAAATAGACAATGAAAAATGCTGTCCCAATCGAATGACCTTGCTTTAAAGACATGTGGAGACAAGACAAACCGTAGTCAACTTTTAATCCTGCCTTTCATAAATAAATATAAAGGAAAATTATTGCAGTAAAATTTAGAAAATTATTCTTCCTTAAACACAAGCCTAATTACAAATGAACATCAGCTATAGGCTATCAAGTAATGCTGTTTATTACATTGATTATAACAGGGAATCCCTAGGGTTAGTTGATGAAATAAAGATTTAATTTGAGGGTAAAGCACAACAACAAAAATGTAGCTAATTGTAAACAATAGTATTCCAAGTCCAGCTGAGTCCATCAATATGAAAACAGAAGTTAACCTCATCCTTCCACTACTGTAAACATATTAGATGCTATTTATTGTGATTACATGTGTGTGGCCTGTTACAGCCTAAATAGGAACATTTTCGTGACTGAAAGACATAAACATCAGATAACTAACATCATTATTCCCATTTGAAAGATATAAAACCTAAATATTAATTTTAATAGTAAGATTAGCAAATTGGGAAATCATTCACACCAAAATCATTGCAGTAATATCCATTGCTAATAAAATATTTTAAGTTCCAAGAAGATTAAAAGTACAGGTGGGATTCAGCAGGAGTTTATATGCTGTCCTGACATGTGTCATAAACAGATTTTATACAAAAAAGAATACAGATTTTCCACCAGAGCAGAATGAGTCACAGGAATTGGAATTTAGTTAAAAGATATTAAAAAAAAAAAACAAACAACAAAACCCACCCTGTGGAAAACATTGCTTGTAATGAGAGAGAGGAGCAGGACCTCCCAGCAGGGCTGTGAACAACGCGCAGTCACCGCAGGTAGGGAGGCCACGTCACTGTCACTGTCACTGTCCGGCTGTGCCATGGGGGCTCAGACACTCACAGCAGCTCCCTGTGGGGCCAGTCTGAGCTCAGCAGATCAAATTCACCTGAAACCATCCCAAGCAAACACAGCCATGTGCCAGCACAGCCCAGTTGTCCTTGAAGGCAAAGCAGCTGCTTTGTAGAGCCAGAGTCAGGAGCTTTCCTAGCCCCCTTTGTGCCATGCCTAGAGCTGGCTCCCCTCTTGGCTTAGCATCACCCTCTCCCGGTAACTTCTGGCACTTAGTGCAGACCTCAGCAGGACTCCAGTTTCAGTCCCGTGGGCTGCACAATTGGAATATTCTGCTGTTCAGCTGTCACAGACACCCATTACCAAATCTAACAGAAAAGTGACTTTGGGGCTCCCTGTTCTGTGCCTGTACAAGACCTTTGCTTTGCCAACACTTGACACCCAAAAAGTTGATGTGTTATTTTTGGAGTAGTGCCAAGGGAACTGAGGGGATATTTTTGGTAGCATCATGGCATTGCAAAAGACTGTGGTTAGAGAAGACTTGGAAAAAGGCAAAACTCTGCTATCTGCCAGGGATATCCCTTTACCCTATCCCTTTCCCTTCAAAGGTGTTACCAGAGACAACCACTGACATGAAATGATCAGAACTCTGCAAGTCTGTTCAAAAAGGGAACTCACGAAGGGATGTTGTCTGACGTGCAATCTGAAACCACGGTAGATTTGCATTGCAGGAGTAGGGGCTGAGTCTTGGCTACAGCCTCCCCATTTGAATTCACATTTTCACAAAGGCAGTCCTTTCATGTTTTGAAATTCATCTGGAAAAAAGTTGGATTCCTTAGACGTTTTGCTCCACACTGCTTTTTCTCATGCTGTTCCTCATTTCCAAGTAGTTCCTACTACTATTATTTTAAACTTTTCTCAGTATTGCTTTTGTTCTAATATTTTAATACTGCACGCATTTAATATCAGCCATCCTTGAGGAACTTTTCCTTTCCTGCACTGTTTTTCTTGACATTGTTATCATTACTGTAAGCATTGCTTTGAATAATCAAATGGTGGCCTGTAGACACTGAAAGAAGAAAGGTCAGATACTGTATATGACATATGATTTGCACATCCTTGAAAGGGAAATGAGTCATCTACATAATACAAACAATAACTCAGTTGCACATGACTGAGATGCTAAAGATAAGATATGTTTATAAATGAATAAACTTCCTGATTATAGTGACATATTATGGTATTTTTTTTTTGAAGGACTATTTTGTGCAGCAACCTTTCACTTAAAAATAATGCTGCATACTGAAACTCAGTGTCCATGTGATTCACAGCACAATGCATTTTTTTTTGTAGACCCTTTTTAAGCAGAAAAGCATCAGTGGCTGGTTGCTAATAGCTGAACTACTCAGAAACACAAAGTTGCTTTTGAAGTATGCAATAGAGCACTCTGTTTCCAAGTAATACTATGCAGTTATCGCAAGGGCTCAGCACTCCTATTTTGGCACAGGACCCATAAAAAATGACACTCTGTTTTAAAAGAGTTAGTAAAAGAAAAGGAATAGAAATGAGCCCTATCAAACCAAGAACCAGAATATATTTTCTTTCATTTCCAGCTCTTCCTGCATAACCCCGTAGTGTGAACAGATCCTCCAAGTAAATATCCTTCTAGCCAACCAGATAAGGAATTAAGTGCAGAAGCTAATCTTCTCAGCTCTAATGCAGTGACCAAATACTGTCATTGTCCCTCTCCTCCACCCACCAACCTTGCAGGAAGACAATGTGGTGGAGGGGTAGAACCTGCCTGGGGTGGGCAGTGTCCAAGAAGGCCGAGCTGGCAGGGTCAGTTCTGCCTCCCAGCCCCAGCTCGTGCGAGCCCTGTGCTTGCTCTGCAGAGCCCTGTCCTCTGCACCATGGCTTGTTCACACAGGCCTTGTCTTCCAGCAGATATTCCCAATTCAGCTGCTACAGAGGAGCTTCCAAATTGAGAAAAACATTAAGAATATCACAGCTTCCTTTCCTGCTTTGCAATGCGTTTGGTGATCACTTTGGCTCGCTTCCACACTGCACAGCAGTCGAGAGTATTTGATCTTTGGCTAGGATACCTCACAGCCTTCCCCAGATGAAAAGTTCAACTCAGCTAGGTGATTAGAGTCCAGTTTGAAAGCACAGCAGGATAAAGAGCTCAGATTAAAATCAGAAATATTCCAAAAACCACAGCTCTGAGAGGGCTGAAGTTGAAATTAAACATTGGAGTCAGCACAATACAAGAAATTCACAACCAACTGGTGTATATCTTGCATAATAAAAGTTTAACCACATATGTTCTTAATATACAGGGTAGAGACCCAAATATGACCTGGATAAATTCACTGTAATATGAACCAAAACCTTTGTTGTGTACCTTCAGCTTCATAATCTACAAAGCTGAATGTTTGGAGTGCAATGAGCTGAGCCTCAACAACAAATATCTCAATTTATCTGGCTGGTTGTTTACAAACAATTGATAATTATTTATGCTATCTTTGCTGCTGTAATGTACTTTATCAGTTGCTGCATTTTTTTTCATTTTGTATGGTCTTTCAGCTGTCATAAACCAGTACAACAATCTGTCAACATGAAATAATTAATAATTATTATGTGAGTGACTGATTTACTCTGGAGAACATGAAAGGCCATGAAACCTGGAGTTTCCTGGTCTACATAGTGTGCACAAAGGAAATGAGCATAAGCAATCACTGTCAGCTGTTCTTGTAAGTAAGAATTGAATCATTTATCTGTCTGCATGTATACATTATCATCATCTCCCACTCTGAGGTAAGCCCTAATAGCACTTTATGGTACAAAAATAGGTCGTTACAAATATTTCATTAAAAATACCACTCATTCCTTTTTAGAAGTATAGTTGTTCACGTAGATATTTAGCATAAATTGGGAAATTAAAAAAAATTTATACTTTGGCTCCAGAGCACATTTAGGTTTTGTCTGCACTAATTAAAACACAGCTGAACACCAGATCTAATTCAAATTGATAATGCACAGTACAGTAATAATAACTGAAATGCTTATTTCTTTTGTTCTTTTCCTTTGTTTTGTTTTCTGCTTGTTATCTTTTCATCCAGTATTAAACACCCGCAAATACCTTCCACTTCAACTGTCTTAGGTTTTTATTTTAAATCAGAATGCTGAATTTATACCATAAACTTAATTTTTAGCCATGAAATAATTTAAATCAATCATAGGAGAGTGTCTTGCTCTAAATTTACAGAAAAACTACTTTTGATGTAAATGAAGGCAGAGCATACACTTAAGGTAGTCACAACTGAATATTTCATTCCACCTCAGCAGAAATCCAAAAATCAAGGTAAAACCTGAAAGCTTTTTTTGAACAATCACATAATTCAAAATAAAATTTCTGATTTCCTTTCTGTGTGAGCAAGATAACATGCTAATAGGCTGTAAAGCAGTGTAGAGAAATATTTACAGGCTGTCATTATTGTAACACATAAAGCTGTATGCATAATCAGTTGTTTTGAATAGAGGCTAAGCCACTTTCTGAAAAATTAAAAAAAAATTTTCCTTTTCTCCTTGGGGAAATAAATTACATTTAAATATACTTAATTAAATTATGTATAAATATGTGTTTTTACATAGAATAAAGTTACACTTGCAAAGAAGTTCATTTTGATCAGGATGGTTTTCATCTTGTGATGCTCAGGCTTTTTGTTCAAATGAAGCATCTTTGAGTGTGACCCATCTATGACAAGCTTCGTATGATCTGAGGACCTTTGAAATGCCTGTAGGCTGAAAGACACAGGAGATCCTTTCCAAAATTGCATCCAGTGCTCCCAAGTGACAGCATGGATGTCTCCTGGATCCCTTGACAGCCCAGTGCCTGCAGGCTTCTGAGCCACCCGAAGCAGCCTAAACACTGGGATCAGCACATGGGAAGTGGGGCTGTCTGAGAGCACACGTGGGAGCGTCTGCAGGTAAAGCCCTTCAGAACACCAAATTCAAACAGTCTCAAGAGAAATTTCTCTTTTAGAGTTAAACTGGAGTGTGGACAAACCTATCAATTCTTTCCCAAACGGATTCTTCCACAACCTGGCTGTTTGTTACACAGGTACTGCTTGAAAGGGTAAAAACATATGAAAAAGCCACACACACTGCAAAAGGCAGGGACACCGAGTGTTCCTCAGCGCCAGCCTCCCCTCGTGGCTGGCAGCCTGGTATCCAGCACGACCCACCTCTGCTCTTCCCTGCTGGCCCCAGCCGTGCCTCCAGGGCTGCTGGCACATCCTGTCCTGGGAGGGATGGAGTGAGCCACGCTCTGCCCTGCTCCATCTCTGCACAGGAAGAGTTGCACACCAGGGCTGAGACAACACAGGAACTGCTTGAAGAGCTCTGAACCTTTTGCCATGTTTCTTCCCTTCTCCATTCCTTGTACTATATTTGACTTTAAAAACTTTCTCTATCGTTAAAATTGAATTTATGGGTATTTAATCAAGAAAAGTAACTTTAAACCCTTGACATCACTGGGGAAGAAACAGAGCATATGACTCTGTTTCAGAGTAGAAACAGAGCAGGATTACTCTAAGACTGCTTTCTGGTACTTATTCCAATAGAATACTAATAATTATGTTAAAAAGCTAATTTAAGAAATCCAATTTTTGGAAAATGGGTTTTCAAAGGGCACATTTAACAACTAGAGAAAGTTCGATCTGATTTCCCCATTAGAAGAGGAAGGAAAATCCAATTTTAATCTATTTTTGTTCTCTTAAAAAGATGATATATAGAAGTTACTTTGAAAATCATCCTTTCAAAGCAGAACCTGGTATAAGCATGTGCTAACTTGCAAAGTGCAATTAAACTGTTCCGATAATTCTGCCTGAAAAAATTAGCAGCAGTATTGAGAAGGCAAGTTGTTTTCAAAATGTCCATGGCAGAAATGCTTCTGTGTTAAGCTGGTATTGATTCTGAAACAATCTTACACATGATAAATGAGAGCACATTTAGGAGAGGATTCAGTCATAAGAGCTCACAAATCAATCAGCTTGTCAACAGGCAGACCAAATTCAATTTTTATTCTTAGTAAACTCTTATTTGGTGGTAGGCCATTGTTTACTTTGAAATTGCTTTACAAAGGAATGGGGGAGGAGGGGAAACATGGGAAAGAATCTTTCATCAACATATTAGAAGTTGGTAGTTCATTTAGGGCTGGGAGAGGGAAAATCTGATTGTCCCTTGGGTAATGCAAACCTTTTATCTCCTTCTGGCTGATCATAAACATTTGGTCATGTAATGCCCTTTATCTGCAGCAGCATTTCATAATAATTCTCGTACAGTGAGACATGGCAACACTAATTTGTGACAGAGCACACTGCAATTGGCGTGTCATATTCTAAAGCAATAACCTGATATACACAAGAGCTACTGCATGTCTTGCCAAGCAGTTCTGACTGACTGTATTTCTGACAAGCAGTTTTCATTTTGTTCTGATAGCTCAAAATTAAAATTGGAGTGAAATAACATGGCAAAGAAAAAACACTAAAAAATCCCCATGAGCCTATTCTCCAGAATTCCCAATCTGCTGGTCCTGAGAAGCTCATCAGCAGTAACCTGGTTGGAGATTGAAAGGTTATTGGAACATCTCCCATTTAACATAATTCAGTTATACAACCTATTAGTGATTTTGCACTGATATCACTGCTTGATTTCTGAAATGTCAGTATTTCAGTCTAGAGAGTCCAAGCTGAGAGCTACCAGGGATCCATGTGGTTGTGGAGGGATATCCTCCATATGAGGCTGTTCAGGCACTTCCCTCTTGCCAGCCTAAAGATGATTGATTTTGTGGAAGAATGTAGCCTAAACAAAAAGCCAGAGTAAGTCAGTTGCTGGGCCTTACATGGAAAACTCCCTTAGTAGCAGTCCAAGCCGAGTGTTATCACACCAAAGCATCCCAGAGAGCTGTACTGCGGGAACAAGTACAGATATTTTGAGTCACGGGTGATGCAAACATCTTTTGGGATTTCTCATTCAAGACTAACTTTTGGAGAGCAGAAATCACAATTTGAACTATTATTATTACTGTCTCCGTCTTAATTACAATTAAAATGAGAAGTTGGAGACAAAGGCTTTATGAACATAGAACGGAATTCACTGGTGTTTTCTTCTCTACACACAAGCCTGTTAGTGCCACAGTTGGACAGCCTTTTAGTGCCACAGTTGGATTTTCCTCACCCTTTCGGCTGATAAACCTAGAAATCCACCAGGTCCATGTGTTTCTGGAAAGTACATGTCTATTTGATTTTTTTTCATTTAGTCAATATTAGTCATGTTTCTGGAAACAGCATTTCTGAAGATGCTTATGGAAGAGAACTTTGTGTGGATTTAGCACATATTGCCAGACAGATGTCACACAGAATTGACACCTGGAGCAAAGATTTACCCAAGAAGGTATCTTTTCCACAGTAAATTAATAGGTTTTGTCATAGACACTCACCAGGAGCATAAACCTGGTGGGATGGGTTTTAGTTTTTATTCAACGGAGAGCCAGACTTGGGCAAATTCAGCTGAATTGCTTTGGTTTCTTAGTCTTATTTGTTTCTGTTACTGTAACATAACCAAATAAAACACTAAAATAAAACCCCAAATATGAACATCTCTAAATACTGCAGTCAGAATTTGTAACAGGATGTGAATTTCATAGCTGAGCTTTTAAAGTTGCATCCAGCTGACCCAGAATTCCAACTCCAAACATTCAAAACCTAATAGTTTCCAAAATCCTAGTCACAATTGAAAACCTAAGGGTAGTAATACATGGGCTTAAACACATGTCTTGTATGAAAGACATCAAGACTGTGCAGAATATTGAGGATAACTCAGCCTGACCTCACTGAGAAAAGAAGATATGTACAAGGAAAAGCAATTTAGCAGATTATGTATTTTAAGCCTGTGATGGTCCCATATTTCAATCATTACTGTGATGTCTAACATCTGAAGGTGAGTGAATCTTAAAAGGCTCTTCTCATCAGCCTGGGAAAATACATCTTACAGACACTTCCAAGATAACAACTATAAGATGATTAAACATTTCCAACAAGTTCAACTCCTCCTCCTTTCTCCTGTCTCTTAAAACAATCAAACTTACAGGAAACCCCTAACAAACAAAAGCATTTGGAGGAAATATTGTGTTCTGCTTCTTGTGGTGTAAAGGAAGAAGACGAGAGTATCTTGTTTCACTGTTGTGTTTTAATGAGAAAAACTACCCCCTTGCTTTTTATCCTTCAATTCAGAGCACATGAGAGGCATACTGGAACCCAATAATACTTCCTTGAATGACCAGTAAAAATCTGTTAGTTCCATTCATTTTAAAATAATAAAAATTACCAGACTCTCGTGTCAACCTGAACAATCTGTTAAATGCAGGCACTGGTAAATGACACTATTTGAATAATAATTAATTCCTACATGACTTGGAAGTATGTATTCAACTAATATCAGACATGAAGGTATTTGTTGAGTTTTATTGGATTTTAAGCACAGGTAATTTGTTTTCATTTCCTTCTTTATCATAGATACGTTTTCCATTTTTACTATATAAAATTGGAGTATCATATTCTCTGTTGAAAGCAATATTAAATTACTTTTAGGAAACAAAGAATATTATATATGTTTTTTTCTGATCTGCTTTTAACCAGAATAAAGCTGCACATCTGTTATATTTTAGTTTTGGGATATGGAATATCTCTGTCTTTCCCAAACATTGTCTACTGTAAACCAAACTGAACAACTTTCGGAAGTATTCCTTTTTCACTGAAATTTGAACTCTATGGAGAATGCTTGGCATATGGATTAAAAATGGATGTGAAAAACCAGTTGTGATTGGAACAAAGGGATTTTTTTTAGACCACAGGAATGGATATAAACTTGAAGGTGCAATCCATCCTAGCTTCACTTATTAGGATATATAATTTAGAAATCAGGACTGGATCTAAGCCAAAGGTGATAAATGAAGACAGCATACTTATAAATGATGGCATTCGGGAAGGAGAGGTACATAGGGGTTTTTTTATGGATTCTAAGTGCATTTTTATACAGGAATCAAATTTACAGTGCCAGGATACATATTTCACATGAAACGGAAGTTGCATTGTTTATTTCTGCACTGAGTCAGAATTACAGAAAAGCCAAGCAAAAGGGTGGTCCTTTCCATTGTGTTTCTGCACAAAAAACAAGTGTCTGTGTTTAAATGCAAGTAACACAGGCTTAAGGTTATGTTAATTCCTAGCCTGATGCAAACTGAACACCCTATGCTGTACAATTACAGTATAACTCCCAGGGTTTTATTACAGAGTAACAGAGCACTTCCTGAATAAAATTAATCAGTAAGAGTAGAATCCTTTCCCATAGGATTAAATTCAAACCATCACTGCTCACTTTTATCTAAGTTCTGTGCTAGAAAAAAAGAAAGCAGCCTAGCCAGCTGTTCAGCTGTACTTTTTTTATCTGTAGCCCTCACTGACTGAAGGAAAATCTGATTACACAATGAAAAGATCAACATATCAGATCTCTTTTTTTTTTGTTTTTGGAATAACAAAAGACCTAAAAACATCTCCAACCTGCCCTGTGGAACTAGAAGGCCGAGGTAAAGCAGCACAGACATGGAAACAGCTTTGGTATTGAAAATCCAAAGTCCCATGAAAACACTGAATGAATCTCTAAACTCCAAGGCTAAACTGAATTGTCCATCTACTCCCTCTGAACCAATACTGAGAGGAATATAAATTGAGAAAAGCATTTTTCTTTCCGTCATGGATCCTTTTAAACCATGGCAGAAGCAATGGAGGTCAAGCATGGCCTCATTTTATGGATTGCTGTTCAACGATAGGCTCAACAAAGTGGAAAAATATGCACTGATTAGAGAGTTGGAGAAAACAAGCCTTTAACTTCTATTGGACAGCATCTTCCCTTCCTCTTCATTCATTTTATGATGCATGCCTTCAATTGCAAACTACTATAAAAAGCTTCCTGAAATTCTTGGCACTGCCACAGATCTGATTCCACAGTGGCTTCCAGTGATTAACAGAATGCTAGAAAGTGCAAGACAAACAAAGATCAGGTGAATGCGGAAAAGAAATGAGAGTACCATAAAAAGTGCACATAAAGTACATTCCGCCAACAGAGCCAATACTTATAAAAGTAGTGTAGTTTTTGAAAGTCAATCCCTCCCATTCTGAGCAGAAACCAGATGAAATTGTAGAGGTTGCATTTTCTGTCTATGAATCTATTTAAAAAAAATAAAAAATCAGAACTGTAGCTTAACTGGCAGAAAGAGAGCAACAAACACTAAAATTAATTTGTTTCACTAAAATCTCAGTCTGTGTCTGAACTCTTTCATTGACCAATAGTAAACTTGATCATCTGCAAATAAATTATTAACATGCTAACTATAAAGTTGTACATTATAAATCCTGACTGTATTATAATTTTTGTTCCTCCAAGCAGCTCCTTAAAATGCATATTTAACTAATTTATCCTACACTTTGTGCCCCTGTGGCCCTGGAAGGTGAAGCAACATCGCTCATAAGAAATATTAACATTGCCTGTTTATCAAGGCATCTGTGAAATACAAAAGCAATAAAAGTGCTAGTGTGCACACTCATTTACTATTGAAATATCACAAAAATTATTCAGTGTCAGAAATCTAATTTTGTATGATATTTCTATATATTTTAGCAGCTAATTTTTTCAGTATTACTGAATTAATATGCTTTGAATACCCCTGTAGCTACAGTGGAAAAATGGACCAACGCACTTATTTAGTGCTGCTACCCAAATCCATTAGACAAATTTTCTTTACAGCAAAGCATTGATGAATGAAATGTCCCATGTTAATGTAAGAATAATCAATTTAGAATGCTTATGACAATTAACAAAGCTAGAGATAAGCCTTGAAAGCACCATGCTTTGTCAGCCCTGATTTGGATTAAACTTGTACTAATAGGATCATTTTTCTTCCAAAAGGTACTCTTTTTAGGCAGACCTATCAATTAATATGAATTATACATGTATAAAAGAACTTATGTCATTAATTAGACAAATTAATTTTTATGATGCAGTGAATAGACTAACACCAGATTATATGAGATATCATTCTCCCAATTCATACGTATTTGGAATAAATGAATAGTTTACATTTGCATGGTTATTACAGAATCAATCATTATTAATCAGTGACACCATATTGGACAGTTTAATATAATCTGTTTTAAATTTCTCATGGTGACCAGGTATATTCAAGTTCACACTTTTAAAGACAAAGTTTTACTCGGACTTGCATGTCTTCACTGTGAATAACACTATAGACATTCCAGGGAAATACAAACACAGTGTGTTATGTGCTGTGTATTTCAGTGTATTTGTGATGATAAAAAGAGGCAAATTAAATAAATATAATCTAACTCTTCTGGCATCAATTTTAGCTGTAGAATTGAAAACATTCAAAAATTTAGAAAGGCTTGGGTTAATGCTGGCCCATACTTTGATCCTGAAACACTGTTTTATTTCAGCCACTAGTAATTTACCACTCATGTCTTCCTTTTGCCTTTAAGCCTAATGCATATATGTTTCAAAGCAGACTGAAAACCTTTACAAAACAAAAAAGTATATTTGAAAATCAGACTCTTGGAATCCCCAAAAGTGTTTGAATTTTAAAAGTTTGAGTATTTACATGGTAGGTATAATTCTGCAAATATTAAGTTTTAAATCACTGCCTAATAGTATCTCCTACATGGAAAAGATAATATAGTGATTTCCATTCAGATGTGTTAGGAACTATTAAACACTTATTAAAGTTATTTTAAAACTTTGCTTGCTTTGCATTTAATGAAGTGAATGAAGGATGGAAAAACCTACACACTTTATGCACATTCAATTCTTAAAAATTACTTCTTGCCACATACCACCTTTTATCCACTATTTATACATTGGCTGTAGCCAAATATAGGGGAAAAATTATTCCCTACTACCTTAGTTGGCTTTCAGAGAAATAGGATAGCAAACCCTCAGAGAGGAAAGTATTTAAATGACCAGCCTGCCTCTGATAAAGCACTAGTCTTGGGGACCATGTCCTCTTGCTGAACTACAGGGAGACAGGAAAACCAGCAACTGCAGGCCCAGCCTCCAAAGACTAATAAACCCCCCCCAGCCCTATCAGGGATAACTTTTCCCAAAGAAAACTAAGGGGTCACAGTCCAAGGAAAGAGCTGCTCCGTGTCATGTGACAAACCTCTTTTATTTCCAGGCTAAATTTATTCCTGGTCAGTTTATAGCAGCTCCCGGCTCCACATCCACAATGCTGGCTCTGTATCTCTCGTCAGTCCCTGTTTTGTCAGGCTCAACAAGCCAAATTCAGTTTGCCCGGTCCCACAAGAAAACTCCCTGCCTGCCTACAAATACCTGCAGCCCTCCCTGGACCTGTTCTGAGTCTCTCTTTGGTGATGGCTGAGCAGATCTGGATGTGGGATATTCTCAGATGCCACCAGTCCCTCAGAAATACCATGAAAACCCACCCTGCCTGGAAAGGAGCAAGAGCCCTGCCTGGATAGATCTGAACACTGTTTAGGGTTTTTCCACATGGCTTTTGGCATTTGCAGAATCTTAGGAACATGCCACTCTGGCTTTGCTCTATTTGAAGTTCTTGGTTTTGATTTATCCTTGGATTATATAATTTGAAACGAAAGGCTAAGCAGGATCTACACAGGAAAATGCAAACTCAGCTGGAACATTGAAATCTAAATTTCAAGTTTTCTATTGTTAATTTATTGTGTCACCTTAGCACATAGAAAGCCAAAACTAGTTTTGGAGACCATGCAAAGGCCTTATTAAAACCCTCATTAAGTGATGTGCCTAGAGGAGGGGTTAGTAACTTCCAATAAAAATTAGAATAGCAGAGTAGAAGAATGCTGAACTGCTGATAAGAAGGTCCAAACATCAAAGAATCACTCAGTATAACATTTTCACATGGAAGCAAATAATCATCTGGAACTGGGGAGAAAAAAGTATATTTATATGGTTCTTATTCTCCACAATGCTTTCTGAATCAATTAACCTCTAATTAAGGGTTTTTCTCAAAGTTAAGAAACACACAGGAAAATAAAGGAATTTCCATTAAGCAGCAAAATCATAAGCAAAATACAATTTTATCTTTAGCAAACACTCAGTATAGTACAATAGCTTTCTTACTGGATCAAACTTCAAACATAAAGATACATTCTAGTATATGATTAATTATAATTAATAGAGGGGAAGCATGGACAGGTCCAAGCAGATGTTGAAAACAAATAGGGATTCACAGAACATCACAATGTGGTATAAAAATCTGAGTTTATTTGGTACAGCTGGATGTATATAATGCCTTCTGAATTTATAAGACTATAGCATCTGGTCTTCCAATGTCTTGCTACAAAATTTCAGAAAGTCATAGGAATACTTTCTGTCCCGTTTTCTTTTCTCTTAGATGGAAAGGAACTTATATAGACAGAAAAGAAAAAGTGCATTGGAAAGAGAAGTGCCAACAGAATGTATCAAAAAAAAAAAGTTCTTAATTTTAGTTTAAAATACTGGAAACCGAAATGTCAAGATTTTTCTTCCACCTAGTTTTGGCTGCACAAATATCTTCATAAGATTCTAAAAAGTAAGAATTATTGGATTTTTAATGGCAACAGATTTTTAAAAAAATTAGAGCTGTGTTGGAAAAGCAGGTCATAATAAAGAAAAAAGAGCAATTTTTAATATGGAAATGTAATGTCCTGTGATTTGAGTAATTGTCTTAATACTCATCTCCCCTTTATCTATAAAACCTGCAATCATCAGAAATCTACAATTCTATCTCCTCCTCTGCCCATATTCTGCAATTAGAAGTTACAGGGACTATTCATACAGGTGATACATTTTAGCAGTAACTTGTCTGCAGCACTGAAATTGTTCTATACACTGCTTTTTAGAAAGCGATGGTCTCTGCAGGTGTTACCAAACAAGATCTGGGGATCACATGTAATGACCATTTTGCTCAAATATTCATTCACACACCTGAGTTCTGTCAGCACATATAGAAAGCAGATGTGAACATGCAAGTCAGAAACTGAATTCTTGAAGATGCAATGGAAGGGAAGCATCAATCCCTGACGGCAGGAAAAGGGAAAGCAAAGCTTGAAAGTACTTAATCATGCTCAGGGCTTGATGAGATTGGCTTATGCTTTGTCTTAAAATAAATGAATTAGAATTAAAGCAATAAATGTGGGCAATGTGCATGTCCCCGTGGTGCACTGCAGAAGACAATACAGGTATTTAGCACCTGGTGTCACATGGTGAGCTCTTCTGAAGTCACCGTAGGAAACGCCCATGTCAGGGTTGCATCACTGCACCTTCAACAACTGACCCAAAACCAATAAAGCTGCTCAGTGTTTCACTGTGCAAAGAGAGGACAGCTCACACAATAGACATTTCATTCCCGCAATATCTGAACATGTGGAGGTAGCCAATGTGAGCTTCATTGCTCAATGGTCCCTATAGAGCAGCAGAAGTGCAAGATAACCTTTATTAATTTTCTTTCTAACCTGTACAGGTATTTTGTCTAGTTTTCACTCAGACATGGAAAATAAACAGATATAATATGCTTAAACAACTATGATGAATTACTGCTTTGACATTGTGAAAAACCCCTAACTGTTTTGTCTTCTGTTGTGTCTCCTCTAAATAATTATGCATCAATTTAGTAAGTTTTTCATTAACTACTTACTTGTTCAGTAGCTTCAGAAAGGTGTTACTGTATTTCTCCAAATCTTGGACATGGTTTCCTATTAAATCTCTGCTGCTGATAAGCAGTATTTTGTAGCTAGAATTCTGTAATCCAGCTAGACCTGGATTGATATGAGTGTGTTTTCTTAATGGGAACAGCTGGAAGGAAAAAAGCTGGAAGCTTTCATTGCCATGTACATGTACTTTACATGCATTTGCCTAGGATCTCTCCAAGTCACCCTATATGCATCTTTCTCTTCATAGGAGAACTTCATGTCTTCAATCATTTGATATATTAATGCTCCAACCTTCCTAGCACTTAATGCCACTGGCATTATGATAGAGAATGATTCCGTTTCCCATAGCACAGAACTTTGCCCATGGCTGAACACTTTTATTTTTGTCCTTCATATCATTTCTACAGCATGTGCTGGTGTGATGGATGTCTTCTTGGTCCCTTTGCCTCCTGAGTGCCTTTTAGCTTCCATCTGTGCTCAAAACTGATGGTTTTTATTATTTGGGTCTTTTCTCCTGGACAGTTCTGCTGCCCTTGCTCTTTAGGAGAGGATCTCAAGGATCACTTTATCGAGTTCTCAGGAGCTACCAGAATCCATTAGGCATTCTCTAGGGCTTTTCAAGTTACAGCCAGACATCAGTTTTTAGTTATATTCAATAAGTATTTTTCTCTCTTTATGTGTTTTGAGGAAAAAAACCAAAAACAAACTCCAAACCAACAAACCTGTCCCTGGAGTTTGTGTAAGTTTATTTGCATAAAATCATTCTATTTCTCATAACTTCCTCTACCATCTATTCTGGCCAGTATTACTCACAATAGAGGTCACCAAGTTCCTGCCACTTTGCACTAATGAGAAAATGGAAAAGACAGTGAAGGAAGGGGGGGTGTGGTTGTGTGCTGTCATTTTTGTAGTTTCTTTTTTAAACTAAGTATCACTTTACATAGAATTTTGCTTCTTTTACACGCACAAAAAAGATTTTCTAGAAAGACAGCATTCAGTCCAACTCTGTCTGGGCTGTTATGCTTTCTTCTTGGGAAACTCATTAGACTTGCCATTTCTAATCCGTTTTTTAAAATTTTTGTTTTCTGCTGAAACAACAGAAGAATGAATATTTCAAAACCTAACACTTTTTTTAAGAAAGCACTCACAAGGGTATTAAATACACCTTTAGTGGTTTTGCCACTTGAAGAAAGGAAATGTTGGGTATTTCTTCCAAACACACCTATTTTGTGAATTCTGCACCTCCCCGCAAATTTAGCCATGGCTGTGCTAGTGAAAGTAGAAGAGGAAAGTAAAGGAGAGGGGAACTGATACAGAAAAGTGTCATGTAACTACTCCCCACAAACAGTCCAGATAAACACAGAAATACACAGGTCATGTTTGTTTTATAAAAAAGGACAGATTTGAAGTCACTTTTCAAATACAAAGACAACTGAAAGATGCAAATCCAGAGTAGCTACATTACAGATCTGTTTGTGATGCATCAAACCTTTGTATTAATTTCACATGAAGTACCCCAGATCTTTAGGTATTTATATGATATTTCATGTATATATATTTATAGGTCTTGTCAGTCTTTCAAGCTGAGACTATTTCTGAAAGAGCATATTCTATTTCAAAATATATGGCCATTGTCCAAAACTGGAATCTTTTTCAAAATGTATTAGATGAAATAAAACAGCGCCTTTACTGAAACTGCATATCCAAAATCACATATGACACCCTGTGTTCAAGATTACAAACCTATTTAAAATTCCTCTACGCATGCACACAAATAAAGCTATTTAAAGAAAGTTTCCAAGAATTGGGAATGAACTCCTTAGAGTATTTACATGAAAAAGAGTTTTGTCATTGCCTTTAGTAGAGCTAGATATCAAAATTTTGGCTCATTCATCTGAGAATAGAACTTTCCCAATCAGCAAATTTCTAACACTTACACATCTCATCTGTTCTTAGGGGTGAGGCGAACCTGAAAGTGAGAGGACTAATCACATTAAATTAATCTAATTGAGTGCGCTCAGCACCCACTAGAGAACTACAATTAATCTGCTGATATTTTTATTCTATAAATGCTTTAAGGATAATTGGGAGACTGAGTCACTAAAAGGTTTATTTTCAATAAACTTAAGCACAGCCTCTTACAAGAATTTACAGGAAAAATCCAGCTTTAAATAATGCCAAATGCTTTTTAATAAACTTCCACGCAATATTTGCTGATCAGTAATATATTCCTGATAAATAATGGATGAGTCACACAGGTTCTAACATGAAAGACAGTTATAAATAAAAGTCAGTGTAAGATACTGATATGCATTTTTAGGGTATCTTTGCTCGTGTAGCCTAAAGCCTACAAATGTGGAATCTTATTGTCTGATATTGCAGATACCTTATATCTTTTTATGTTGACTCATACCTTTAAAGTATTTAAATTAATTCATATAAATCCATATAAATGTCATGTCACTTTTGCTATTATGAATATTTTTAGTGCACATTATTTCAGTGTATTTAATTGCTACAGTGTAAAAAACTATCAGAAAATACAATATAATAGAACATTTTAAATACTTTTTTCATGGCCTAGTCAAATTATTGCTAATTGAAAGAAAACTAGCAAAACGTGGTGTGCTGAACATTTTACCCCATTTTATATTTCAGTATAATCTGGTACAAGTAAAACTTTTAAAGGTCCCCATCCTTTGACAGTTTCAAGTGAACTTTACAAAGCAATCTATAAGCTTCATAAATAATGTCCATGTGGCTTTTAAGTAATTTATATAGTCTTTTCAATGGAAATAAGCAAGCCACTTAATCACTGAACATGCATTTAGTTTATTTTAAGGGTTAGCCTTTTCATTATACAACAATTGCTAGGGCTTATAAAATAAAATACTAATCCCTTTATAATAAAAACAGTAACCTTTTAAATAAAAAACATATTTGAAGAACTTTTGATGAAGAATAATGCCAAAACTAATCGTTTGCTATAAACATATAATATAATAAAACCAAAACCTCACAAATCAGAGTTAATGCACTTGAAAGAGGCACCTTTACCATTGTACCATTCATATATTTTGGACAGAGAGTATTAAGGGGATAAATATTTAGGATACTTCATTTTTCTATCTCATGCAGAGCCCCCCAGGCAAAATGATCAATCCCCTGAGGAATCACGGAGAGACTTGGTGGAGAGAGCAACTCAAACCTTTTGCCTAAAAAACCTTCAAGCTTCCTCCATGCCAGCTTTTGGAAATTCTGAGTTTCCCTTATCATTCCCAAAATGGGAGCAGACTGTCACACCATCGCACCGGGTAGAAGCATTGCTCTTCACTGGATTTTTTCCTTACACTGCATTTCTTCATACTCATCAGAACTAAGATTCAACTCTCTTTGACACACGAGCTCATAATCAGATATTAAAGATACTTACTATCTTTTATCGAGTAAATGAAGTTACTTCCATATAAAATGTACACCAAATCGCAAGTTGCGCTTTCCGTTTCACTATCCTAATTTCCAATAACTGTTTATCTAGAGATGACAAGTTGCTCCTTCATGATGTAAAGATATCTGTGTTATCTGTTTAAGAAAGGTACACTTCACTAAATACAAGGTTGCTGCAGTCTTTTAAAGAAACAGATTAAAGAGGAAAATGACTTTCAACTCTCAATAGGCAGTTTCTTCTTTGCTCTAAGGACAGTGGAAAAGTAAGGTAGAAAGACTTAACCCTCTGTCTGTATGCCCTATGCATAAGCAGCAAGACAAACACAGATTTTGATCACAAAATGCTATATTTTATTACTATATTTAGATAGACAGTTGTCCATAGCAACCTTCAGGTTTTTAAGTAATTTCATTTAGTATCATTTAAAATCTTATCTTGTCACCTTTCATGGCAAGACAAAAGTACTGAGCACCATGTAAGCTGCTGCGCTTGGCAAGGAAAAAATTACTAAAAGGCATAAAAAACCCCCAAAGAACCAGGAACCCCAAACACAGATTGCCTAGATTGATTTAATGACTTACTGGTAAGCAAACAGCAGAATATTTAACAAAGATCCCTTTGAGAAATTCAAACTAGAACTGCACACATGCAAACCTAATAAATACCAGAGCCAGATAAAAAGTTAGATGTGATCTTGTCCTTTAGAAATGTGTGTTTCAAAGCACAAAGCACTTTACCACTCACTAATTCCATCAAAAGTGGAGTATCTTATAAAGGTTGATCACCATGTGAAGAAGTGAATCAGAACTCTTACCTGCATCACGATAACAAATGGAAGTTTGGTGGTGAAATGGCTCCACAGGTTTATGGAACAGATGCTTCTCTTTATCTGTGCCTCCTCCACTTGGCATGAATAGAATATCAAAGGCATGTGGAGCTGATATCCAAAGGCACAAGTCTGGTGTATTATTTGGGGAGAAATATGATAAAGGAAGGCAGAAATCAATAACTTTGGAAATACATACTAAGGCCTTTGCTTCTGTGAGATCTAATTGCCCAAAGGAAGGGCACCACCTTCGCAGACAGATTATCCTGAAAAACACACAGCTGGTCCTGCTCTGTCTCACTCAAACCTTTCTATGTGCTGAGCACAAACACATTGAATGGTGGTCAGATCATCCTTTTTTTGAAAACAGTACCAGAAAGAGGTAATTTGCTGGAAACACCCTTTCATTAAAGCATTCAGCAACATTACTGCATTGAGTAAGAAAAGTAATTTGTAGTCATGTTAGAAACACGATCTATTGCCCTCGCCTTCCATGAACACACACCGCTGAGGGATGTTGGTGCTCTCTGCTCTATTCCCTTCTATATGCGCTGCTGAAGGTGTACCTTTACCCACAGTGAGGATGCATTTTTTTCCTCTTTCACAATTAAAGTGGGATTTTCACAATTGCACTTAACAGCATTGAGTTAGTCAAGTTGTTTATTGTGATAAAAATGTCCTTTTGCTTGCTTTATTCCCTGAACACTGAGAATGGCATTTTACAGTTTCTCTGTGTACCGTCTTAGGAAATAAGAGATTTGTTACATCGTGAATCTGAGACCAGTAAAAAGGCACAAAAAGTTCACTGTTTCTCAATTAAAACGAGTTTGTTTCAAGTCAATATTTCTTCAGTTGCAGATTTACTGTATGGTACCTGCTAGTATTTATATAATATACAGTAATTGCTAAGAGACATGTTGAAAATATACCATTAGTATTATTTACTCCAGGAATCCAAGTGTAGAAACCAAAACATATCACGAATTTTTAATATTTTTCATAAAACAATGACCTTCTTTTTGCTTCAGTGTCAAATATGGCGAAGAGAAGGCCATCGACCTGAAATATTTCTTGTATACAGTAAGAGCCTGATCCAGCAGTCTTTGCAAAAGTAAAAGTCCCATTGACTTATGTTAAATGTAGCACTTTTCTTACAAGAGAACTGCAAATTCAAGCACTAATTAGGTCCCTGGACAGAGTCTCAAAAGCACTGGTAAGTGAACCTAGGAAGCACAGATACTACGCAATCTAAACACTATAAATATGGTAGTAACAAAGCTGAATACAGCAAACTTCACAGCCTCATCCTGCAAATCCATATTAATATAAATGGCCTTACTCATACTCTGTTATAAATACGGGAGCAGATAAAGAGATTGTAGGTCTTTATTCTGAAGAAACTTAGTCTTGTCAATTTCCCTAAATTTAACATACGGATGTTTTCTTCTCAATTTAATTTTAAAAGGATCTGAAAATAGCTCCTTTACAAAATATATTTGATTTGTGTGTAGCAGTCTGCCACTTCCTCACACAGAAAAATATACCTACATATGCTGTCATATTTTTTATTTTCTCCCCACAGACTGGGTATTTTGCTTGCTTCTTGTCCCTTTTTGTATTTAGTGTTTGATAATACACTAATTACTATAGCTGTATTTTAATCCTATCAAATTAGACACGACATGTTTACAAATATTATTTCTTATACCATTTCTGCTCACTTGCATTCGTATTTACAACCAAACGACACAAATAAAATGTTACTTTTACATAAGCATTCTTGGCAGCATTTAACACTCTCTCATTTCTTAACCCAAAACATTACAAAAAGAACCAGAGATCTAAACTGCATTAAGATATCAGCTGCTCTTCTTATGAGGAGGACCAAAAAGCATTATCATATGTCAGACCCCTCAAAAAGAATTGAGGGATTGAACATTTTATATTGTTCACTTGCGTAGTGGACCATCTATAAGTTTTCAGCTATCACAGATGCAGAAAAAATATTTTGTCTTAAATAAAAATGAAATTGCTCTTCAGCACACTATTCATATTTACTCACCTAATCAACATCACATGAAAAAGGATTTAATGTGACATTATTGGTTTAAATTTGAAAAATGGAAGATGTTGCTTTCCAGAGTATTGAGTCTCATAAAATGGGTTTCTAATAGTGACAGTTGTCCCCAGTTCTTCAAAGGTAAAGAGAGTGCAAGAAAAAATATTTAGAGAGTAATGCTCATCTTGTTAACTTATGCAATTAGGGGTGTACAGGCCTAGTTAAAAATATTTAGAATATGGTTAGCGCCTCTTTGCCTATGTTACCTGTGTAGTATTTAACATGTTGGAAGACTAATGATGTGTTAATAAAATCCTGTTAGGCTTTTTTGTCAACATTTCATAACTACTCCACAAGACATGAATTTGTGAGAACCTGAGAAAAGGTGCAAGGGCTGGACCCAACAGAGGCACTGCTTCACCACCAGCTACAAACATTTCACATTAACAAAGCAGTTATTGTACTAACCACAATAAAAGTGTTCACAATGTTTTGGTAAATTAAGTTGCTGCTTTTATCATATAGTTAACTTGCATATTTATGGCAGTTGTATTGGAATGATTTTAAATGGTAAAAGCAAAAAAAGGAAAAATTGCACGACCGGTTTCAAACACTGGGGTGGTGACACTTTGAGATGTGCTAAGTCAAATTATTTTAGCAAGATGACACAGTATGAAGGACAGTATATTTTTTTCTTCTCCTTTTTTTTTTTTTTTCAATGTGTAATTATCCTAGAAACTTACACATGTTGTTTTGAAGGAAAATACATTTTATCTTTTTTTCCTCATTCTGAATAACAAACTGAAAATGTCATGAAAGCAGTCCAATCAATACCCGTGGTATAAAGGCGTTATTGTGTTTTAGTGGTAGAAATACATGAAGGCATATGGAGAAATTATTATTTTTCTTCTACCCAGACAGATGACTTCTGTCATTCAGTTTCAGTGTGCAAATGGAACACCACCCATTTCCAGCCTTCCTGTAAAACATCAGCTTCCAGATGATACAGTAGCTGGTCCTATTATCATTGTCAATAGTTCCATTTGGCAGTAGACAGATAATTCTTTTCATGTGCTAATGATTAATCAGACAAGTCTATTTACTAATGTATCAGAATGCACTAGAAATATAGGTAATGAGGGACAGAATATCAATTTATTTATAAATGAACTGCACTTACATTGGATACGTATTGACTCAAGTCAAAGAATAAAGTAGAAAATGTAATATACATGTAAACCATTACAATGAATTAAAAGAGAATTTTAAAACGTCTTGAAACATGATTCTATTGACTCCTCTGCAAGCCAAAAGGGATGTCACATTTGGTTTTCCCATAGACACTACAAAACGCCCCTCACAGCCCCAGTATCTGTAGCTGTACTTCTCAGCAAATGTTCTAATTCAACAGTACAAATAGTGCATTTGCATTTCAGAACTCGAAGTCCCAGCAGCAGGTTTGTGGAGGTAGATAAATGTATGTATATCATCAATATTAAAGATATTAAAATGAGACACATGCTCCAGCAGAATGTCCTGTTCCTTAGCAAACTGATGATGCTTTGAGAGTCATCTTTAGAATGACAAAATCTGATTTTCCTAAATATTTTTAGCAGCTGTAGGAAAATACACATCCTATTCTGATACTTATGCAACAAATTCCAGCTTGGAGGAGCTGACCAGAAGTTTTGCGTAGCTGATGCCTGCTTCTGGACAAGTTTCAATGCAGAGCACACTCGTGTTCCCTTGTCTGTGTTCTAGTAAAATTACACTGGTATTGGAAACTCCTATCTACTAACTGCCAGTTTAAGAAAACAAATTTTATTTACTCTGATTATTCTGTAGTCACTCACTATTTACATCAACTTATCATATTTCCCAAAGGACAAGTTAAACAGGTATATTTTGAGGTCTGGCACAGTTAGTACACAATACTACTCATTCTTATCTGTATACAAAATATTTCTGGTTAATTTACTGCATCTATTACTACTACTTTCCTTTTGCTCACAAATGTTGTGTCTCTCAACACTGATATTTCTCAGTGAGAACAGACAGGCACTGGAAAGTGGGGAGGAGTCCAACATGAGACCAATTAAAAATGTACCAATTTATTATGTAGAATTTAGGCACAGAAACATATCTTTGGAAAACAAAAGAAAGAAAAGCAAAAAAAATCAAAGGAATTGTAGCATTTTAAAAAAAACCAAACACATTTCATCACCTCTCCAAAGTGGAATAAAGCTAGAAACTTACACTGAATCTTCACATAAAAATCTTTTAAATTTTTCAATGTATGAACAAATTAAGAAAACTTAATTTGACTTTCTGTGCAAACAGGTACACAGGGGTAGGCATTTAAATGCCTGGCTGAGCTACAGTGCCCTAGTACACTGTGACTGACAGCGTGAGAATGTTTCCAGTTGGGAGCAAAGTAAAACATGCCCCTGAAGTGTGTTCCCAGGAGGCATTCTGGAATAACTCCACACCAGGGCTGGTATATTGGCTTAAACAGCCCAAATTAAACTTATAGAACCAATGCCCTTATAGTTCTGTTTTTGTTGCAGAGCAGGTATAAAGATCTTTAATGCTTAGATCCACTTATAACACTACAAAATATGCACTGTGGAATATCAGCATGGCAGACTCAATGTGAGTGGCCTGAGTATGTATGGAAATACAGACACGAGGATAATGAGAACACTGGTACATTACTAATCCTACATAACCTTTTTTTCAGGCAGTTTCACACTTAAAACTGCCTTTTTATAAATGTATGTGGACCAAAAGCGCAACTGAAACCAGGAGCCAAGTCTACTTGAAAGGATATTTGACACGACAGCACAGCAATTAGAGACAAGAGAATTAATGCCAGCTCTGTTCATGCCCACAGATAAACATGAAAGCTGTTCAACTTTATTCCCAATAAATAATTTGCTGGATACTCTCAAGAGAGCTCTATAGAGGATAAGCTGACCTTTGTTAAAAATGTAACAATTTTCATAGTACTGCTTTAATCACAGGTAAATTTTTCAGAATTTGACAACCCTTCCTAGTCCCCTGATAAAAGCTCTACTTCAAGAATGTCTAATGCTGCTTCTTACTTGGTGTTCAATAGAAACCAGTCTATAACACAATGCACTCCCTTATGTGATGTTTAGATATGAGATTGATCTCAGAGGACACCCTGGAGTTCTGAAAGTAGGATTATTGGATTTTGTGGCTTTCTCAGATGTCAGAGATCTTTAAACAGTGTCTTGCAAAGTTGCTACATCCCAACTGTCTGTGAACAGCTTATGAACTCATCAGAGAAGATAGTCTCCATGTTAATTAGACGTTAGGGGGAGAAGCAGCTTCCCATCCCATCAAATTAAATACAAGGAATTTCACATGCTACAAAACTATTTACTTAATCAGTAGACTTTTAAAAAGATAGGCTATTGACATGAGAGAGAATTCAGAGGTCAGAGCAACTGAAATACAGAAGGCACTATTAATGCAGTTAGGAGAGACTTCAAAACTGCCTTTCAGTTCCCCTCTTACCCTGAAAATGCACTGGGCACTTGCTGAAGTAAAAGAAAATTATTTATTAGCATCTTTAAATGACTGTATACAGCCTTTTTTAGACATGCAAGTGTGGAAGGACAGGAAATGACAATATCTACACCACTTCTGTAATTTGCTGTATCAAACACTATTAAAAACCTGACTTCTTTGAATTTCTGTTTGTGCTTAAAAAACATTGAGGGGAGGGGATGGCAGGCTTAATTGAAAATAAACTTTTTACTCCTCAAGCCAACATAGGTAGACAAAGTTATTTCCATTGTATAGACGATGCAAGAATTTGACATTTTGTTACAATCCAGCAAAAAACCCAAAACATTTCAGCATTGCCCCGGAAAAGGATTTACAGCTCTCTGCCCAGTTTATGATGGGCTAGGACCCTAAAAATACTCAATGACTGTAGGAAAACCAGGATTCCAAGAGCTCCAAGTGCTCCTGAGTCACACATATGGTACAATCCACCAGACCCAAGGAACGAGGATCCCATTCAGGGACCATGGGAAGCCTGGCTCTCCCTTTGCTCGCCAGACAGGTCTCCAAGTTGTCAGAAATTCAATTGTCAAATCAAAGTTCCATCTTTATGGACTTAAACCCACTGCCCTGCTTCAAGACTGGTTAATCAGGAGCCAGCTCTGGCAAAAATCAAGGATCTGATTTTTGAGCTCAAAGCTTTCAAACTTGGGGAACTTGGAGTATTTGGGTTTAGGCACCTTCCTCCCAGTGGGGGTTCCCAGTGTGGAAAGCCCTGCAAGAGCTTTTTCCTTAAAAGCCTTATTTTTTCACTGAGCTTTATTAAGGCAATTTTGAAGCCTTTTTTAGGCACCTTCTTATTACTTCTACCTATAGCACAGAGACAGAGATGGTATATACATTCACATCATCTGAACCTGCATTCTGGGCCTAGAGACAGAATTTGCCTTCCAGAATCTAAAAAACATCTTACAATTTATTACTTCAACAAAACACCCATTTAAAGATTATCTGATCAATAAACTGAACCAAGCATCTCACCAAAAGCTCTTAAAAAGTATGGCAATTCCATTCCCTTGTTGTCAAAGAGTTTTTAGCTAAGTTACAGATTCATAACCTGCATTGTTCTTTATAAAGCAGGAGTAACAATATGCACATTCATTTCTTGCCCCTCCCTGTCCAAAAGATATACAATTTCTGAGGGACAATCTTTCAAAACACAAACACTGCTGCTGAAAAATGAAATAGACTATACATAACTGTTAGTTATTTTACTATAGTAATGTAAATCCTTGTTCAAAGCTATTATAATAATTTCATAGAAGTAATTACCCACCGAGCTAGTAACTCTAGTTTTATGGACCACATATGTAAACTAGAAAATTAATGTTTTTCACATAGTTATCTGCTGTTCATAAAGATGCAAATTGAAAGCCTACTTCATGTACTGGTAGAAATAAAGATTTTTTTCAAATTGATGACTAAGTGAGTAAAAATTTTCTCAGTGATTTCACAAATATTCTTATTCATGGCTTAGTATGAGCTACATCCAGAATGTGAAATGTGTTTAATTTACTTTAGACTTTTTGGCTGCTCATTTCTATTTTACAGTTTACTTTTATCATTGCTCCACTGGAACAATCAAACATTTTAAAGTCAGTTTCCTGCAAAGGTGTTGCAAGATGCTGGTTAGTTAGAGAATTCAGACAGTTCATGGCAATACAAAGCTGTTCTGATTCCATTCCCACTCCCAGAGGGAAGAACATAAATAGTGAGCTTTCATAGAAACAAAGCAGCAAAAAAAGATTGCTCAGGAATAACAGTGTAAATCTGGAACATTAGATACTTCAAGTAATTTTGAAACATTTTCATTTAAAATCAGAACTTTTCCATTACAGACATTTTATATGCTTTGGACAAGCTTTGTAGGTTGGTGTTTTTGTAACACATATTCTTTAACAACCTCACACCCAAGTATTTCAGTCACCTGTGAATAACATACATCATTCTTCTGTGTGGGTCTGCATGGACAAGTGGCCAGATGCACACGAGCAGAAAGTTACCAGAAACACATGGAATAAAACCCTGAGAATTGGGAGTCTCATTTCACAAGAATTTTAAAACTCTTTCGATGATTATACTCATGGATGCAGTTTGCTGCTTTAGCCTGGGCTTGGTGACCAATGGTGGAGGGAAGATTTGGCCTCTCCAATTCATAATCAGTAGCAGTGAGCTGATAGAGAGAGAATTTCCTACATGTCCATGCCAAGGATAACAACATTGCCAGAGCAGGCAGGCTTAAGACAGATACCAACATATCCTGTTACAAGCATAAATTCACTTCAATGAGGGAACAAGTAACTTCGCTGGTATCTTGGGATCCTGAGGAGGGCTCTGTCTTTCCTTATCCAAAGACAATTCTCATGTTTTTGAATGATAAATCTCTTTGCAGTAAAGCGCAATATTAACATTTTAACACGTGTAGAGAGGAACAGATGTATTGCCAGTAGGAGCCATGGTTTCACCTCTGGAAAAACGGGCTTGTCAACATAACCTTCAAAAGGCAAATTCAGCGAGAGGAAGCCATAAAATAACAAGGGAGGCCCAAAACCACAGAGCTGCAAGAAACAATGAAGAAAAGGGAAGGACGGTCCTTGGAGGATCCAGGGAAGAGAACCAGGGAGCAAAGTCTTTTGCTTGCTAGGCTGAAGGTAGTAAAAGCTCCATCCTTTCAGAGAGGGTGGAATGGCCTCCAGTAGGTCCTATAGAGTAAGACACAGAAGGGACAGTCTGCAGTACAGTCTCCTCATATAGCACTGCTGCTAATGTCAAATGCTACCAGGAAGTAAAGGCAAAATAAGCAAAATATATGCAATTGCAAGAATCACTGAATAGAGCCCATATATATCAAGACAACCTGTTTGCTTTCTGAAACTTCCAAGTCTCACCCATGACAGTCCACAAAGAGAAAGCACCTTTAAATTTCTCTATTATAACAGGTAGTAATAATGCAGATAAATCCCTTTTTCTCAGCTCCTCTTTGTTATTTTGTGTTCAAGCTCTTATTCCTGGCCTTTTTAGAGGTTTTGTGGGGCTTTTTTTCCTGTTAACTTCTGTCTTGTGCAGTATTCTAGTAGCCTTTACTGATCAGACAGTATTGGCAAGCGGCTATTAAAACATATGTAATCAATTTTATAATTTTTTAGCACTTGCTAAAGGCTTTATTTAATGAGAGCACTAATGATATTGAAAATGCAAGGAGCAGTGATAGAAAGTATGAGAAAGGAAGAACATTCAAAGTTTGGAGTGCATTTGCCTTGGAGCATTGCTGGGTTAACCGGCCAGAGCGATTGATGAATGCGCCAGGCTTCCAATTGCAGTCGGGGAAAAAGGAAAGTTGTTAAGTAGTGTTCATATGTCAGCTTCGATGGCCAGAATACCATACCACAAAACCAAAATGCAATTCAGCACAACTGGCAACCATCCATCAAACAGGTCGAAAATTGAATGAACTTACAACAAAATTATCCCAAGTCGAAAGGGAGCAGCATTCCTATGGGTTGTGGTAAGACACGTCAACAGAGCACTTCTCGCAGCACATGGCAACTGGAGCCCTCAATTCCAGCTTCCACCACTCCCAGAGCTTTCATAAACACTTAACATTTCATAAAAGTTACAGTTTTACACGTGATTCCTAAACTACAAAAAGCCATGCAAGGTGTGTTGACCCCTCCTGCTCTAACATGCTTTATAAACACTGGCTGGAGCAGCCGACCCAGATGTACTCAGAACTTATTTCTTCAAAATTTAAAATATGCTCTACCTGATGTTTGTGCTCCATTAAGGATTCAATCACAAACCAGGGAACTAGAATATTTCGTGCCTGGTGCTACACTGCTACACCTAATTTCTTCTCTATTTCACACTATGCAGAGATGTCTCTCAGAAGCTTTAGAAAAGGCATCAAAGAAAGTGAAGAAAAAATGTCAAGAACTTGTAAATAAACAGCTGGCTTGCAACATATGTATTTTCTTCTATATTTTTCAGGTGCCACAATCTACAATCCATATCTGCCAGCCTTGTAGCATGCAGCATAATTTAACTGTAATTGATAACATAAGGGCAGATGGAGAGAAGTGTCAGCTCCTGCTCACATCCTCTGGGGATGCTACAGAAATCAAAGCAGATGGTCCAATTGCTTCTTATTTATGTGTTGCTGCTAGCTCCTCTGCTTGCAGGATAATGGATCATTATTGCCTGCTGTGCACAAACACCAATATGCTTTTAAATCTGGTTCTCAAACCTTATGAAAAAGCACTATATTTCACATTAATTTGTGAAGCTGCACTTAACAGGGTCCACTGATTTTAATTTATAACTTTCAAAAGAAAAAGGGTTAGCCATGGATTATTTTTTCATAAAATAAGCGATCAATTGAGATTTCTAGCAGAACATAGACTGGTTCACTGATCATGCATGCTCAGAGAGTACACAGCAGTTAATTATGATTTGAATGATACAATACCATGTGGTTTTATTTATTGACCAGTCTTTGGCAACGAAGGCAAATATCCTTAAAAAGATAACTTCAAATACGTATTGGATAAGATATAATGCTGTCACTTGAATCCTTTGTTTACCCAAAATACTCATGAATTCTCTCACAGACACCACTTAGGAGACCTGCTCCTCCAAGGAGCTCAGCCAGGCTACAGGACTTCCTGCACTGCCAGAACATTATAGCACTCTCTGGTGAGTAAAACCCACAGCTTTACCCTTGGCAGTACACATATTCCAGGAAAATTGTCAGTATACCTCCTGGAACTTATTGAAGTGAGTTTCAGTGACATTAAGCCCTGATGTTTCACAGCATGGCCAATATTTGTTTGCTTTGGCTACTACAGCACAGGAAAAGGTTAAGTCAGTGTTTTGTAAAGAGGTAACCCAGGCTAGGCTCGCTCTGCTCGGCAGGTCCATGGGAATCACCTTCAAAGTACTGATGTTGTACTTTCTCTTTTAGCTGAGACAATACATCATCAGAAAGATTTTGCAAGTACTCCAAAACTTCAGCTAGTAATACGTAGTTTGTTCAGTTTTCAGAAGTCTGTCATGAAAAGGCAAACTATAAAGTGAATTTCCTGTCACAAAATAGACATGTTAACATCTCCACTGTCTAAAGGTCTATAGAACACAGCAGATATTTTTATAAATTCTGGAAAGCTGTCAGTCCTTTGAAAGGACCAGGTGTCAGTCAGTGCACCCAGTGAGTAAATCTCTGAGTGGCTACAGTAAGGCTCTTTCCAAGTATGGGGCCTAAGAAGAAGCAAATTAAGTTTAGGTTAATCCACCACTTATCCTACCCTCAAGGTGAATCAGTGAATGAGTAACAGAAGAAAATGTTCAGTGTTTTATGCGGTGTTCAATTAATCCATTTATCTGCTAAGGTGCTTAGATATTCTGAGGGCTGGAGTTGATATTGAACCCCTGTTTTATTTACTACCCTTCCAGTTTAACCAGCTGTTGTTGCAATTCGACTTCAAATATGAAGTTCAAGTAAAAAGTATCATTTTTTGTCTGTCTAGAATATAAACACATCAGGCAGTAGTACTGCCCAATGTCAGGGAGGAAATTGCTCCTATATAGCAGATGTGCTACCCCTGACTGATGGAAGCTTTGGATAAATTTAGCAATCACCTTTGTGATCAAGACAAGTTCAGGGTGCTAATTAGTCAAACTGAATTAGGTCTTGCATGCTAAAAGGCAGCTTCAAACCAGTGGTGTCTGGCAAATATTGTGGGTCATTTCAGGGATCTTCTGAAACCACCAGAAACCAGTTTACAATTGTTTGCATATACAAAATATGTTTATTGTAAAGAGTCTCAGAACAATATGGCTCTGTCCCCTTGAAGACATGAGAGTTTTCACTGACTACAGTGTGTGAGTTTTGCAATACTATTCAGAAGTCCCTGTGATTGTGGAGTTGAATGAAACTTCCCCCCGGAAAGATTCACTCTAGCTGAGAATGCTGTATGACTCCAAGTTAATACAAAATTACTTTTTGTTAATTATAAAAGAAAAACTTAACTCATGGTTAGTGAAGCTGTAGGAAAACCAACAACATAGCTCACTTCAGACAGGAACACCAAATAGCCAAGAAGGAATTATGGAAGGCCAAACTAGCCAGCACCAAAAGACAGGTGCCACCGAGCAAACAGGAGCCCCCAGGCTGGGGACAGCCCAGTTCTGCTGCACAGACACAGCATTAGCACTGGTGGGCAGAGCCCAGCCTGCTCAGGGCAAAGCCCTTCGGGGTCAGAGGTGAGAGAGAGGAAGGCCGAACTGGAATCTAAGGTGAACCTATAGCAAAACGTGGGCAAGTGGGCTTGGGAAAAGCCTTCCCATGATGCAGGCCAGACCTCCTGCTGTCTCACATGGTCTTTGCATGAATGAGGAGAGTCTGACAGGCTCCAGCTGCATGATACACAAGACCTTTCATAATAGAAGAAAATTATAACTGTGCACATGCAAGTAATTCTTCAAAATTAATAGAACTAACAGTGTGTGTATATTTGCTCATATGATTAAATTTTCAAGATATTTGGAACAATCATTTCATGGTGGCTAAATATAAAAACCTATTAGATTCTCTAAAACTGTTATTTTGAATACTTTAGAAATCAACAAAATGTTCCTCTTTATAACAAAGAAACATTTGTTTAATATGTTGAAGCAAATGGATTTTCTCCGTCAGTGATTAGACCCTTTCTTCAGTTTTTTCTGGTTAACACAAATTTTGATTGTCAATCAAATCTTAAAACTCTCTACTTACTATCCAAACAGCCACGTAGAATTTCTTCCCCTAGTCACGTTCTTGCCATAAAATAAATTAATGACACACTCAATCATTCATTTAGCACATGAAGGAATGTTCCTTAATAATAGTTTTTGTATTAACCAACTAAATTTGAAATATAATTGAACTCTATCTAATTATAATAGTCACATACACTTATACAGTAGGTGTTAAATTAATTTTCCATAACTGAGACTTGCTGTACCCTTGAACACATGCCAATAATTTGAGGTACATACAGTATTGCAGCCAGATTCCTGGTGAGAAAAAAAGAAGAAAAAACCTTTGAAACTGTACCTAATTTTGAAAAGGAATCTCCTTTTCCCCTGAAATATCTGCTGATATCCAGATCTGTCTGTCTACACAACTGCACTTAGGAGGTCTCATAGCCAAGAAGGAAAGTTTCTGTGTGGTGTCCTAGAGCCAGTAGAGCAAATTCTTTGATGGGGAGACATGGTTCTGATTTTTATTTAATAGTCTATAAAATCTGTCTAACATAGCATAGCATGGCCACCAAACGACCCAAAACACTTTGAAAGGCACTTCTGCTCAATTGCAACAATTCAAAAGATTTGATTCAATACTTCCCTGGGGTGCAAGACCAGACTCACAGGCAGGAAACAGTGAACTGAGCACCCATGGGCCTGATCCCAGCCAAGGGGACATGCAACATCTCAGGATGAACAGCTTCTGTGTAGCTGCACAAGGGGATATTTTTCTTTTCTAGAGAATCTTCTTTTTTCAAACTTATTTCTCAATAGTTAATGCTGTGCTACTGATATACTTTGCTAGGTTTTGGATGACCTCCTACGACTTGGTTTCATAATGAGTTTCAATAGGAGAAGATAATATCTGAGTTCAACACATTTTGAAAATCATCTGTGTATGAGGGAGGCAGGAGATAGCTCCATATTTACATTGCAGCTTGAACCAATTTCATTTTCTGTGTGGAATGAACAGCTTGTGCAGTTCGACTGCATGAGAATTAATGCTCAATAGACAAATAACTTTAACAACTTTAAAAACTGGCTGAAATAACCATGGTTCTGCTGGTTTGGCAGCTAATGCATGGTCTGAGGTATTTTTTGTTTTGTTTTTCCTTCATTCACAGAGCTAGTGCTAAAGCTGTTAAACTTTAGGTCAGCTAAACATGATTGGCAATTCATATACACTCTGGGAGTTTTTGTCCTCTGACTGAAAATGCTACAGTTCAGCATTAGTAAGCAGCTAACACCTACCAAAACAATATCTGATGAAGATTTTCTCCTTAATAAAAGGAGGGAAATAGAGTAATATTTTAAAATTACTGCACCATGATTATTCATAAGCACTTTTTTTCATCCTGCAGAGCTGACATTAGTAGTTCTAGGCTGATCAGACTATTTTTGTAAATCCCATACTTTTCAAGTTTCTTTCTTAGTTGCTGTATAAAATGTTTTGAGAAGCTCAAGTTCAGCTTGTGCTAGAATTAACGCTGTGGTTCTGACTAACCATTACACTCTTGAATACGAGGCAGTTTGTGGCAGGCTGTAATTCTGGCAGCAATCAGCAGAGATTTTCTCATGACTTTTAAACAGGTAGGTGTGACATCAATTGATCTTTGCCTGTAGGAGAACTACAGAAAAAGTAACGGAAGAGGCTCACAGTCAATCAAACCTATTCTAACGAGAGCTGCTCTGGAGGCATAAAGGTCTCTTCTAACACAAAACAACCTGCTCCCTGTTCTTAAAATAGGAGCTCCATTTTACACACCAAATGTTCTCTACCACCTACATGCTGTGTCTGCAGTTGTATCTTGCCAATGACAATGCAATGCTGAAATAAGCTGCACTCCAACCGCTAGAACCTCTGGATTCACAACTTGAAGGAACACAGAGAGTCAGGTCTTGAAATGGGCTTGAAATGTGATTTGCCACTCATTCAGGCAATACAATGAAACCCAGGAAAAGTCCAAGAGAGTATAAGTTAAAATTTTAGTTAGATGAAATAAATTATTTCACCATGCCTTTCATCTCAACAACCACTTTGAGACAATTTCCAGAATCCTCATGAACTACAAGAGTTATGAATGAGTGCCTTTTATCACATGAAAGGCAGAAACTGAATTCAACCTCTGCTTCACACCACCATATCTATGGGTTCTTTTCCTTCAGTAAGAATGCTTGTCCTCCTTCTAAAAGGGATTTTTCCACCATCTAAAGGTCATGTGCATATGAGAAATGAACACTAGACCAGGTAAGCAGGAGAACCTGAGCCAACGTATATAAATTATAACATGTACGTCATGTTATAGTGAAACAGTTTTGTTATCTTCATACTCCGAAAATAGTTTCTTCCTCTTTCAATTACAGAAGAACAATCGTTCCTTAATAGGTAAAACCACTTTGAAGTTAAAGCTCAAGATAAACCATAGAGCAGATTTAGTGCAGTGAGTTTGATTGAATATATGCTTTAGTCTCTTTGAGAAAGCAAACCCTGAAAATTATAACATGAAAGGAGACCAAAGTCTGTGTTTAGTCCATGCCTGGAACATTTTTAAACCTAGCAGATTTCCTTTATTCTTTCACATATTTGTATAACTTTCCTGAAATGACTGTTATTACTACTGTTGGTTCTGGCAGTTTATTCTGGATGTTGACTATCGTTCTCTGCATAGGTGAAATAGTATGTTGTTAAATTATTTATCCATGATGTGTGCTACCATGAACTCAGACTCCAATCTTATTTGGAGTTTGAAATACAGCAAGTTTTAACAACTTATAAGATGCGATACTCCCTTGGAGCCCATGTCCTACAATAATTTGCCAACAACAATGCAATGTTAATTGATGACAATAAAGGTTGATGACAATCAGGCTGCACAGAGGAAGTTTGGAAGAGCAGTTCCAGAAGGGCTAATAGTTTGTTTCCAGGTCTTCAAGAATAAGATGCTAAATCTACGTTCAGCTGTTAAACAAACGGCTTGAGTTTAAAAGATCCTCCTCATCTTCATTGATTCAAGCTGGCTGTAGGATGGGAGAAGAGCGGGATGCAGGACTTAGGAGCAGCATTTAGGCACCGTGTCTCCTAAGGCACGGGGAGAGGTGGCCAACACCAGTAACTGTGTCCAGCTTTGTGGGATATAAAGAAGTCTATGAAATTTGTAACTAGACAGGTCACTGTGGCTTTGCACGACATTCTGCCTTAGAGAGATATGAAAAGTGATGCTGAGACCATACCCTATGAGGCTCTCCCGGGGATGTATTTTTCTCAAGAGGAATGCAGAGGCTTAATCTACTCAGAAATTTATGCACAAAGGTGGGAGCCAAGAAGAAAGCCAAGTTGCTACACTCTAAACATTGTTGTAAAATGAAACTTCATTTTTTAGGTGATCTGTTTTTAGGTGAAATTGAAATCTTGAATGGAAATCTGTAAAGTCAGCTTTAGCCAGATCACAAATAGCTTCTTACCCCAGTAACTGTCTGAACTCCACAATTCATTGCATTAGTTCATACAATAATAAATATATTTTAAATGAGTTACCCACTTCTGCTCTCCTGCATAGTCCCATAAATAGGTCCATTGAATTCACATAAAATCAACAGCAATCGAGCATGTAAATGACAAAAGGATCAGGACTTTGTTTTCAGTCTTTTCAAAATAAAACCAAAACTTCAACGGTCTCATGTTTAGTTCGCTTTTAAAAAAGAAAGTCCTTTAAAAAGAAATCCTGTAATTCTTCTGCAAAATTCTTAGAGTATAATAGTACATGTATATCTGGCTAATGCCTAGACTTTGAACATGTACATTACTTGGACTAATTAGGTGACTTTATGAAAGAATTCTTTGTTTTGCACATTGGATAATACGATTCTGAGCTGTATTTACTCTTGTTACCACTGGGTTGGATGAGTGACGTACTTCTTGCAGCTGTAAAAGGTTTTCTTTATACCAGTTTTGCAACGAATTTACAGTGAACGCTGAAATCTGTTATTACTTCTGTATTTATGATAGGCTGAATAATGATTTCATTTAATGGAAGCCTTTCCCTACCTGTGATTTTATTCAAAATGTTTTATTTGAAACTTGAAAGGACATCCTTGCATGTCAGAGAGGTGTATCTAAAGATACTGTTATCACAGTGTGTCATACAGTTCTCTGGTACAGCTTGCTAAAGATGATGGCTGAGATTAAATACAACCCACTTGGCAAAGGGCAGATGGCAAACAATTGCATTTGACCTTTGTCAAAGAATGCTCATTCACAACTGCCTTTCATCACGTCCTCCTACATCTTTCCTGGGGGACCAAAAAAAAAAGCACTGGCATGTTCAGTGCAAGGCCGGCTGTGAACCGCTGCCCTGCGTACTAACGCGGTGTGAGCACCACTGTCAGTCCACATCGTGACAGCTACTGTGCCCTGACAAAATCTGTAATAATAACCACATGCCACGCTTTCAACTTTTACCCAAACTCTGCTCCAGAGCCTTTTTAACATGATTTGTAGTAGCAGCTCACAAGTGCTAATAACGTACAACTTGGGAAAATGGCACTTCATTTAACTGCATAAGATTTATAACAATATTTTCTATTTGACTCAAAGTTGGACTCAGATCTGAGCAGTCAGCAAACTGGACTGGGTGGTTAACTCCAAGATTGTGAGATTAAGTATTTCTTACTTATTTCCAGCAACCAACGAATAACTTTAAACCTCAGCACACAGTTCATGGTTGTCTGCTCTATCAACAAACATATATCAAACTGGAAATTCAAGTAAGCGAAATAGCCTCTTAATATTTACCTATATCAATTATTTTTTCTTTATCAATTATTATTTTTCTTGCCGTAAATAAATATACTGCAAGCACTGCTGGTTCATGAGGATGCAAATATCAGTGTCTCAGATAACAGCACATGAATAATACAAGTGTGTTAAAAGCACCCATGGCTATATTGTCATTTACATCATTGCTTTTTCCTTGGTTATGGTGAAGGAGATGTAAATGCAATTACTTCCTCCTCTTAAGCACCTTTTAAAAAGTTGAGTGAGTCTGATTGGAAAGTAAATATTTTCTCTCTGTTTTCAGTGTATCACTAGAAAAATATAATTTTGAAATATATTAGGAGGGAATCTGAAATGCAGAAACCACAATCGCACACATTACACAAGAGACAAGGACAATCCTTGTTTCATTTTCCCCAAACCAGTATTTGAAACAGTGGTGTCCTGAGACCAAGAGAGATTTTGAGAGAAAATGCTTGAATGAAGGACAATTTTTTAATGAACTATCCATGGGAATCATGTGCAATGTATAAATTGACAGATCACACAGGATAGCTCTATGTCATCTAATCAGGAAAATGAAGTTGAAAGGTCAGATAGTAGCCTTTCTGTGGCTGCTGTGTGGAAAATCCACAGCCAGTCTAACCTGTAGATGTGACACTGAACAGGCAATTCTCTAGATGCCTTCAGCAGCCTCAGGACATGGAGCACAGTGTGTTCCCAGGGAGGTGCTTGGGCTGGGTGACATCAGTTCTCCTCTCCTCCTTCTGCCGGATGAGTTTGATAGATCACACCCACCTAAACACCCCGTCCTACACACTTGTGAGCAAGCTCAGGTTACAGGGACATTCCTGCTGACTTCATCCATGTAACCGGGTAAGGATCACCTCTCAGGACTAAATCCAAAGAGTAAGTCATTGTAAAGAACACAAGATATGTGATAAAGCACCATTGGGGGTCTTCTTTCTATTATCATGGACTCCAGCAACCAGAGACTGAGAGCTGAGTAATTTGTGTGGAATTAGTACCTTTCTCATCATGCCAAAGTCATTGCCAGTCTCGTCTCAGACTCCCGAGTCTTTGTCTCTTACAAGGAGTGTGCTTGGTAGAAGCTCGTTACCTCCCCCTGAACTCTCTCCTTGTTTAGTCATTTCCAGGATTTGGCCTCATGGCTTTTTACTGACTCCAGGTAAACCACAGCTTGCCAATCTGGAATTTTTTCCCTTTCCTGCACATTTTATAGCCCCACTCGTCCCATGAGCTAAATAAGAACTATTCTCAGATGAATGGACAGTGCCTGTCCCTGGCTATATGGAGAAAAGAGCAATCTGAACCACGTAATGATGGACTTGCAGAAATTATAAGCTTTTTAAATTTAGTGTGAGAATGAATTGTCTCTATAATGTCATACAGAAGCAGAGCAGTCTGCCCAAGAGGTAGCATGTGCTTTATAGACTGCTGAATTTCAAAAGCTAGGGTTAATTTTAAGAGTTACTGGGACTTCTCACATGCTAAAGTATTTTGCTGAACTGTGACAAGATGAAAGGAGGTGAAAGTAATGAGCAGCTTGAGGGTGTATATTTGTTTTAGTCAGAGCCTCATCATTGACTTTAATGGTGCCAGGCCTGTGTACCCCAAGTTAAAGTGAGTTAGGAATTCGCATACATTATAGGCTAATAAACCAGTTTCCAAGTAACTGTACATAAGAAGCATATGCAGTACCACAGCACCACCAGACTAATTGCTGCATCTTTAGCAGACTAAGATGATTTCCTTTATCATTTTACATCTGTTTCTGCCCCAGCAGAGATCGGTATGCCTTACACTAGTCTGATAAGCTCAATTTTAGGTATATTGTTTTCAGCTGTAACAACAGCTGAATTGGCAACCAGTAAACTAAAGGCAAGGGGTTTTGTTTGGTTTTTTTTTTTCTTTTTTCCCCTTCCGTTTCATTCATTCCTTTAATTTATTTATTTATACCTACTTTACAACTTTGTTCAAATTTGTATCTGTGGCAAGTTTACAGCACACTGTGCTTAACTCTGCAAAGCCAGACTGTTCTCTCATATGTAGTAAAGCTTTCCACATTATGCATGTTGTGTTTTATTTCACTGTTTGGAGGACCTTTTATGAAATCAGCAGCTAGACGGAAGGAAATCATTTGCATACTTGGCTCCATACACCTGGAATTCCTTAATTTTAGGGATTAACAAAATGAGTCTAATAAAAAGCATAGGGCCTTGTTAATCAGCTCTGTAAACTCCCTTCATTAGCTGTTACTTGCTGCCAACATGAGTGCACATTTCAGGAAATTTACATTGTGCAGGTCAGTTATTACTATTTTATGAACTGATTTCTAATTTTATGTGACACAGTTTGTGTTTTTAGTGTTCCTAAAAGTTAAATAACATTTTTTTAAAAGTCTTGGATAGTGTGTGCCCTTGTGCAGTCTCATTCATGACACTTTCCATACTTTAGGTCCATAATAACATCAGTTTACTGAAACTGACAATACAATATAGTGTCAATAATATGAACAGATGCTTTGTATTGGAGTTGATGTGGAAAACTTTCCTTCAGACTATAAAGTATGGGTTATAAACACCTGCAGTTTTGTCATTATTTGTCCATTTTTTTAAATCAAAGCAGGAAAAGATTTCTAAACTTATTATGAAATCCAGCAATCATAATCACTTCCTCTTACTAGATGCTGCTAGAGTGAGTACAGCTCGTTTTCATCATAGTTATTGCTTGTTCACACATTGAAGGTCTGATCTGAGTCCTATGGAAACATTTGGAGACATTTTCCCAACAGATTTCAATTGGCTTCCACCAGGTCCTTGATTTCAAGGAATATTTGGGAACCTGATATTTCCTTTTCTAATAAAAAAATGAGAATCTTAAATATATCAATGCTATGCTTGCAGTGATAAAACACCTCCTTCCTTCTTCTCAATTCTTTCTACCTCAAAAATAAGATTTTTGAGGTTTTTACCCATTTAATTTGATGCTTACCCTTGAAGGTTGGAAATCTCCAGTTCCAGTCATGTGGCAGCTATAAAGCACAAGTTTTTAAATACATTAACTTCTTCCTGCCTACTGGATTCTGTTTGGACTTTGAACAGCCACTGTCCAGACATGCTGACTTAACAAATTTTACTTGACTTCAAGTTAATGCTCTTTCATTTTAGAGCAAAACAAGTTGAACCAAAGAGGGAAAACTGTCCCATCTCTACAGTACAATAAAGTGTCCCAAGACCTAGAGTGCCTTGGCCTGAGGGTGCGACACATCCCAAAGAAATGAATGGTGAAGGCTGAACTAAAGGAAAATGTGATTTGTGACTAGGATGTGCTCATCTCCTGATTAACTTCCTACCATCTCACTAGTATTTCAACATTTTATCACATCAAGCACACAAAAAGTAGCTGAAATAACTTAAAGTGGAACAGACTTATCTGTGATTTCTAAACGTAGCTAGAATGCAAAAAATAAGAAAAAAGTCCAACCTTTAAATGTTCGAAGTAATAACAGTGGTAAGACTCTGATGGATATTCTGAGGGCAAGCCAAGAGATTAACTTCAAATAAATTATTCATTGTGAATTATTCCATTCACTCTAACATTGTTACCTAACTCACAGAGGTGTCCTGACAATTAATATGTGCAAAGAAATGCAAGAGATGAATCATATGATTAAAATACTAAATATTATTGTTAAAGTCAAAATTAATTTTTTTCATGCATGTACAAACAAACCAGGCAGACAATTTTTCAGAAGCTGAGGTTCAGGGGAAGTTCATACTGGTTTTGAGAACTGTCAGAGTACATTCATAGACCTTTATCTTCTGGAAAACTAAGCATACTGTGGTGGATTTAAGTTAAAGCAATGTGCCAGCTATACTGATAACAAGGTTCTCTCAGAGGCTGGCTCTGTCCTAACTGGCTCTATCGCAGAAGAAGTTTGTTATTTTTTTCACTTTTCCCCCACCTTTTGTGCAATTTTAGGGTTATTTGGTGTCCTTTAGGTAGTTCTCAAGAAGTGTTAGGGAAAAATCTTGAATAATTTCTGGAAATTTTTGGTAATGCAGGAAGAGAGCAACGACTTTTCCAGAAGCAACTTCAGTTATTTGAGTGGATTTTTCCATTCTGGGAATAAACTTTTTTCAAAAAATGTAACTTTCTTTCTTGAAGAGGATGGAATTTTTTTTCTAGAAACCAAAGAGAAGCTTTTGCAACCCTGTATTTAGTGCTAAGTATACCATGTCATATTTCTTATGGCTGGAGCTTTGACAAACTGACTCTGTTGACTTTTTGTATGTACTTATACAACCTAATTCCAAAACAATAAAAATCAGATAAAAGTACTCAGCACTGGAGCAATCTAGATACATGGAAACACATACCGAAATCAGAAAATGCTGCCATCACAGATAAAACATTGTGGACTTTCAGAAACCAACAAGATCCTAACTCTGTGGGTAAAATTCCTTGGTACCTGAACTAGAGTGCACACTACAGAGAAGAAACAGCTCTTAGAAATCCCTGGCAACTGAGGACACACTGTATAGTGGCTGACCCTGGGAAATGGCTCCAAAACTGGTATCTAACCTTTTTTTTTAAATGTAACCAAATTAATGGATTTAGTATTTTGAGCTACTCAGTGGGATGAATAAACTGCTGTATGTTGCCGCAAAGCAACTCTACATCGGACCTGACCTTAAGATCATAGTGATTTTTAAAATGATGGTAGCCCACGCAGGGCTCAAATAAGAAGCCCAAACTCCATCATGTGTCCTTGTTTTAAGATGATGGATACATTAACAACCAGAAGAAGAATATTATTAGTTAGGAAAGTTCTGCGTCCTATTCTTTTCTTCATACATTCTCACTGTTCTCCTTTAGAGAACTGTAGAGATATCCAAATTCTCTAGAGGTCAAAAGAGGATATAGAGAATGGACGGGCTGTTTTCAGCAGTTTGCTGCCTTAACTGTGAGTGTATCCAAAGCCTCCTTCCCCTTCACAGAGACTCTGCTCGCACACTATCTGTTTTCTCAAATATTTTTTTACAAATGACAAGGCTTATAGACAATTTTGGGAAAGGCTGGGACATTTTCAAAAGCATCTTTAGACACTCCCCTACTCTGCACATCTATTAACCAGCCTTATATAAAAAAAGAAACACTTCATACTTCCCTTTTGGGTATGTGTTTTATATCTTCATGAACCTCAACCTCACCCTTAGCTTCCCTTGAAGACAAGTCCAACAATAAAGGATAAGTAAAAAAGTTGAGAAAGAAAGGAAGGAAGGCTGTTCCCAAGCTGACAGTCCCAGCACAGGGGGATTGGCTGAAGCAGAGGGAGCACACAGCACACTGCTGCTTGACAGCCTGCTGCTGCTGCAGCTTTGTCTGGTGTCATTGGGTTGCTGTCCAGCTACAAAAAAATGCTGCCTAAAGAAGAGCATATTGCCAATGCTGGCTGCCAACCTTAGAGCTAGTGATAATCCAAACAGCACAAAGTGCCCATTATCAGTTCCTTCTCTGAACAGCCCATTAAAAACAGCTGTGCAGATAAAAGAACTGGAGAACTTTGTAGCAGAAATTAAGCAGAGAGAGAATGTGGTGGATGGAGCCAGCCACTGCCATTTAATTTCTGTGAAAGAAGAGTGAAAAAAAAAAGGAAAAAGAAAAAAAGGATAAGACTCCAAGTTATGAATGGGAAAGGAAAGTTGTATGCCTGCCTAAAGCACTGAAAACCATTGTGGAAGAGGATTTCTGAAGACAGGAGGTCTTAATTAATATTTAGGGGACAATCCTAGACAATCTCATTCCTCTGAACAGGCAATACAGATGCCAACACCTGAATGACAGCAGACAAATGCAGATACCATCACCTCCCAACACACACATTCACATGGAGGCACCCATGCACGGGATTCCCTGGAGTAAAAGTCTCTGCTCTGTTGCAGCAGAGCCACTAGGGAACAAACTAAAATTCTTCCTGCATCACAAAAATGATTCACAGAAAGTTATATAAAACTTTGGGTACTCTGTTTATCAGGCTGCACCTCCAAAGCAATGAGGAAATATTGGCAACTACGTGCTTGGAGCCCCTGGATCATTTTATGTCTCAGCCAGCCATAAACAAACACAGTTTGCTCTGCGCAAGCCTCATTCTGTAGACAATAGAGCTCCCCCTCCTCTGTTCCTGAAAGTGCATTCAAATAACTTCAAAATAATTTATGAGCGTTGCTCTGCTAGAGCACGTCCTCTAGCACAGCCTGTTGGAGACACACAGAGGCATTGCAGGCTCACCCACACAGTCTCTTACACAAATCATCACTTTACCTGGAAGGTTTTTTGCCTGGACACTGGAAAGGCGAAGGGCAGCTGTCACGGGGGACTGAGCTCCTCAAACATGTACAGTATGGTGGGGAGGAGAGGCTGCTTCTAGAGAAAACTTAATTTTGAAGATAAACTGATGGCATAAAGAGTCTCTGAACTCATTTTAAGGACAATGGTCATTTTGGATTCTGTACTGAGTACAAGTGCTTGTTGTTGGCATAAGTAATAGCAGGAAAGGAATATTTTGTGGTATTGTTTCTTCTAAATGCTCAAAATTAATTTTTCAGTCTTTTTTTCCCTGAAATATAGGCAACCCTTTTAAAATTAAAAAAGTATTTTTTGTCTTACCAATGAAATTGTAAAAACTTTTTTTTTTTGACAGTTCTGACTACCCCCATTTCAACTGTGTCTGGATTTTCTCACAATTTCTTAGGTGTATATAACCAATTTCTTTTAATTCATAATGCCATGTGAAATTATATGAAGAAAGGGTCTATGTAAAGACTGCTGAACCTTGAAAATATTGTTGCAGTATCACTTAATATTAGTGGCTGAAATCTGGTCAGAAATAATTTTATCAGCTACTTTGGACATCTGCAGAGATTTCTCCTGTTAGTATTATATTGGAATTTCCCCAAATTCTTTGAAAGCCTATCTATTTTTTCATGATGTGGCTGAACTAAAGGAGAGCTGGCATAAGGTGGCTCACAGAAAAACTTACGCTTATTTTTTGCAGAAGAGCAAGTTACTGCATCCCTGCCTGTGTTCAGAACTAAATGTAAAGCTCCCCTTTGATTTAGCTTTCCAACAAAAACAAAAAGAAAAGAAGAGAACTTAAAGGAAAAAGAAGGAAGATGTAAACAAAAATAAATAACCAAACCCATCTGTTTCGGAGGGGAGACAGGAGAAGGAATCTAGACCAGAGTTCTTCCTACTAACAAAACCTGTGCGTACGTATTTGGAGTGTTAACGTGCCCTGGTGATGTGTGGTAATTGTATACATAGACACTAAAGCATTTCTGTCTTCTCACATCAGGCTTCCCCATTTTAACCAGATCTAAAACATGCACCATCAGGAACTATTGCTTTCTCCATTTTTCAAAGAGCTAATAGATACTAATCATTGACCTCAGACTTGTCATACATCACTAGAAGGATGTTCTCCATAAACAACATGCTGGAGGTCATGTCAATGTCCACTTCCACCTCCTTTGATTTCTGCCCATCTGCAGCTTGCAGGCCAAATAAATCTCGTTAAACAGCATGTGCACAACTCTCTTAAACATTCCAGAGAACAAAGACAAAAGAAACAGTAACGGCCACAGTTATATAAAGCTGCAGCAGTAGCAAAAAAAGTCTACGGGTAGCTTGAGTTTCATAAGCACTGAAAACATAATCTATCACCAGGCAGCGTGCACACTGCATGTGACTGCAGTTGGGGCACAGGCAGGCAATTCCTGATTTGATTTGTGGCTCAGTGCTGCAGGATGGTCTCTTGCATCCACCTTTCCCCTTGCATGTCCCCTTTCTGAGTCTGGTGCATGCTCCTGCCTCTTGTGCTGGTCTTAGTGCCCTCATAAGCAGATTCTACTGATAAACTTTCTAAACTAAACTGTATGGAAATAAAAAAAAACGAACACCAAAACAACAAAAAAACAACCCAAAAACTTTATGCCCAGGCAAACAAGTCAGCTCAGCAAAGGCAGCAGAGTAATAGAAGCAAAAAAGAAAACTTTAACACCAGGAACAGGGAGATGGATGGATGTGGGAGCAGGGCCACTCTCTTCAACAGCAATCACCTGTACTCTTGGCATGTGTAACTATCATTCTATTGCAGCCTGGTCACTGTTAATTTTTATGCCTGGAACAGGTAGAGCAGGAACAAATACATACTTCTTAGGGACCTGGGACCTTCACCAAATCCCTGTGGATCCACCAAAATCCGCAACAGTCTCAAAATCCTTCTTCTTTTAATAAGTTTAGGATTCAAATGAGCAAAGGAAAGAAGCAGTATACTAAGGCACCAGAGAATATGCGTTGGGCTCACTAGGGAAGCGTTTGAACCAAATGGAGGTGAAGAAATAGAGTCCCAATAGGTCTGGGTTTCACTTTTAAAATTGAAAAACTGATTGATTTTAAAATTGTAAAGCTATTTTGATTAGTTACTTCAATTCCCAGTATTTTGCATTATTCTACAACCAAAATTTGCATCCCTCTAAAACTGCTCTGCTTTGTTTTATTTTGATTTAATGGCAATGGAAAATTGCCACATACAAGGGCATTCCAATGATTAATTAACATTCATATTGAAAACCTGCATCCAATTTTTCCTAGCTTTAACTTCTAGCTGTTTTCCCTTGTTACCCCTTTTTTTATTAAAGGAGCCCTTCTGAATGTGAAATCTTCTCCCTAGAAGATAATTATACACCCTGATCAAATCACTATTTAACCTTTTCTCCAATAAGCAGAATAGATTTAATTTCTCAGGTAACACTGGTGTCCCAGATCTTGAATCATTCTTTTGGCTCTTCTCTTAAGCTTCTCCAATTTTATTATATTTCCCTCAAAAATATTTGAAGCATCTTTTTGTCAGCTTTGAAGCAGTGAAGTTCACCCATGCATGCTCAGCTGCTGCAGTCACTCCTTTCTTGCCTTCAGCTTGTACGAAATTACAGCTACTCTGTCCTTAGGTGGTGTTTTAAAAGGTTTAAAAGTCCTCCTTTACATGAATTCCAATAGCTCTTCATTTGCATTAGTTTTTTAAAATCTTGGAGTTCAGCCATCGCATCACAACATTTAGGAGATTTAAACTGAAAGCTATCAGTCTGCTTTAATGCCCTTTGATGAATTTCCCAGAACTGCTGTTCCAAAATTAGACTACCCAGTGTAAGTGGCAGGAGTGCCTGCTCCCACACTGCTGCCTTACAGAGCAGTTCTCCTCTGGAATTGCAGCTGGACAGACTTTGCTCACAAGTTTTAATTCTGTCAATGCTACAAATTACTAAGACTGTTTATTTCCAGATGTAAAATTGATTGAAAACATTTTTTTTTTCATTTCTTTTGCCTCACTTTTGATGACTTATGGAAACACCAGCTAATAAAATGGAATATAATTAATGGGTAACAGCTCTCTAAACTACACTGCATTCGTGTGAGATATTGTAGGGAATCTGAACTGAATGCAAGACTTATATTCACAAAAGATTCCACCTGGCAACACTTGCATCTGTCCCTGTTCATTGTAAAGGATGGGGAATAGTAATGCTTGTATACAAAATAATTTCATATCCAGTGCTATGACAATTTCCAAGCAAAAAAAAAAAAAGGATGCAGAACACTATGAAACAGAAAGAAAGCAGAAAGATACTTGTGGATTTAAAAAAACCCTATGAACAACAAAACACAACAAAACACACAACAACAAAAAACTTTTTTATTTTCTATGGAAGAATAAAAATTATTTTCCTTGTAAAGCTATGACCATATGCCAGGCCTTTAGGGCACAGTGTGAGTAAAGGCAAACGTCTTCTGGTTTTGCTCTACTCCAGCTTTATTCCGAAATATGCAGTCAAGACGTCCCTCCCATTGTTCTCCTCCTGCTGTATAGAACTTGCACTTCTCGGTTTTGCATGAGCAAAAGAATTATTTAAATATATACACCATGGGTTCTGTACAGTCCTTTCAAACAGTCCTCTGTTCTTCTGCATGAGAGAGGAGTTCTCCATGAACTATAGGATCCATTTATTTAATTGATTCATTCCTGTCCTTATGAAGAGCCATCCTGACAGGATATGTTTACATGGTTTTCACTACTCAGATTTAAAGAAACCAAGCCACTTCTATGGCACCCAGCAGAGCCCCTGGAACAGACAAAAACTGAGCCCAATGCTCAAGGCTCAGCCTCCAGGCAGCCATTCCCACTCAGATCAGCAGCAAAAGATGTCTGGTCAAAATTTCAACTTTCCACCAGCTATGTACACTGAACTTTGACAAAAGCATGATGAAAACTTGGAAGAAGTGTGACAAAACCCATTCTTTACATTTTTTTCCAGCCACTTGCAAAGAGAGGCAGCTGTCATTGAGGCCAAGGCAGATCTGTCAGATCCCGTCAGTGCTGCTCTGGCTGAGGTGGACACCTGCACCCTGCCAGGGGCACAGTTCTGCATTTGCATCGCAGCCCCTCCTCATTCAGGGAGCACCAACAGGGCTCTAGGTCAATATTACACGAACGTGGAATTTGTAAATATGTTCTTCAAAGCTAACTTTGGGAATATTTGAGCTGACATCCTCTTATTGCACCGGTATTAGTGAGGACAGAAAATGGCACCAAATAAACACTCAGGGGAGATTTTGTCACATTGTTAATGCTCTGCCAATAATCCCGATGTTTGGTTCAACAACCAACCTTCTGTTTGGTGATGGTTGTCTTTGAAGGTTGCTCTTAGTCTTTGAAAATGCTAATTGTCAAGCCAACATTTACAGAGGAAGTTGTAAAATGAGAGGTTATCATCTACTGCTCTTGCTCTGATGACAGAAAGAGGCCTCACAGAATAGTATTCTGTTAAAATCTTCATACATCTTTGTGGATGGTGGCAAGTATAAACAGATTAAAGAGCCAGTCTGAAAAAGAGCATGAGATGGACAAGCACGGCAGAGGCTCTACAGCTTGCATTCCATCTAGCTGGGAATATATCCACTCTTGATTTCAAATTATGGACAATCAGCATTTGAAAACACCACTTTAAACTGTGTAGTGGTTAATTAATCTTAATGTTAGGTTTCTATATTATTTTTGATTCAAGTTTCTTTAACATACAAACTTCTTTAGGCACTGTCACTTGGGTAAAGGATGTTTCTACCATTCATTTCCTTTTCCCTCCTGTGATTAAATTGTCCATTTTTAACACTCTCATAGGGCATTTAAATACACTGAATTCCTTAAATCTCACTGTGGATTAGCTTTCAAGATCTTGAACTATTTTTATGTATTTTTCTGAGTTTTGGTCTTTTTTTTTTTTTTTTAATAGAAAAACTACAACTAAAATTTAAAAAAAAATACCAAACTTCAACTATAAGTTGAAGTTTCTCTTTTATGTCCCAAGAGCTGGTTTTGTTTTCATGCTCTTCTGGATGTTTATGTCAAATCTTTTCCAAGACCCTTCAAATAACCCAGCAAGCACCCATTTTCATTGTGTGATTTCCTGTTAGGAAGGTGTAATTGTGACACTGAATCTTGCAGAGCTGCTGTGCACAGAGAACAAGCAGCAGTTGTCACAGCAGCTAGAGCAAGGCAGCTCTGACTCTCCTGTACAGCTCAGCTTGCACAAAGTTCTAATTTGTGGTTACGGCAAATAATTTCCTTATTGTTTGCTGTCATTAAGACACATAAGTGTATTTGATACACAGCCTGGCCTAGCTGTGATAACTGCAGCAATGAAGAAACTCTAAACTGAGCCCATGAAGGGGAATCAACCCATGCCAAGGCTGAATCAGGCAAGCAGACTCAAAGTTTGGGGAAAAAAAACCCCAATCCTTACAAGTAGAAATTCAGCACTAACAGAATCTGCAAGTATATGGTTAAGAGGCTTGGTTTTATCTACACTTCTCAGTACATGATACTGTGGTTGTAGGTGTGGTTATAACAACTCTCCATGAGAAGGCACAGCAGCATAAGTGAACATAAGCTAGAGAAAGAAAATGTCACCATTTTGAAGGGTAAAGCGCAGAGTAAAAAGCACAAGTGTTGAGGACAGAGACAAAATGGCAGAAGGAAAACCAGGAAGATTACAGTGGGAAGTCAGCAGAGAAGAAGGTAGTCAATTTTCTCTAAACTTGCACTCCAGTTTGGACAATTATTACTAAAGTATGCAGCAGAATCACTCCTGCAAAGCAGCCACTCTGTGAGAAACTGGAGAGCTTTGCTTCAGGACTGACAGCATGAATTCTTAATTTGTCTTTTCATATCAAAGCTGGAACCTAGATCCCAGTCATACTGATTTATCAGGTGTGCAGAAGAGAGACTCAGGCCTGGTGTCACTAACTTTCATTTCCATAAGGTGCTAATTCAAAAAAGTCACAGGTTTTAAGCACATTTTCTCCATACCACAGCTTTCTCCTCTCTGGAATGTTTTTAGTGCTTCACTCAAGCTGTAATTGAGGGAGGTTAGGGCTGCTATGTCCATTCCTGGTTTTCCATCGTCCCTACAGCATGGGTCCCGTTTGTTTAGCTGTGTTTTGATCTCCTAATTCACACCCCAGTGTGCAATGTCCCCGACACTGAAAAATTCCTACCCTCTTCTCTCTGGCTCCTAAGAGGTGCCAAAGCAAACAGTTCAGGATCACACCACAAACTTCTGTTAATGTTCCAGGAAAAGAGATCCAGCAGTTCCTGTAGGCTGTTAGGAAGGTGATGGTGCAAACAGGAGGATGCTAAAAGGATTAGCAGAGTGTGTTTGTACCACCTTTCTGAAGACAAGGGTCTAAGAGAAGTTTAAGAAAGGACTACAGAGTGAAAACCAGTGAGCTTATGTATTAAAATGGAATTTTACATCCATACCAAACACATATGGGAAACATTATTATAAATATATGCATTTAATTCTTAACAGTAGCTTTAATTAAGGATGTATATTAAGGATTAAGGATCTATCCGCAAAGGAAAAATGCAGCAAAGCTCCTATTGAGTTCAGTGGTCTGAGACTGAACCCCATAACAAGATTTTTAGACAACATAGATGAAACTGCATGAAAACTCCTGAATGCCTGTGTTATACATGCTGTGCTCTCTTTGCATTGCAGGTCCTAATTAGGGTGTATGTTACTAAATATATTCAGAAATCACATTCTCAAAGTGAAGAAATGCTTAATCATTTCAACGCAGGATTTCTTAACATGCCTTAATTTCACTTCTTGAAATTTTACACTGAATTTTGTCAGTTTATAAATTTACACTAGAGCATGCCAAAGGAAGGGAAAGAAAGAAAACAAAAAAGTCCCAGACCTTAAAGGCATTTCACCACAGAGACACTGAAAAATAAAGACCATTAGCAAAAAAGTATAATTAAATTAAAATGCCAGCTTGCCAAAGAAGCTCAGTAAATGGGAAATATATCAAACTGTGATAATACAAATGGGCTATTTCTCAAGGTGTGAGAAAGTCAATGGAATAAACTCTGATAATTTGCTGACTTTTTATGTACCAGGCAGAGTAATGACTTAAAAGTAAATTGCACAATGACAAATACAACAATATATTATGAACCAAAGTTACTCTTCCTATTAGTATCAGTATTTTAGGTATTATGCTGTAAAAAAATATTAAATATAAAAAAGGGAGGGTTGTAACTGAGGTAGTGTGGCCTGCTGCTAGCAAAAAAGAGCTGGACTTCCACATAATCACAAATTCTCTTGTCTGCACTTTCCCAGGAGTCACTTTGGCCCAGTTATTCTGAACACGTTTTAATTTCCACTCCCACCCTGACGACAGCAGAGGCTTTTTCTAAAATCAATCTTTCCACAGGACTATAGTCTTTTCAGAATATTCAAAATTACTTTTGGCATGTAAGTTCATTTTGTTAATTCCTCTTTTAGTGAGCAAATAACCTTTGAAAAGCTGGCTCCGGGTGTTTATGTGTCAGGACAATATCAGAAATGCCCCAGTTGCCCAGTGCCATGTCAACACCGGTGCAGGCGCGGCTGATCCTGCGGCTCTGCTGCCCTCTGCTGCAGCACAGCCTGGGACACGCCTCTCGGAAGGGAGCTCTGATGTTTCAAATTAACTTCCGAACGTGTGCACTGAGTCTGAACACCAAAAAGCAGCATTTTACATGAGAGCAATAAGGAGCTGCTATTCTGTTCATAGAAAAACACTCAAAACAAATAAAATCTTCCCTTCTCTTTCGCTGTGACTGAAATACAACAGCTGAGGTGTCATCCTACGCTGCGTGAGCTTGGAAGGACAAATCTGACAAGGAATAGAATTGGTTTTTTAACATCTAAGACTAGAGAATATAATGTCACTGAGAAAAGTTGAAACAAGTATTTTTCTGGCTGCTCTCCCTGTCTCCTGAGGATATAAATTGCTCTCTAGGAGCACCTGCACCCAGGCCAGTGCCAGAGGAAAGCAGTGGCACTGCAGCCAGAGGCGTGCTGGAGCACCAAAGCCCTGCCAAGACGCTGCACCCCAGGAGCTCCCATAGCCTTCAGGGCTGCTGGGTCCCTGTGCTCCCTTTCTGAAATTCACTGGCCACCAAGGCAGAGAGGATGGCAGATATTAATCATTGCAAATTACTTTACAAAGGAAACATTGAGAGCTTAAAAAGATATTCCTAATTCTTTTTCATAAACATGTTGTGTATTTTAATGAATTGCATTTTTGTCACATAGCACACAATTAAGCAAGTAGACTTAAATCTTCTCACAAGTAAACTCGCATTCAAAATGTTAAAAGAATCTAATTTGACCTTTAAAGGCCTAGAATTTAAGCAGTCAAATGCTTGCTTTCCTCAAGCAAGTATGCACTTTATTTGTGTTATCTACCAGATTTTTATCCTGATAGACCATAACAGCTCCTAAAGAGCCGTTATAGATTATTGTGTAAATCCTTCTTTGTTCATGGACTATTGACCCAACAGTGCATTATGTCCCTAAAGAAGACTTGATAGTCCATCATGTTAATCCAGCTGCAAGGTTAGTGCATGATGTACAGAAAATCTTTACATAATTTTCAGTGAAATTAAATAAGACTTTTCCTGCGCAGATAATTATGCTCCATAGTGAAATAATTCAATATCAGAGATAACACAGGGCATACTCACATACAGAATATTAGATCATGTTATGGATTGCACATCTGTGTGTTTCTTATTAAATTCAGGCTGTGTAATGAGGCTAGTTCAAAGTGGCTAAAGCTATTAGATGAGCTTCAGACCTAAGGTAACTACAGAGATTTTATTTTTAACCAGACGATTTTAATAAATAATATGTTCATTTCATATGTCAGTAAGCAATTTGAACAAAATTTGGGACATAGAAAACACGCCTGGAAAAAGAAAAATCATACTGGACTTCAACTCTCAGTTACTCCCCTTTTCTGGCTAAATGCAACACTGTCCTCTGAAGGAAAAAGGTACATTGTGGTGTAACCCAAACCACTAAACTTTTTAAAAGAGCTTAGCTCTCTGAACTGCATGTAATGGACAGACAAATGACACTTGTTATCTTGTCACTCAGGGCAGATGCTGTGTGACGGGTGGCTCTTGGGGGGCAGGAGGGCTCAGAGGGGCACAGCCTGTCAGCAGCTGGGGCTCGGGCTGGCTCAAGCACCAGTCAAAACCACTCCTTGGCATACACAGCCCAGCTAAGGCAATATTTTGAGTTTTATGGTATAGTTATCACAAAAATTAAACTCTTTATCAATTTGTGCTTCGCTTATTTATACCTGTGCTTATCCTTCTCACTGAAACTAACATTTGTAGCTTTAGTTCCACTTCTTAATTGTCCAGAAATAAAATAAAATCATTATCACGAGTGAGCTGAAGTCATGCTGCTACTCCCATTTTATTTCATTGCTTCACTACTCATTTCCCAGCCAAAATATGTTCTACTCAATAATTTTCAAGTCTCCAAGAATTATTTTTTTTTGTGCATCACAGAAATCCAGATTTTCTGAATTCAAATAGCACTTTGCTGCAGACAGTTACATTTGAGGTATAAAAAAATATCCAGATCAAAACACCCACCAGGCTGAGGGAGAGTGCCTCTCAAAACCAGTGTTTCTAAAAGGGATAGCATTATCAAATCACAGAGTAAAAGAGCTTCCTGGCAGCATGTAACTGGATGTCAAGCGGTTTACAGTAACACTGGACAACAGTTTTTTAGAAAGTATCTCCGGGGGTACAATTGCAGTATTAAGCTATTGCTCCAATGAAGACAAGAGTGTGGGAGAAGTTTGCACCCAAAAGAATATGCTGAGTATAAGGGCAAAGGAAAATCACCAAGCTCCTGGCCTCAGGAGATGAGGAGGAAGGGCTGTGGTGCCATCCTTCCTCCCTGTTCATAGCATCACCGTGACAGGGCCCGGTTTCCTCAGGGGACAGCGTTCCCTCAGATCTCCCCATACTTCCTAAATTCCCCCATACAAAGCCCCCCCAGGCAGTGCAATCCATAATCCATCAGCAAAGAGCAAGCTGAGCATCCAGGGCATTACAGGGACCCTGAGCACTGGGGCACAGGGGGTTCCTTTTAAATTCACTCCTCACGAGCCAAGCGCCACTTCTACAGCTCTTCACCATGGGGACAACTCTGTCTCCTGGACACCTGTCTTAGGTTACAACGTAAGATGCAACCAGAAGTATGTATTCTATCACCATCTTCATAAGCTGTTAAAACCAACTGGGGCATTGTTCTTTCTCTCTTGCATGACACATTCCTGATAACTCCCTCCGGGGATATCTTCTGCTAATGGGCCATCAAGTCTCACGGCACGACTCATAAAATTACATCATCCCATTGTGAGATGCTCCGCCAGGAGGGAGGAATCAACATTCCTACCTGGAAATAATCTGAGGTTTGGAACGCCACAGTCAACCCTTACTTACTGGATTCCCAGAGGACAAGAGCTACATACCCACCGCCCGACCTTCTGAGGAAGACCAGACCCTTCTACAGGATCACTGCTTCAACAGAACCACATCTATCACTTCAAGAGGACTGCAGCCACCATTTAATCATACTGCTACCACCACCCTGCCCAACAGGGTGTCAGGTTGTATCCTGAGCATTTCAGTTTAAGCCAGTGTTTCTGTATTATTGCCTTTATCTTAATTTTCATATTAAATTGTAATTATGACTTGGGATCTCCCACTGCTTTGCTTTCAAACTAGTACAACCCCATGCTACAGCAGTTGAAAGTAGATCTTCAGGCACTGTGTTTCACAGCCCTTTTGGGTTGTTCTCTTCACCAGCAGTGTCAAGGCAATGAGGCCTGCTCCCAAAACATGAACCCTGCAGAAGCAAACAGCGCCTTTAGCCTTTCATAGGCAGTGTAACACCTTACTCAAGGCACAGGTATACTCTCCTTTACTGGCTGCAGAAGCAGACCATTAATATTTTACAGATTTCTCATCCTCTCCATTTGTGTAATTTATCAATGCCCAACAGGTCCTCTGCCAGCTATACATTAAAACTATTTTCAAAATATTTCATTGTCAGCCCATGGCACCTTCATTATTTATTAAGATAAGGGACATGATGAACAGGAACAGTAGGTAGCTTGTTTGCTCAAATGTACTTTATGAATCCTTTGAATGCAGAGATCTGCTAGAAATATAGTGCCTGCAGGTTCCCAAGAGTCATAGGCATGATTCATGCAAATAATAAAAATACTGTATGCTTGATGTAGCATCAGCATCATCTACCTGGAAAGTTCTGCTTTTCAACATATACAGGCTGGACCTCTGAAACCTGTGACATTATTTCAGGTGTACATGCATATAAATCAGAGATATAGCTGTATTTAATATAGAGTCTACATTATGGCTTTTTACAATACGATGAGTCTATGAAGAGGTGCAAAGTATCCATAGTTCATTCTCCAGTCATTACTGTCCGAACGAGGAGTGATAAAGTTTCCCCTCATGCCCCACAAAAGGATTCCCTTAATTTGCCTTTCTCTTCTGCACAGTTTCTTTTAAATTGCCTTTTTCAAGCAAAACCAAGACCCAAGTAACAAATCACCACCACAAAAAGCAACACTGAAAGAATCACTTTGTTGCCTGATTACATTAGCTCCTGTTGATTCAGAAAATTATAGCACTCTTCTTTTTGTGTTGACTAAAGACACAAAGTCCACAAATATACAAAGAAACTGACACATGAACTGGGCAAATTCCCGGAAGAATCCTGAAGTGCTGTTAGAAAGCATCAAAAATTATGCAGATCACTCTCCCACCCACCTCACTCCCATAACACAACTGAAACCCCATTCAGAAATTAACTCAGAGAGGACAACAGAGAAAAGCAGCTTTTGGGACACAAACCTGGACCTGAACACCCAAGTGTGTGGAAATGTGCCATACTACTCTCTTTTTCAAATGTATTGGAATGCTTACTAGAATTGGAAGTGCAAACCCAGGCAAAGCAGCACCTGCAAATATGGAAAGATCTGACTCATGTTCTGCCTCCTCAGCCCCAGCCCTACAGGTCTCTCATCTAGACTTGGAACAGCAAACCAGCTCCACAGATCCTGCACTGGGAAAAATTTTTGATCTCATACTAGATAGCAGTATGCTTAAAAGGAAATCAACCAACCAACCAATCAAAAAACCCCAACCAAATGTCACAAACCATGTTCCTCGCCCTGCAAGTTGGGTTATGGGTGTAGGTGCAATCAAACAGCCTGAGTGCACATCCTCTGCCTGTTAAAGGCAAACTGTTACACAGGTTCTGAGCTCAGGCTGCAGCCCCAAGTGCCCAACACCTGTTCAGCAGCCCTCCAGCCCCCAAAGTACAGAAGCCATTCCATGGGGTCTGTGGAGAGAGAAGTGTATTTAACTTGGAAGATGTCCAGGGTGAGCCAGGATAGACACAGCCACTCTACAGCTCCCCTGATAACACAGAGAAGCAGTTTGTAATAACACATCTGGATAATCAGCACTAATTTCCTACTCATAATTTTCTTCAACAGTTTTAGTGCATTATTCTCTCACCAAACTTGTCCCAGTTACAGTGAAAAGTATTTTCTAGCTATGGACAACTTGTGAACTGTCAGCAGACGAACACTTTTTGCATATTTGATTCTTAAATTGCTTAATCAATCATATGATTTGTTTCCTGGTTGGACTAACTGATATTATAAATTGTTCTACTTCCCCTCTACATAAATATTGTTCTGTGGAGAAGCAGCTTGACTAGAAACCCCTACCTGGTAGAAGGAGGAAAGATGTACTTACAACCAACTCATAAGCTACACTATATTAAAATTTTTAAATCAAAAACCTGATAAAATGGGCATGAACACAGTAGTGGTTTAAATCATATTACAATTTATAAATTTCCTGTCATTATTCACCAGTTCTAAGCATCTGTTTGCATAGAAAATCACCTCTTTGATAAAGGTAAGGAAAGACTATCACATGTACTTATTTTAATTAAGCCAGCTGGTATTTAATTTTGTATACATTTCAGTTAAAATAAATTTAATTTTCTCTCACAAAGATAATTTTAATAGTAAAATGTAACCATATGACCATTACACATGACATTCAATTTTGTGTTTAATAGAGTGTGTCAAATTGAAAATTGCAGTTTAAGACATAATCCCTCATAGAGCCTGTCACATACACAAATCTGCCATTTAATTTTTATTAAGTTATCCAATAATTTCCTAACAGACAGTTAAGCTCTAGAAGAGATCTCACAAAGTTACAGGAGAGAAGCTGAGTCTGCATTGGTCAGAGCCTACATTCAGAAGAGCTCACTTCAACAGGAGAAAAAACAAATCTACCACCTGGAACATGATGAATTTTTGCTCATGAATATTAAATTGATGCAATATTTATCCTCAAAGGGTAAAACCATTATTGCTCTTAAATCATGCGCAACCTTGTAACTTCAATAATTTCAATTTTTTTTTTTCATTCACACAAACACTTACTATGAACACAATATTATAAGAAAATATAGCTCTCAGATTTCAAAATTATTTGCTGTGGAGATCTTAGCAATAGCAACTGAAGGCAAGATGGAATAAAACAAACATAGAACATACAAGAGATTTTCTAAGGAACTCTCTAGGGAACTGCTCGTTTAAAGAAAGTTGAGCAACTACCTCCTACCTATGATTTTCTGATTTTCCTAGAAAAGTATGCAGAAATTAATTAAGATTTCAGCTCCATTTTCCTGCCATGGTCATGTGGATTTACTTGAGAGCTGGACTCAGTATTTAGATTTTGTCAAGTATTTTCAGAAAATATTCTGCTAAACAGGGATATGGTAGTGACTGCACACAGGAGAATTTACTATGTTATCACCGTGTGCTCTTTTACCAGTTTCTGGTGGTGCTTTTGTCTGCTTCCTTTCTTTTGTTTTTAGTCCTATATGCTTGTTTCCACAAAATTCAGATTAGATGTTTACACATTGCTCCCCAAACGTTAAATTGCTTTCATTAATTCCTATCCTGGCCTTTTGGGTTGGCTGAAGGACCTGTGACACTGGAGCAGAGAGGCAGGGAGCAGAGGAGGAAGTGGTGCCTTTTTCCCCCGGTGATGAATGGAAGGCTGACTGCAGCGGTGATGTACACTATCTCAGTTGCTGCAGGGGTTAGATCACATTAAAAGAGGAATGTGCAATTGAACTGACAGAAAGCGAATGATTAGCACTGGACATCAGTCATTTGTTTCAGGCTGTACCGTGCTAGGAAAGTCTTGGCACTGCTCCTCATCTGCAGGACTGCGGTCGATAGATCTGTTCCTAGATAACAGAACTGCTTCTGTGGATATAAAATCTTGTGATTTTCTTTTCGCTAGCAAGAATTACATTTAGAAACAAAGAGTAAGAGAATTTGAAACTGTCAAAAAGCCTTTATCAGTTTTTGGCCCAGTGCCTGACCACAAGTGCAGGATTATTCCTAAATCATCTTGTGGAATGTCCACTCTGGCTAACTGTATCCCAAGGGAGATCACTTCAGACACTTTCCCACAACTGATGTATAACACTATCAGAAGCTTCTTGCTGATAATCAACCAAAACTTTACCTTTTCAAATATCTTCCTGCAACTTCTAGCTGCACCCTCACTTACCCAGCAATTCCTCTCCTGCCTCAGTGTTAACACTTCTCATATCCTTGTAGATGGTTATCACACCCTCTCTATCACTGCTTAGGCAGGCTCTACACTTCCAGTTTTTTCGTCTTTTATCTTCAAGTCAGTTCTCCCAGTCTTCAGATTTTGCGTCTCTACTTAGATGATAAAGGGAAAATCCACCGTGCTAATTTGGGGCATACTTGAAGGAAAGAATGGAAAGGGTATTTTTTTGCTTAATTCTCCACCTCATTTCAAAGCATGCTCTTACTTCGCCTTTATGGAGTCTGGGCAAAATATAAAAATTCATTTTGAAGTGACACTTTTTTGTCTCCATTAATTTTTCAGAAACAGATATATATTTAATTATATGGATGGGTTTATAATTTGATTTTTTTTCAGTTGACATTAAAACATGGATGAACTTTATAAGCATGAGTTGTGTTCAACTGGAAGTATTAAATATTTGATATTATGCATATTATCCATACACTTGCTTCTTAGAAACAGACTATTGTATATATATAGAATTACTTGGTCATCATTTTCACAAGGACAGGGTGCAAGAGACTTGAAAGAAGTTACTAGACTAAAGATGCTTAAATGTCTTGATTCTGACTGTAACTGGAGAATTTAAAAAGTTCATATTTCAGCAGACTGTTTTCTACAAATCCTTGATTACATATAATCCCTTTGGAAACTTCTACAACTGTTCAAAAATAAAAGCAATATTAAGGAAGAGTATCTGGGATTTATTTTATTTAAGATTTAAGGTCATCTGGAAATGCTGACAGGAAAACAATGCATATCGTACAGCACAAAATGGATATGCTTTGCTGTGGTTGTAGGTTAGCTTAGGTCTTGAATTTAACTTGCATAAAACATGTATTTCTTCACAGTTGTGAGCAGTGTGTGGATGCAAAGCCCAAACTGCTGCACCCTGGGCATTGTTCTGCTCAGATGACGTTACACCATTAATATTACAGTGGCTGCCACAGAGAAAGGTCCCGAACTGTGAATCCTCCACAGGGCTCCAGCCAGCCGTGGGGATGCACAGAGTGCCTGTGATGCTCTCAAGGTCTCCAAAGTAATTTTTCACCTGTCCACACAGCGCCATCCTGGAATTTATCAGTCAGGCCCTCTCAGGCAAACCTGTGGGTGAGGTTCCTGCTTGGCCCAGGCAGCTGTGGTTGGGGAAGGCTGCTGGGGCAAGGCTCTGGGCAGGATCCAGCAGAACTCTCCAACAGATCTCTCCTGCTCCCAGAACAGAGGTTTTGGAGTCCGGTCTAATGGGACACCTTCACACAAAAGCAGCAGATGATAAGGACAGAGAATTACAGCAATCTTGGAAGCAGCTCCCTTATTCCAGTGAACTACACTGGAGAAGAGGAAGACAACATTTCATTTTTTGATAAGTTCATATCTACCCCTAAACTTTTCGCGCATGTCTCTGTAACAGCTTTGTATGAATAAACGTTCATGAAAGACAAGAGTGCACAGAAGTTAACCTGAGAAATTCAGCTTGAGGTTTTACTATCTTCAGTTTGGAAGAGTCATCAGAAAAATCTGTTTCTGATCACACATGATTTAAATTTCCCTATTTAAGTATTTAATGGCAAGACATCAGGACAACATGAAGAAATTCTGCTAAAATTACTTGCATCAAGGTTATATTTAATGTCTGAATTACTTCAGTATCTGCACAGACCCTTGAATACAAGAAATAGATATTCTAGTTATTTTTAAAATGCATCTTATATTAAAAAAAATCCACTTTTCTTCACCATTTTTACATTTTTAGTCATTCTCTTGAAGAATAGTTTAACTGCCAAGCTCAAGTAAATTAAAACTCTGTCTATTAGTCCCTGAAAAGACCAGGCTGCTTTCAAAGAATCAAATGGTTTGGACAGACACACCAAGGCATCTGTATTACAGAAGTCAACTTCACTAATGAAAATGGCTTAAGGTTTAAGACAGAAACAATACAACCAAGTAAAAAAGACTTTCTTTTAAAGGCATTAAGTTATGTGAATAAAAGTAATTTGATAGAATTTCAATAGGTAGCTGCCCACTTTTTTACAGAATAACATTGAGCTGCTGTTCCTTCTCATACATTGGTATAAAGCAAGCTACTTTGGTATAAATGACTGCTGCTGGACTATTACATATGAGTCTTGTTAAAAAGAAAATTGTGATAAACATACTGCTTAGTAAATCTAGACAACTTTTATTATTAAAACAACCAAAATGCAATGGTCCAAACTTTAAAATCAACGAGGTAAATGCAACTTTTGTAGCACAGAAACTTATACACATAAGCAGGTCTGAAGAACTTGACTACTGTAATCTATCCTTAAATAGGTATTTTGAGATTTAGAGCAAAATAGCTTGTGCCAGAGCAGAGTCGGTTTGGAGAGATCATTATAAAATCCCATTATCACTGCTACAAGTTGGACTATTTGTCATCACAGAAGAGATGACAAGCTCAGAAATACTACATTTGTTATTATCAGATGATAAATGATATTCCATTAAAGCTGCAATACATCATCTGCAAAGCTGCAAAGAAGATATCAAACCTATCGGTACTTGACTTATAATTTAATTTTCAAAAGCTGTCAACTAAAATTCCAAAGGCTAAGCATTTTCATTTTTAAAGTTCATCTTATTTATTTTCCTCATCTGTTAGTCTAATTTTTTTGATATGGCAAAAATAACTGATTATGTGCAAGGTATAATTCTTTTTCTCTTGATTAAGTAATACATCAGATGTCACTTATGTATTAAAAATATATGACAAATAATAAAGCAAAAGAGTAGTGATGAACACACCTTATTTGGATTTCTTATTTTTAAATGCAACAGTAAAGGATGGGTCAGTCTAAAAATATTTTGATTATGTTATATTCCAACTAACTCAGAGCCTAGATTTTAAAATTTACCATTTGAATTTTACTTTATAGGAATAGAAAATCAAACATAAATCTATTCAAACTGGTACTTGGAAAATATCTGTTTAGCATCTAAACAATTCTGACATTTTAAATTCCAGAAAAAAAGCTATTAAAAAGCAATTTGGGCTGGGAGCTGCCCAGCTGAGGAGCAGCTCTGCTGAAGGGGCCCTGGGCTCCCAGGGGCAGCAGGGTGGGCACAGGACAGCCAGGGCTGGGGCGGCACCGAGAGCCTGGGCAGTGCCCACCCCTGGGGCTTCACAAGCCCAGCTGGACTGAGCCCTGAGGAACCCGGGCCGAGCCCGGAGCTGACTGCTCTGAGCCAGAGGTTGGGCTCCAGACTTCCTGAGGGCCCTCCCACCCTGAGCTGCCTCACGGTCCAAGCCCTACAGCACAGAAATAAATCAAGAAGCAAGGCCTGTATGATCCTTATAACTGCCATTGCTAGTCACTGGTGCAAGTATCAACAGCAATACTCTGTAACTTGATTATTCAAATTATTTTTATTTCAGTGTCACCTAATTCTTCATATTTCCAATGATAGCTCATCACAGTGTATAATAAAAACATTTAAGCTACTGCCATGCCAATTTTTGCAGTATGTTACTGCAAAGTGAGTGAAGATGCTTCAGATGCCACTGTATCCTACAATCTGTTTTTAAATTAATTGACTTGACTAAAAACACTTCCTGAATTCACAGAATCACAGAATATGCTGAGCTGGAAGGGACTCACAAGGATCATCGAGTCCAACTCCTGGCCCCACACAGGAGCATCCCAAAGAGACACACCCTGTGTCTGAGAGCATTGTACAAACACTTCTTGAACTCCATCAGGCTGCTGCTGTGACCACTGCCCTGTGGCGCCTATTCCAGTGCCCAACCACCCTCTGGGGGAAGAACCTTCTCCTGATATCCAACCTAAATCTCCCCTGACACAACTTCAGGCCATTTTCTCGGGTCCTGTCACTGTCATCAGAGAGAAGAGATCAGTGTCTGCCCCTCCTCTTCCCCCCATGAAGAGATTGTAGACTGCAATGGGGTTTCCCCTCAGTCTTCCTTTTCTAGGCTGAGCTGATATATTGTCTAAAAGTTCGTGCTTTTTCATTTATTAATTTAACATCAACTTATAATAGCATCAAAGACCTTCAGGTATGGCATTTCCTGGCAATAAATAAGGGGCACCAGCTGAATGCTGGGAAGCAATTCAAAGTAACTTGGGAGCTAAAAGACATAAATTTGCTATTTACCCTTTGATGTTGGTGCTCACCACCCGAGACTGCCATTCCCAGAGAAAAACAAGTCCAAAGCCCTATCAGCAATTGTTATGTTAAAAAGCACTGAGTTCCTCAGAGCCTTTCCCAGAGTTCAGCAATGAGCAGTGTAACAGCCCTGGCTGGACACGGGGCAGGTTCTTTGTAATTACAGCAGGGCAGAGAATAAAACTCTAAAAGGTAACTGCAAATGAGACCCTCTCTGCTATGTATCATAGAAATATATAGCCAAGGATACTAAATACTAAAACAGCAGAAATGGTAGGGCTTTTTGAAAATACTCATTCAGGTTCATGGTTCTTTAGCAAAAAATTATGTTGACAAATCTTACCCACTGTAAATCAGCCAGCTCCTGCAAAATCACTGTGAGCACACAGCCACATTTGAGGTGACACTAAATTTTTATGGCATTTTTTTTTTAATTAAGAAAATCCGCCTTTGGCTAAAATTAACGAGTGCTAATTTCTACCCCAGCTGAATTCACCCTGTCTGGATCTGGCAGTGGTTATCCTGTTCTTCATACTCCAACTTTGCATGAATTTCAGGCAGTGTGTTTTGTTTTGCTCTAGCCCCAGTTTAACTTCCTTTTCAATACTGCCACCTACAAGGGAAAACAATACCTACCAAGCTGCTTTGAAAATGTTGCCTTCAGCATTGTGTTACTCCGATCACATTCATCTCTGTCCTTTTTTTCAAATTTGATTTTAAATATTTACAACATCATACATCTTCCCCTCCTGAAATTACTAACGAACTGTTACTGTCTGCAAAACCTGCTGGATGAGTGATGGACAACTTAAAAGGGAGCATCAATGTTTTATTTGTGAAATATAAGCTGAAAATAGTCTGCAGATTCTTTTTTTATTGATCTTCTACTTTATGCAAAGGTACCTTATGTACTTAAGCAAAAAAAGACTTCATTGTGTACTATCAATAATTAAAACATTGAAGTAGATTAACATGTAATAGTCACTAAGTTGAGGTAAACTACAGAGAAACAAAAAATTTGACAGACAAGAATAAAGTAATTGCAGCTGGAAATAATTTACATACTGTGGAAGAGAATTTAGCATTTCCACATTAAAAATGCAGAACAATAGGGGAGGCAGATTAATGAAGAAACAAGTTGCAGGAGAGTTTAGTACTATAAATGCAAAAAATAGTTGTGAAAAGTGCTTCTGGAGTTGTATATGAATTCTGAAAAAGACTTATAAAAATAGAACAGTTTTCCATTTCATCTCAGAAGAAGATTACAGATTCAAATGTGACCACCTAATTTTTACATCATTGATACTCTCATTTCTCATGGATCCCATTTTTTAGCTGTGAGCACCAACAAAAATCCTGCAATGGCTGCTGCCTGCCAGAGGTCTTCATAGTGTTGGTACCAATTGTAGCTGGAAGACCTATGGAAGTGATTTAAACCAGAGTGTAGGGCCATAGACAGAGCCATGCACTAGTTCCATCTCTGCAGGATGACTGTAATAGTTGCCAGAGCACGAGCAGCACAAAATATAGCTTGAATAAGTGACAAACAGAGGGGTGCAAGGAACAGAACAGGATTAAATTAAAATGAATGAACTACTGCTCAGAGTACTGCTAGGGTGAAAAATAAGAGAAAGGCATATAAATAGTAAGCTGAGAAGTGTTTGAATGTGAAATAGGCCTTTCACCTTAAAGAGAGGAGCAGGGATGGTATCAGGGGAGATCTCTCGCACTACACTCTGTCTACACCAGAGGAATCAATTCAGCTGCTTTGTTAGTTCTTTTCAATCCCCAGGCTCAAAGATACATATATATATAAAATCCATTAAATATAGTTGGACAATATTAACATAAGTCTTCCAGTTATTACCAATATTATGAGAAATTACAGGTCTTTTTCTTTTACTATTGAATATAACCAAATGCAATGTAAATGCATTGCAATATGCATATGTGTATTCTCTATTTCTGCATTTAAAGTATAAATACAAAGCTGTCATATGCATCTTAGAGCCCCATGATCCCTCTGTTCCCCTGCCATATTGCAGGATGCAACGGATCTGGCGAGCAACATTTGTGAAAGAGGCACTTTTTATTTTATCTTGGCCTGTGAATTATGAATGCTCAATATCTGAGCTGTTTAGATTAGGCATGCTGTTTTCCCAGCTGGATGAACATAAATCCTAGAGTTATATTTCTAGCATAAAGAATATTGTAAATTTGAATTTTACTTTTCCATAGACATGTTTTAGTAGTTGCTTAAGGCTCACTGTTTACCCAAAAGTTTCTGACAATAATTTAATTTTCTAGAATATTTACAGGATGCAAATGCTGAGAAGATGGATTCATTTAAAATATTGAACAAATATTCATTTTCCCTAAGCTCAAAAGTTCTTCCACATGTCCCTCGTGTTGATGTGTTTTCACATTCCTTCTTCAATTTGTCCATAGAAGGCTGGGGGAAAAAATTAAATCTGTTCTGTCATCTATCCTAGACAAAAGAAGCTGGAGAATTCGGGACCTTACTTGTGTGCATTAAAAAAATACCATTTTTCAGACATTGAAAGTAGTCTGGAAGCTGCTTTTCAAAAAGGAATAGTCATATCCCAGCCCCCTCCTTCTGCCATTCCTATGCAGATTAGTGACTCATCCTTTAACACAAACTCTGCTTGCCTGCAGAGCTCTCATTACCTTTGACAACATATTTGGTCCCCGAACATCTTATTTTCAACTCTAGAGTACACAGATGGGAAAAGAGAGACAGTACTTGTTGCCTTTGAATTACACAGAAACCAAATCCTGTTGTTATTACCTTTCCTTGTCACATTGACGAAAGAGTGATGCTTTTTGTAATGCATCTGTATAACACTGAGATTGTGATCCATTACTTCAAATGGCACTTTATGTTCCTAGTGTAAAAATTGATGAAAAATATTTTTCTTGAGTGTTTAAAATTATGTATCACAATGTTTTCAGCTCACATCTCAGAACATTTTATTGCAATCAAAGGAGAATATACTGGGAGATAAAAACCAAAAGCAAATAAACAACTTCTTTTCCCTTCCTTTTTTTCTTCCCTTCCTTTCCTCAATACCATTTGCATATGAAGTGATAAAAGCATCCTGCTGCACCAGGAGAATTCAGATGCTTAAATATAATGACACCTCAGTGGAATCCTGGAGTTGGAAGGAGGATCTCCTGACCATGGGCCTGCTGCATGAGCGCCCCTGATGACCTGGAAATCAACCTGCAGCTTTGGACACGGGTGGAGGCACTCCAGGGGATCTTGGCACCCATAGGGAACCAGCAGATGGAGTCAGATTATGCAGACAGGGTACTTGGAAAGTAATGCAGAGGATTAATTCCCTTAAGGACTTTGTGTAGAAGTATTATAACTTCTACTGAAGTAATAGGATGAGATATTAATTTTAAAAAAGGATTTCTAGCCTGGCTCAAGATATAGAGTGGCTGACACAGTCTAAGGAGGAATTTCTACACTTATAAAGAGGAGATACGCACTGGTACTTACACAAACATCCTTTCTTACATGATTTCTCTTTTTTTTTTCCTCTTTCTGCCCTACACAGACACACAGAAGTACCAGTACACCAAAGTAGTAGCTACATCTTGTATCATTTTGAGAATTTTTTAGCCATGACTTCAGCTCTTTTGTTTCAAATTGTAGTGAAGAAAGTGATAATGTGTTTCCACCCACAGCACTGTGCTGCAAATAGTCCTTTGCTGTGGATATATTGTTTTGTAATTCCTGTAATCCATATTTGATATTTTGGTGCTAGTGTGTGAATTCTGTGGTACCTGTTGCTCATTATATATGTTTTACAAAAAGCATTTGGTTTGAGATATGGAGTCTCAAAATTTTGTTCAGGCTCATTTCATGGATTCTAGCCTCTGCATCGGCCTGCAACAAGAGGTGAAAATTTGAGTTTGAATCCAATGAAAGATGACAAATTTTTGTGCTGAATTTGCATAGGTTTATTGTGCGTCTTCTGCAAAGATATTGTCTTTTTCTGTCTTTTAGAACTTGTGTAAGATTTATTTTAGAAGAAGAAACTAAATAGGGGCTTCTACTCTACCTTCCCTCAACCCCTACCCCCTCCCCAGTTTCTGCAAGATCAAAAACTGAGACTTTTTTCCATACCAATGTGCACCAAGGAACTTTGAAAGGCCTTATTTTACAAGGGTTAGGATTACTACGGAATATATTGAATCTGAACTCTTGCTTGAGACAGGAGTACAATGATATTCCCTATTCTCCATGTAAGAACCACCACTCCCACCTGGGTTTGCTCTCCGAAATGCATTTTGAAATAAGTAACATTTGTTTCTAGGTAAGCTTCCAGTGCAAAAGTGAAAAACAACAAAACCCAAAGCAAACGCTCACAGAATCAGGGAAAAAAATGACATCAACTCTATCAACAGCAGTTAAGAAAAAACCTTAATATCCTTAGTGGCTATTTTAAATGTAAGAGAAGAAAAATTTTTGACTCAACACCAAATGAATGAAGATTCAGCAAAATAGACTGGAGTATATGAGAACAAGCCATACCCACAGCTGCCTCATCTGTCTGTTCTGAGGGATGCATGGCGTCCTTATTTTTTTACCAGACTTTTGTATTCATTAGTAATTTTCAGAAATGTAACAATAATTATTTCATTCTGAGCTTCCACGGTGTGTCATGAAGACTTACAAATGTTTTTTCACGGAAGCTTTGCTTTCTTTAATGTTATTTCTTCTCTTCTCACAGGGAGGGTGAGGGTGGCTCTTCTCTTCTTTTCACTGGGGTGAGCCTGAATTGCAGGATAAAGTTTTGGATGAAGCAACAAATAAACAGCAGCTTTTCAGGTACTTCCTCATCTGTTGTCATCACAGAACAAATAGATCCCTACTGAACCGCAGTCCAGGCTTGGAGCAAGACCCTTTTTCAAAACCAGGCTTGTACCTTTTTCTGAGCCACACCAGCCCTGGAAGCCAAGTCACGGGGAAATGGCATCTGCTCCTTCTCTTGGGACCTTTTAAATGACAGAGTTAAGGATGAATAGTTCACCTGTGCCTGAGAACTAATTGCATATGTTAATATACAGAACAAACTATTCTCTCCAAAGCTTTCTGAGTAAATCTGACTTGTATCTACTTTATCTATTTTATTTTCCACTTTGTTTCACTTTCTCTTTCAGGGGTTGCAGGAAAAACAAAATCAAAAATCAGCCAAGAATCAGAAACAGTTGAAAAAAGAGAAGAGGTTTTAGCTTCCCTAAAATGAATGTTAACACTGCAAAGCACACAAAGTGAGCATGGATCATGCCCACCTGTCACTTTCAAAATATACAGTAAATACACAGTAGGTATTATCTAAGGATAAGGAACTGTCATTGCATGTGTCAGTCTGTCACTTTAATAAAGAAGATATTATAAATTCTTAAATAAACATTGCTGCAAAAAAGATAAATTGGCATACAGAAAAAAACCCCTGCTCAGCTGTATCATTTATTGAAAAAATATCTTTTATTTGATTTTAAACCCAATTGGGAATTTTAGCTACTTGGTTGAAAGCCTTGCTTTTGGAAATAATTGTTCCTGGCCTCATTACCCCAAAAATCCATCAAAATCGGTCTGAGGATCTCACCTTTATTATGAAGCATAGGTTTTTCAGGCTGGATTTTCCAAATACCAGGAGCCTCTTCCCAGCAACTACAGGTACAGGCCCTTGAGGAGACCAGGCTACCACCACCAAGACCACTTAAGCATTAATCTGTCCCTGTAGGTACGTCTGTATCCCAGCCCCTGCAGAAACACCTGATGGCCCTAAAGAGCACTTGTTAACCTCACCTTGCCCAGGATTAAATCCCATTTAAACACCAGATGTCAGTGTTGTGCTTATGTTACACTTGTTTTGGGAGCTGTCTTGCTCTTTCCCCGATGAAAATTGTACGACTAAACCAGAAGATTTTTGAATCTTTTAACTGCAGTATGTCACATAATATATTACATAATTCTGTCTTTAAAAAAGAACTGCCCCCTCTGGAGCCACTGGCACACCAATTACAGCAGAGGTATTAGGGCTCTGGCATGACATGAATCAATCATATCCCACTTCCTTTAAAACACTAGAAAAAGTAAGATTTTTAGCTACATTATGATTATTTCCCTCTGTTTTCTTGAAGGGAAGAGTAAGCAGTGGCTTTACTGTGATATCCACTAGACTTGTGGATGATATCACTGACTGACAGCTGGGCCATTGGAGGGGCTTTGCTCCACAGCCCCGCTCCAGCCCTGCAGAGCTGCTCTCCTGCTTTCAGCAGAGGTCTCTGCTGGGAAAAAAATTTCTCAGTGAAACTACAGAAAGATAAGTTAAACAAAACTAGGTCTGCCCACCGAGTAGATAATATCTCAGACCATGTCTATTGAAGCCACAAAACCCCCAGCAGAAAGAAAACAGAAATAGTGGGTCACCAGCCACATAATATGTTGTAATTTTAGAGCTTCAGAGAAATACTTAATGACTCGTCTTTTATACAAGAGCCCAAGCTTCTGTGATTTGAACTTTCAAACTATTTTCTCAAATGAGGGGGGGTAACCCCATATATCCCTATTTAGCTTCTTCTAAAAAGTAAATACAGTATGAACTGAAATACAGACAAATATCATTGTTCGAGTTACACAAATGTAGAAATATTTTTTGAATCAAGTTTTCAGAAATGAAATAGACATTAGCCAATGTTGTCTACAGAAAAATCTATGAGGTCTTTGTATTTTGGTTATTAGGTAACTGTACAGACGATAGCAAATGTTGGAACATCATTTGTGTCATTTTCAGCTTGTTCCACAAGATGGAGTAATAAGATTTGAGCTGCCAGAAACACTCGTTGATTTAGTAACTAAATTTATTTCTGTAGTGATTAGATTGGATTAAAAATATAAACCTATATACCAGAACTTTCTTTGAACTTCCTACCATAAGGAGGTGTTATCCCCAAAGTTACAGACAGTGAGGAAGTACTGACCACAGACTATTTCCCATTGATGCATTATGTAATTCAGTCAAGAGCAATAGCCAGTTTTCATATCTGCAAAGGATGGTAACATATTTAAATCATTCTAGCCCAAGAGTGACTAACTGGTGACTCAACAAGAAAAAAAGAACTAAGACCTTTGCTGCCCAATATTTGGTAAAACAAGTAAAAGAAATGGAGGAAAAACAGACCTCATTATACAACACACTGTAATCATTCAGGGGTGTGTGGATGAGTAGTGTGTGAGCTGTGCATGAAACAAGCATGTGATAAACACCTCTAGGAGTTATCATGTCACTTGGGAAGGAAAAGGAGGTGTCTTTAATGTTTGGGGTTTTTTTCTCCTACCCTTCAGTGCTTTTTCACTGAAACAGGAAGGGGCAAGAGAAGTCTTAAAACAAACAGAAATATAACAGCTCCTTCAGGGAGAGGCAGCATAGAGAATAAGGCTGTTAATATCCCATGTGATGCCAGCAGTTTTCTAAATCACATCCAATTAAAGCTTAGATCAAAAGCAGGTATTGCAGCAAGTGGAATTTACCCCTTCACTCCTCTTCCCAGCCCTTCCATTGCCTTTGCTGTGATGCACAAGTGTCTCTAGCTCAGAGCAAACACAGCCAGATTGCATCAGCTGCAGAAAGAATCTTTTCAACCTCTTTTTTTCAAAACAAACAAAAACAGCCTCCTCCCAGGCAATTTCTGCTGCCTTTCATGTCATTCATACTTGCCACGGATTATGTTGTACAGAACTCAAAGCCTAATTATGTTTCTCTCCCGTACACACAAACATCATCCTGGGAGCAAGCAAGTAGACCTATCTTGAGAATTTTTGGTAGAAATGAAAGTAACCATTTATTAACCTTACCTCTTTAAATGCAGAAGAAAGCCAAAAAATATTTACATTTCCTCTTATATTTGATGAAATCAAGCTGTGGAGATGCTAAGATTTTTAGGACTTGTCCCCTATACTAAGTGTCTACCTACTTTAACCTATCATGATTCCTACTTAATGATGAATAATTTTTTTTTGGAGGTGAACACAGTTTGCATATTCAGGCATGTCACCTGTGTTGCAAGTTGTTACCTAAGGAATACTTATGTCTATCTTTTACAGAAGTCTACCTGTCAGGAAAGTGAATTGTATAATCACCTGTTATCAGTTGGCCATATTTTGGTTGCCATAGTTTGGACACAAAGTAAGACCTTTACGTACTAACTTACAAAAAGTACCCTCAAACAGACCACAAATAGATCTGACCTCAATAGAAACCCAGTGGCTATTTCTGTAGATGTTGCATGGGAACAGTATTATGAAAAGGCTTTGAAGAGTTATCAAATCAGTAGAATTAACAGAGAAAAGGTACTTTCAGGGTGATACGGCTATTTCTCAAGCATAATACAGTGACAATCTTCAGGTTATCATTAGAAGAAACCATTGATTGCATGAATGAGGCACAGAAACTGTGTCAATTATTCTATGGAAAATAATTAAAGATGTACACAAGGACTTTTGAAAGGAGGAGCATCTCAGGTGGAGCCTGGAAAGCTGCTAGCAGTCTAAGTGCCCAAATCTCTATAATTGGTCTCTGGAGAGTTTTAAATTCCTGGGTTATGTCACAAATTATGCATTATTGCTTCCCTTTAGGAGCATCTGTGAAATCCTAACAGGTGAACAGGTTGGCAAATTTGGACTGCATCTTTTCCCTGTCTCATGGACTATTTTTATGTTGCCGTGAATTTTCCACATGCTTTGTGAATAAAAGTAATTGTAATTAAGATGGACTAGCCCCTTCCTTGGCAGCAGGTAGTCTAAGAAGCAAATGTAACAGTCTCTCAACCTAAACTTCATTCGGCTCTTGCTCCTCAGACGATGCCTAAGGCTTGGAGTGTGCAACTGGAGGCCAGGGATGGGCTAGTGCCAAGGCTGGATGGCACTAGCCTAGGGGTTTTTTTATGCTGATGATTCACAATCCTGCCATTATCCTCAGCTTTGATTAGTAAATAAAAGCACCACGAATGTTATTGCAAAGTCACAGAAAAATGATCTTCTGCAAACATGTCCTACACCTGTGGATAATAACTGTGTCTAATAATTTAACAGTAATCTCTTGTTCTGACACCACAGACTTGTCTGGGGGCACGTTGGGATGCCCGTTTATCTGTGATAAGGGTGGAGCAGGGGAGGGGAGCAGAGTGGAGCGAGCTGCAGCTCAGCTCAGTCCTTGCTGGGCCACCAGGCCTGTGCTCTGCAGGGACACCTGCACTTACTGCACCTCTCAAGACAGATCCTAGAGCTTCACAACAGCACAGTGGGATGGATGGGGGTGAAAGGCTCAAAGAAACTACATCCCAGATCATCTGGGGATAGAACTGGTGAGGAGGTGGTGGTACCAATGCCCTGTAGGGTTTAGTGGTGTCCAGGCTCAGGTCATGGGAGAAGGGGCTGTAACCACTTGCCAGCTGTCGGCACTCCTCCATTGCACTGTTCCGAGCTCTGCCCGGGATCTTGGGGTAAGTGAAGTCATCATCTGCCAAGAACCTCCTTCCCAACATTAAAAACCTTTTCAGTGAAAAATCAGCTCCAAGTTTTCCTTTAGAGGAAGGCTGAGTGAGAAATTGTTACATAAACTCTCAAGAGACTTCCAAACTTCAGTTACTGCAAATCACCCAGAATTTGGCTCAGCTCTATTTGTACTCAGGAAGAAACCACACACACACTCAACCAAGAAAGTTTCTGCAGTCTTTTGGAGGTAGACTCCGCTAGCTCTTCCCTTCACTCTTCCAGCCAAACCCCAGACAAGATGCTGTCTTTATTTCTTCTAGAACTTCCCTCAAGTTCAGAGCACCAGGAAATGTGGAGTGCGTGCTCCCACACAGCAACTCCTGCCAAGCCTTTCCTCCGTTTGTGGGCGCAGCGTGGGTTGGGCTGCACAGCTCTGTAGCCTCGGGTCCGACTTGTGCTGCAGCGAGCCCGTCTCCATGAGCACCACCACAGTCACTCACTACACCAGAATAACACTAATGGCTCATTTAAATAATCACCTGATCAGCTGAAATTCTGAGGCTGACTCAAGAGAGTTTTTGCTAGAGAATTTTTAACTCTGGAAAACACTCCTTTGTGATCTGATAGACTCCCTTGTCCATTGACTTTCCAGGCGATGTCCAAGGTTTATATGTTTATTGATGCCTTTGCTTGGAGATGTTGGTGATGATTTATATACCTTTATTGAGGACATGTTGAAGGAGCTCACTTAGTTGAAACTAGTCAATATGTTCTTATTTCGTTGTTATCTTTGTATACTTGCCAAGAATCCTAGTGATGAGTGCACTTTATAAATTGTAAAAGAAATAAATTTATGCTAAACCATGTAGTTATTTATGGCTCAGAGTGCTAACTTAGCTGAGACAGCAAACTGATGTTATTGGAACCTAATTCATTCTCAGACTTCCAGGAGCGAGTAATGAGTCAATTATTCCAGTGTGACATGAAAACCTTATTTATGGGCTCATTGATTAAGAATATGTATGTGTTATTTACTTACAATATTGACTCATTTAAAAAAAAAAGGAAGAAAAATTTCTTTGTAATCCATTAAACCTTGTTTTCTCTTTGGAATAACATTTCCCAAGCCTAGCATTAAATACAAATCAGGAATTGAAAATAATCAGATTTGGAAGAGTCTCTGGTTCACTCAAGTGGAGTGAAAGGTATTTATTCCCAGTCCTAGTAGCAGCACTGGCTATGCACCTGTACCAGGGTTTAGGAATCTTCCTTTTCCCTGGGATGAGCCACATGCTTGCATCTGTCAGTGAACCAGGGTTTCATGTGGAGAAGCAATCATTACTAAAATTCACTAACCAGAATTTACTCACCCACTGCTAAAATCCTGAATAATATACAGAGCAGGAAACAAGAATAAAGAAAATTCTTGTGACTTTTAGGGAAGGGCACCATTCCAATTCCTGCAAAAGTGTTCCAAATTCTAGAGAGATAACAGTTCGAAAACATGGAGGCAATATATAGCAGGCCCAGTATCCCTCTTTCAGGAGCTCCTCTTTCACCCTAAGCCTAAGGCAGGATGCTTCGTGCAGTCTGCTCCAAAATCCCTGGTGCAACAGCCATGAAAGTACACCAAATGATGGGCATTACTTCCAACACTCTGGGAGCACACTCCAGATGGGGAGATGTTCAGAGAGGAATTCTTTCCCTAAAACCAGGCTGAGGTTAAAGTGAACCTTGACTGTTTAAGGAGGTTCCCCCTCTTTCCCATTATTCCATATATCTTTCCAAATGTGGTTTAAAATGAACAAGGTGGATTTTCCCCAATCATTAAATAGCATTTGCATGTTATGTACATCTCAATCAGGCCTCTCAGCGCACCAATCACCGTTACACACAAGTGACTTTAGGATGTTCTCCTATGATTTAATGTGTTCCTCTCTTTCAGTTGTTCCAACTGGGAATGTAGAAACAACAACGTACTCATGATACAAGATTCAACTTCAGTGAGCCTCTTGCCAGAGAGTATTTTAGATATTAGCAATTTAACCTAGTGCACCAATATGAATTCAGAGATGGAGGAGTTAGAATAAAAAGCTGCACCCATAGATTCTTCTGATATATTAGACCCTATGAAACCACTTCTGCTGTCATGAGTTCCAGCTCTTACTGGTAGTTTTCTGAGGGTTGTAGCTTTCCCTCCACTTTTCTACTATTTTCAGTAATTCCTCAGAGGTGGCAGTAAAGGATTTTTGTATAAAATAAGTTTGAATGTCAACTGGTGCATGGCGACAATGACAGACCTCTTTCAGTTCTTATGATTCAGGCACAGTACAAGAAGGTAAATAGTCTCAAGACTATTAACTATGACTAAAAATGTGCATGTCTCATTTGTCGTCAGTCAAGACTAGAGCCATAGTTTTGTCAAGTTGTTTTTCTAAACCTTACATATTCTTTAAAATTATGTGTTAAAACTTACAAAGCTTAACACATAAGAACAGGAAAACTTAAAGCAGTACATTTGGATGTTTCTATATTCCAGTGAAAGGTGCTTATTTAAATGAGATGCAAAACAGCAAGAGAAAACAGTTTAGAAGAAAGACTATTTTTAGAGGTGTTCTGCATAATCTATGAATAAATCTATTCATTTTTCTCCACTTAAAACAAAAGAATCACAATCTCTTATTTCCCAGGCCCAGTTACCCTTCAACAATAATAAAAGTAGATAGACTACAATATTAGAGACTTTACTGGCACCCTTGATAAAGCTGATTCCTTTCTAGCTTTCCAGACTGGCTGTTAAAAGAGACAGATCTTGAAAAACTGAACTTCCCAGCAACAATATGATCAAAAAAATCCTCAAATTATCTCTAACTCTGAAGTTAGAACTCAGTGTGCTCCATCCCAATATCAACACCCTCCTGTCAGTTCCAAGTTTAAGCTGAAGTGCTCTGATAACACCTGCAGAACTGCACAAAGAGAGAAATGCTTTTAACAAGCAGGCAGGTGCAGTCATTTAGGTCTTCAGAAAGCGAAGTTAAATAATTCTAGTAATTAAAAGCCAGTATATGTCCCAGAACATGAGTAGCTCTGCTCACAGAGGTTCCTTCCCAAGTGTATTCACAGCAGAGCATCTCATCACCTCTTGCATAGGGTGCAAAAGCGAATCAGCTCTCCAGGGAGATCAAGCAGCAAAAGCTTCACCCTGTTATGGTCAGTCTACACACAAGAGCAGATTTCAGCCATGACATCAGTCGCGAGTTCTGACAGCAATGGGCAGACAAGGACATAGGGGTAAACTTTATCTTCACTTGATTCCCTCACTTGACATCATCTTTAAGCATACCTGGGTTTAGACTTTCACATCTGCCAAACACAAAGTAACACACTCAAAACCACTTCTCAACAGCATCGGCATTCAGACAACACTGCTTCCATCTTACTCATATTGACCTCCCTACGCACACTAATCATGAAAGGAAAGGTTTCCAATCACGCAAATTGGTCTTTGTGTCGCAGAAACACCCCCAGAGCCCCAGCACGAGCGAAGAGGACAGCAGTGCTCAGTCAGCTCTGCTGCCCTCTGTTGTGTCCTGCACACCCAGCAGGAATGTGTCAGAAACCACCTTCCTGGAACATCACGCCTGGTTATCTGTCAGCCACCTCATCCTCATGAAATGGTTTTGAGCTTTTCTAGACTCACTTCTTCCCTCAATATGGTGGTACAACAGTGAGCAGAAACAGTCCTGCTCATGTCTTCTTGCAATTTACAGTTGCTGACATTCTGCCATAGAAATGCCCACACTGTATTAAAGCTAGAGGGAAATCTACATCTTGATAAGAAATATCTATTTAATTAACAAGCACCTATGATTAGACTAAAATATCTTTATAAGCATTTATTTATTTGTGATATATTTTAAATCAAACTTAATTCTCGATCCTCATATGGGTCACTCACTTAAGAGTTGGACTGGATGACCCTTGTGGGTCCCTTTCAACTCAGAACATTCTCAGATTCTGTGATTTGCGTTCAGTCATTTCAACAGAAAGACAGATGCATGCAAAGCCAATAAAGAACTTTAAAACCTTCACTTTTGTACTAAAAAATATTTTTTCGGAAAAGCATTAAACATTTTGCTTCCTTTTGGAACAGGTTTAATGCATAAATAACTCTTTGGGTGCAAGAATTTCCAAACTGCTATTTTAGTCTTCATTCATGCACAGCTCTCTGGTATGTAAATGAAGCAATTTTCTCATGTGGTCTTTCTGCTCCCATTTCCTACTTCTCACCTGTACAGTGACTAAGCTCCAGTCCCTTCTGTGTCCCATTGTGCCCTTGTCACTATCAGAGACGTACCTCCACTTCCATTCTCCAGTTCAAAGGGGACAGGCACATTGCACCCAAAGTAAGTCAACAGCTCTTTTCCAATCTCTTCTTGTACAGTATTCCTTCCTTCCCTGCAGACTCTTCCTGAGGCGCAGTTCTCACATCTAACTTGCTTTTCGTATTTCCTAACATTTTGCCATTTTATTGTTTTGCTCTATTTCCAAAGATTTATGTGTTCAACTTTATTAAATATCATTAATCATGGCCAATAGGATTTTCTTGTAATAGTGTTAAAAATCAAATATTATGCTCATTACATAAAAAATAAATTAAGAAACTTCATGAAAAATGGGGTGGAGTACCAAGTCTAGAACATTACCAAAAGAAGGAGAATTTTGTGTAGGTTTGGATCTTCTGCAAAGCCTTTTTCATTGCGTTAGCTGCACCACAGTCATTTCTCTCTGAATAATGGATTGTAGCAAGCATACTTGAAAACTCAGGATAGGAGTTACTTAAATATTGTATTCTAAATATAGAAATCAAGCGGAATCATTTGAAAGGGAAACATAATTTTGACAAGAAAATAAGAATATTAAGGTTGACAGAGTAAAGCAGGTCTGCTTTTTGTCATCTAATATTCCCATGATTGCGGAGGTACCTGCAATACAGCAGAATTTGATGACTAATGGAGCAGTGGGTGGTTTTCAGCCTTCCACAGCTTGTGCTGATGTAGTTCTGGCTGTCATTGTAAGTATCCTTCCTGAGCTTATGACTGTGGTCAGACTGTAACTGTTAAGGGATATGAGACACTTATGTGGTCTCTATTTTGGTGCAAATCAGTTTAACAAAAGCTTGATTTAGGGGTCTATCTTTGTTCTATCCTTTCTTGCTGTTTGCTTTTCTGGTGTTACAGTGAGATACTGCAATGGTGAGTCTGGCCCTGAGTATTTAACCAGCAAAAACTGTTGAGCAGTAAGTAAAAAGCATTGTTGGAGAGAGGTGTATCTGGAAATGGAAAGCATCTTATCCTCAATGTATTTTGAGAAGATCACACATTTAATCAGCATTGCCTTGGAAAGTGTCTTACTTTTAATCAGCATCATTTGGTTTCATTTGTATGACAGACAGATTTCTTTGCCTGATCAAATGTTATAGATTTTTAAAAAATTAAATAAATTAGAAACCCTAACATGCTTCTATAATCTAAAGGCCCACTGAATACTCTAATATATGAAAGTGCCAAATCTCCTAGGGGTGCCACAGTAAATCTGGGGTTATGTTTAAAGAGGAAAGAGATTGCATCTCTCTTCTCAGTTCTCATGTTTGCTGCTGGTTTGTTGCAGCTGTAGTAATGCAGCAAATATGGCCACTGCTACTCTGTTGAAAGAGGATCTTTATAAATTCCAGTTGTCAACATGAAATCAATTCTGCTATGGGCAAAAGAGTGCTTCATCATTCCAATATTTGCACTCAGCTAAACCATATCCACAGGCTGTATGTGTCTTCATTTATTTATTTATTTGGAACTGGGACTACAACGTATTTTCAGCCCAACACTACAGATCTGTGCCAAAATTGCATAAAGGTTGTGCAGTGAATTTTTCTAAGTAAATGGGTCCTTCGATTTCAATGAGAGAACAAAGCCTCTAACTGGTGCACTGTGGATTCAATCTGAGCCATGCTTTCTAGTCAAAGAACAAACGATATATCATTAATTAAAGACGAAAAATGGGAAGATAAATGATTATTACATATCTTGACGTTCCATAATGATTTTTTCTGTGTCTTACACCTATGGTAAATAAGCCAAGCACTCAGTAGCAATAGAGGAAAAAAAAAGCTTTCAGTTTGCAATTTCTTTTTCTATAGTCTTTCTTCTTCCAGTGAAAGTGTCTATAAAATTTTTAAAGGAAAGTAGGTTGCTAAAATGTACTTAATTTGCCATGATAGATTGAGTCCATGCTTCAGTGACTGTAATTGAATCTGTGACCTATTTCTTTAGTAAAGTAGAAATAGTCTCTTGGGTTTTTGTCACTACCATCTTTTAATGAAATTCAAAAAGACTGTCAAAACGTCTACACTTTTTCCAGTAGTTGTTAATGTTATTACTTTACAATTTGTTACTTTTTAATTAATCTTAATAAATGTGTACACAGTCTACCTGGCAGTTGGAAATGGTAGACATCAATTCATCACTGTCACACTGTAAAGCAAAATTAACGGGACAGAGAGGGTTTTAAAAGCAATAGAATATCTAGACACATATTGGTTCTACTTACACATACTTTATATCTCTAATTTACAGGGTCTGTGCATTACATCAGTCCCACAGCTGAAGTTAAAGGGTCTGTCAGCATTTTAATCATAACCCCAGACTATTTCCAAGACATTGCAACTCAGAACTGAATTCAGTAGGGGGATTCCCAGGCCAGAAACACTCTACTCTGCCACCTATTTCCTTCACCAAAAGAAGATAACACTCAGTACATTTTAGATATTTAGAATGTCACATCACGGGGACCTGGGATGTGACCCAAGGCTTGGGTGATGTCCTGACTCCACATTCAGATGTGATAAACCCTAATTTTCCCACTCAGTGTTTCCAGTGGGGAAGTAACAGGCAAGTGGGGCAGAAAGGGGGAGCTTTTCTCTTGTCTCCCAGTCCTGACAGATGGGGAAGCAGAGCAAAACTTTCCTGCCCTACAGTCCAGACATGGCCTCAGTGTCTCAATATGAGCTCTTTAGCTTGATTATTTCTGATATGTCCGTGTCTAAGAGAAGTCACTCTGTCAGTTCTTCATCAAGGACTGTGGCATCGGTAGCTTGTGGAGCTGGGAATGATCTTAAAGACAATCAGGTGCAATGTTCTTGTATTATGTTTAAGCCTGTAACTGCTGATTTATGCTCAATATTGCAGCTGCTCATGGGCAGCCTGAGGCTGGCATTCACAACACAGGAGATCTTCAACAGAGCAGCATAAAGCAGCTCCTGGAGCTGGGGGCAGCTTCCTCATTGTATGGTCCTAGAGAAGATGTTATTCATATAAGACAGAGACCTATGAGAAGTTTATACCTAACTTTTACCCATGCTCTAGCTGACTTTCACTTATTTCTCAAATACCTGACAAGCTTTGTTTCCATGAAGATGGACGTTTTAGTGAAAATTAAACCACTGGTCAAACCAAGTTCAAAGTTCCATAAAAGAGATGACTTCTATTTTAAAAGTGAGGTGACTTTTGGATTTAAAAGTAAAAAAATATATATATATACACACACAAACTACCACATCAGCAGGGTACATTTTCTCAGAGGAGATATCATTGACAAGGATATCCAGCATATGGAGTCGCTAACATGATGGACTATAATGGCTTGAAAGCAGTCATTATGTTCTATTAGGATATACAAACAAAACAGATTCCCTCAGCAGACCTTGGTATGCTTCAAAGCCATTACACTCCAGAAGAACTAAATCTGCATTTTAATTACTGTCAAGTTGCTTGAGTTTTACCCAATCTACTGGATTTTATCCTCCTAAACATAATAAGAATTTAAACCAGAAAAGTCATAAAAAAATTAAATAACAAAACGTGTATCTGCCAATTTGAGGCTAAAGGTATTAACTAAAGATATCAGAAATAAATTTTCAAAGGGTTACAACCTAAACTCTTTTTATGAGCAGTTTTCTACCCACAGATAACAGCATGCAAAAAGGCAGGCTTTGGTGCCACATTAACTGGTAGTTAGGTGCACCCAAAATTTAGAAATTTTGCTTCTTATTTGCACTTACCATCAGGCCTGAAATTTTGTAAGTCCATCAAACTTCCTTCTTCGTTAGAAAATGAAGTTGTACAGGGAAACAGTGACTGATTTGTTGATACCAAGTACTGCTGCAGTGGCTGGGACAACCAAGACCCTACATTCACCTGATGTTTCACTCCAACTAGAACCACCTGCTTGCTGTTGACATAAATCAGGCTCATCAACTTCCCCCTTTGCCATTGCTAAGACTTTGAGCAGATATCTTCCATAAACATATCAAGCAACTTCTAACCCAAGCACCAATGAAGCACCGGTGAGTATGTTCACAGGAAATTTTTCTATTAAGTCCAGAAATGGCTAAAAGAATGATAATTTGGGGGCTAAATAGACAGGGTCCCACTGAGTCCACAGGATATTTCTAGTACCTCAGAAAAGCCTATGTTTTTAATTTTTTTCCAGACTTGCTGGCTCTTCCTGCCATGCTATTCAGTTCTATAAGATCACAGATCCATGCCTGGAGTCAGAAAAGCACTCAAGCTAGAGAAATGTATCTCTTGGATGATGGAAAAACCCTAGATGCATTTCATATATTTTCACTTAGAGGAACAGTGTACAAAATGTGTAGTTAAAAAAAAATAAAAATCTTTTAGTGGCTCCAGAGGGTTTAAACACTTCAGCATCGGTTGGCATACAATTTTTGAAAAGACTAACAGCTCATTATATGATGAAAAGATTCTATTAAGATGTAGCATGGACCCAGAAGTTTTTAATTTCAAACAAGCAAGACTATATTTGTTAGGAAACTTTAGGAAACTTTTTCTTTAAGTTACTGTTGCAGGAATAAATATCTCACTAATGTCATTTTCCAAAACTTAAGTTGGTAAATTCATATCCAAAGTCATATTCAGAAGGAAGGGCTGGACATTTTGGAACTCAAACATTCCAGCCCTCCAGCACACAAGGAGACTGAGGTTCCCTGCATTGAGTCTGCATTAAAAGATGGATCACATGCCTGGCTTCTGTCCAAAAAAGAGAGAAATGCTGCTTTACACCAGATTTTAGTATGCAAAACATTTTTCAAAGTAAATAAACACAAGAAACTTTGGGTGAAAAAGAGAAACGCAAGAAAATGTAAAACTTTTTTGATACAGTTTGTACATATCCTCCATGTACCTCTGAAGAACAGCATATTAGCTATCAATCAATACATCAGACCAATGAAGACAGATTTTTACCATCTTCACATTTTTGAAGGAATATTTAAGTCACAATTTTCCTGGCAGTAATCTAACAGAAATGAATCAACTGTATCAAAAATAAACCTAAAAGAGAAGAATGAAATCAGACTAAAAACCCTGTCAGTAGAAGTCCTGAGCTTACAAGGAAGATTGACAATATTATTAAATTTCAGTTTTATCTTAGTAATTTTATCTAGATTCCAGACTCACAAGGCTTTGAACATATGCAAATTAAATCTCTTGAAGGGAAACTGATACATACCCACATATAAATGTGAATGATTTAGAAACAAATAAAATAGTAGCAAGAATCAAAACTGCCAAATTCTTCATCACACCTAGAATCATTCTATAACTGTCTAGAAGATATGCAAAGGGAGAAGCACAGAAAAGCTCTTACCGTGAAGGTGGGGGTGGGGGGGTGGTTTACATTTCTAGAATTATGAAAACACAAATGCATATAATTATGGATCTGAACATCTTTTGCCAGCCTTTGAAAAGACAGCAAGGTAATTCAAGCCAAGGAAGTGAATAAGAGCGAGTAATAGAATTGTCTACAAAACATAAATGCCATAGCTACAACTTCCAGACACAGGGGACAAAATGGAGAAATGAATTCTTAAAAATAACTTTGGTGAATTACAGCTCTGCACAGATATTAGCATTTTTATATAAATTGAATTACTGATTAGCTCTGGATACAATCCTGCAACATAGAGCTCTAAAGCACATCTATAGCTCTTCTGGAGGATCCCCATGTGCATTGTCCTATTGTGCCACTGACCTCAGTGAGGGTGAAAACATGTCAGGATCTCAAAGAACCCACTTGGCATTTACAGTGAAGAGTGGAGTTTTGGCACTCTTTTTTGTTTTAAACAAATAAGAATGATTTACTTCGTATGTATTTAGAGCACATGAAACCTGTGCTTTGAGCTGGAAACAGCAGCTTACATGATTTGGAGGAAGAGAGATAGTCATGCTTGCTTGGATAGCTCCCAAAATTAAACCCTCTGGGATTGAATCTTCTGAAAATGCAAACAAGTAAAGAATGAAGGTGATAGAGGAATCATTCTGTGCTACATAGTGATGTTCAAACCTCACATGTAAAGAGAGCCAGAGAATGCATTTAGAATCTAGAAAACCTCCCAGTTAAACTTTTTCTCCTCCTTTTAGAGACTTTGAAAGTTAAACCAGGTTCTATACTGCAAGAAGCTCAATGGAAGGGTGAAATATTTTCATGTCTTGCGATGGATAAAAAACATTTGGCAGCTGGTCAAAAGTTTAGGAGAAGCTGCACAAAGCACAACAAGATGAATAGAAAAGATGCCTTGAAGCAGTGAAATGGAACAACAGGAGTCGGGAAAGGTCATTCACAACAGTAAAACTACTGAACATTTTAATCACAGCCTGGTTCTCTGCTGGTTTCAGTCTTATTTCACTGTCATTTGTACCAGTGTAAAATGGGTGCAAGACGTTATTCAAACACTATTTCACACCCACTTTTGCTGCTACTGACTACCACTGCAAGGTGTGAGGCAGTAGCTTATCCCTCTCCAGTTTTGCAGCAGTCACAAACCTTTGGGTCAGTGGGAATGCAACTTCACAAAAATATATTCAATTAAACTGTACTTTACACAGAACCTGACATTTGGAAAGAAATAGAAAAGAAAGGATCTTTCATGCATTATAAATATTAGTTCTGAAAGTGTGCACATATTTTTACTCTAAAAGCCCCCCAAATGTCACCGCTTACATCCTAAAATAGGTAAGTAGAGACAAAATACAACTCTCATCAAATACCTATTTGAAACAGAGATTTAGGGATGATATAAAAGTCACAGGAAGACAAATTCAAGAAGTGGTTGACTGATTTTTCTAGACATTCCAAAACATTCTAACTCTTCTAAGTGTCATTAAGAGTTTTTGTGGTGACCTGGAGAAAACCAAAATGGATTCCAGGGGTAAAAACAACCTCAGAGAAATCGGTGAGGAGATTTTGTATACACAGATACTGCATCCGCTGCAGCAAGTCTTTTTAGGTCTTAGAGAGGCATCTAACAGAACTGGCTTGCATTTCACTGGAAATAAATATGTTAATGGTGTTCCAAGTGTAGTCTGAATAGAGAATGTAGTAATAGGACAAGCAGCAATGGCTTTAAATTGAAAAAGGGTAGATATAGATTAGCTAGAAGGGAGACATTCTTCCCTGTGAGAGTGGTGAGGCCCTGGCATAGGGTGCCCACAGAAGCTGTGGCTGCCCCACCCCTGAAAGTGTACAAGGCCAGGTTGGGTGGGGCTCTGAGCAACCTGGGATAGTGGAAGGTATCCCTGCCATGGCACAGGTTGGAATGAGATGATTTTAAAAGTCTCTTCCAACCCAAACCATTCTATGATTCTATGATTACAGTGCAATAAGTGAAGTCATACTTTCATTTTACATTTAATTTAAGTACCACTATTCAGAAAATGCAGCAACAAAATGTTCCTGTATTCTTTTAGAGTATGAAATAATGGCTAAAATCTATTAATTTTAAGGCCACTTAAACTGTCTGCTTTCTTTTTCATTTATGACTGCAACTAAACCCAAGTGGCTTAGTTTAAGTCTAGCTCAAGAGTTCCCCAAGTCCAGATTAACAGAAATAAAGAGAGAATAGAGCTGCAATGTGAGGTGCCAGGTGAGGGTTTTTCTCTTTTCCCAGGTAACAAGTGACAGGATGAGAGGAAATGGCCTCAAGTTGTTCCGAAACAGGTTTAAATTAGATATTAGGAAAAATTTCTTCACTGAAAGGGTGGTCAGTCATTGGAATAGGCTGCCCAGGGAAGTGCTGGAATCACTGTCCCTCGAAGTGTTCAAAAGCGCATCAATGAGCCCAGAGGTCTTTTACAACCTCAATGATTCTATGATACTTGCTTTCTTTCCTGCATCATTATGGATACCGTGAGAATTATTCACAGCACAAACACTATTTTGATGTACTTGCATTACCTTCTCTTTCTGTAAACAAAAATGGAATACATTTAAAGTCAGATATCACACTAACAGTAAGGAGTACACATCCCCAAAGAGCTGGGAAATGTACTGCATTATTTCCTCCTTTTATGTCCACTAAATAAGTGATGGTCCCAAAAGCTTACTCAACACTTTATTCTGCCTTTTAAGTTTGTTTCTTTTATCACCTGACAATGTGTATCTGCTGCACATTGAAAAGCTACTTCCATCTCTCTGGTATGGATTTTACAAGAATTGGTTTGTTCAGCATTTCCCGCAAGTCTAATGATACAGATAAATTAAATCTAGTAAATAATTCCCATTTGAGAGAGAACTTTGTAAAGTTATCTGAGTTCCCCTGCATGGGATAGACCTGCACAGGAAAGAAAAAGTGGACTTCACTCCCATCATTAAATTCTGTGAAGCAACAGCTCTGAACAAAGCAGCATTATTTGTCTGCACTCTATGAGTAAGGGCAGACAAAAATGTATAAAGAGCCTGGGAATACTCAAAGCCTTGAGTGTTGTCTCAAATACTTCAGTCTTTCCTTTCCTGTCCAATCTGTTTTGCTGTTTTTCAGCACAGGGCAGGTTCCTGACTCACACTGATAGAGGAAATTTCCATAGCAAATGAGTAACTTTAGCTCAGACACTTGGATAATACTGCATGTTTAATGGTGCTTGGCTGAATTTTGCTGGGTTATACAGGGCCACAAGAAAGAAGACAGGTTTCAAAAAGTACCAGAATTTGGCTGTTAACCATATTCATAACCATATTGTTTAACCAGAATTTGCTTTTGTAATTGCTCCTCTGAATTCCTGAAATGGTTTGTGATGCTCCTTAGCAGTAAAAAATTTGAAACAAATTTTCCTTGGTCCTCTACCTCATTTCCCCCATTCTTGTAAGAGCTGGTCTTCCCTATTTTGTTTTGAAATATTCACTACGTATTTTTTCTTTTCCGGGTTCAACAAGTGCTGCCTCTTTCGTGTATTCCAGGAGGCTTTCCTCATGCAAGCATTTTTCTTCCTATCTCTAGCTGTTTTGCGTCCCCCAAAATACCAAAACAGCATGTATGGTCTGATTATTTTAGGATTGTCAAAAACAAAGTTTATTTTTAGAATGAAGCTTGCTTTCATCCCTTAATTTGTTTGTGCCAGACATACTGTAGTCTTAAAGACACTTTCATGATTTAATATTTTATCTTTATCAAATTCTTATACGTATGCACAAGATATTAAGCACTAATAAGTACCTTTTTCAGCTAATGTAAGAAAAACAGCCTTTTGTGTTGTCACAGCTTTTATATCATTTTCATAAAAGAATATTCGAGTTTCTGAGTATATATTGCAATATCTAAGTTTTACTCATTACACTGGAACCTGTTCATGGTTCTACACATAAATATTTTATTTTTCCTTCTTCTTCTCCTTTAAAATATAATTCTAGGTGTCAGTCTTTTCATTGTGCTGTATGTAGAGGTTTTTAAAAAAACACAAACCTTATTTCTCTAAACTCAAAACCATTAACCACTCGCTTGCTAAAAAAAACCCAAACAAAAACAAACCATCCTAAAAAACACCCCAATGAACTAACAACATTTTGTACATCTAACCTAAACCAACAAGCACTATTAAAAACAAGCCCACCTCATCACCTTCTTGTGCAAAGCTTATGTTGTAACTAAAGCTGAAATTGAGTTAAATCCCTCCTGTTTCCCTGTAGAGAAGGAAGAAATCAGGCAGTTTTTACTATTGGAATGCCACCACAGTTTTCTCTAGTCATGACAGCCCATAAGTGCATTATGCTCATGGGCTCAGTAATCAGGTCACCAGCATCTGTGGGCACACATTAAGTTTGTGCAAACAACTGTGTTTGGAGGTCAAACTAGTTGATGTGTGCAGACACATGACTAATGAACTATTTGGCACTGTCCATCCATGAATTCCCTGCTCATACATCAAAAAAAATATTCACAAAATACAGGCATACACCTGAATGCTATCTAATATTCAATGGCCACATTTTGCTTTCTCACAAAACAAAGTTTTGTGGTCATTATTTGTGTCTTCAGTAATATTACTCTGGATTCATATTGAGAATGGAATTTGTTTCTTGTCTTAAAAAGTGGATTTAAGCCTTGAGAATGAAGCTTAACGGTATGTCTTTTAGAAAACTAATCTAGCAGCCTCTCAGAATGAAAAGGAAAGAATTATATATTTTCTCTACAGAAGGTATCTTTGACCTAAATAGAAAGGTTTATCCATCAAGTGGTCCTTAGTTCAGAGATATTTTTTTGCAACACTACACAAACAGTCATGTAGGTCACCAAATTACGTCAAGTGTCTGCATTAAGTAGTAGTTAGCCCTGAAATATATAACTGTGGACATTCAAAAACTGTTAAGCCATCGCTTTGAGAAGACAACTGGATTACAGTGAACTGAACTCTTCCCTTAAAACCAGACAAGGTACTTTATAAGAAACAGACCCTACATTTAATCTTAGTGAAATGCAATAATTAGGTTGGCAATTCTCATGGAAATATTGATAGAAGCTATGCAAATTAATTAGCAAAACAAGTAGTTAGTGTGAAAAGGCCAATAGCCTCAATAAATAGCCTTCTCCTACACACTGGTGAATTGAAATAGTTTTTGCAATCAATACTGGAGTAGGTATAGATCCATCAAATGTACTGCAGCCTGCAAGATACATGTGACAGAACATGGATACAGGATCAGAGCAACCCACTCTGACTGTCTGAGCTGATCCTGCACATTATCACCAGCAAAGCCACACGTTACAGGTTGTTTCCTTCCCACCAGACATATAGGAAATATATAAAACCCTGATCAAAGAAAGCTTTATCTAAAAACTTTCTGTCCAGGCCTGAACCTATGGATCCCATAAATGATTTTGTTAACACTGGAATAGCTCTGTGTATTTTTTTTTTTTAATCAGAAAATGACTTTCTGTATGTCCATATCTGAACTGCATGGGACAATGTTATAGGCAAGAAACTGAGTGTCATTCATTTGCACGATTAAATTCACACTTTGCTGCAGCATAAAATGTTTCTTATATTTACATTTTGTGTGGTGTTTTCTCACATTTTTAATACTATGTCATTTTTCCCCAGTAAAATAAAGACTAATATTAAACTCATTTTTAGCAAACACTATCATATGAAATAAAAAGAGCTAAGGGCTATAGTAGAAATAATGCTAAAAAGTACATAATAGGAGGTTCTCAAAAAATCTGAGGTTTGGGTTTAGATTTTTTCCCCAGAGATGAGCAATTTCACATTTTGCAGTTACTTGGCACTATTTGCATAATGTCTTGAGCTATAGCTTTTATTCAGAGCTATATGTCAAGTTTGGCTCAGACAGCAAATAAATAAGAAATCTCTTTTGATACACAAAGAGCATATCTGAACCTGGTGAATCTCAGAAGATGAGCAAAATCTCCAAATTTCTAATATGATTCTAGATTAGACTTGTGAAAATGCATTTTCATTTCATCCTCTGGCTTCTAGTTCAGGAGACAAGAAAGTCTCTTGAACACAGCGTGAAGAAAACGGATTCCAATGAATCTGCAGAATGTCCAGAGCTGTTTGACTCAAAGCTGCTACATACAGAGCCTGGAATTTGCTTGCTTTTCAAACTTACCTGTAGAGTTAAAACTGCTTTCTTGGCTTAATCCTGTCATTCTGGCACTCACCAACAACAAGTAGTGGTTCAAGAGAAATTCTGCACCGACCATGTCCTCATCACAGGTTCTCAGGTAACTCTGTGTAGAAAAGCACCTTCAGTGATCATTTGGACACAAAATACAACTTTTCTACTGTGCACCAGAGTTTAGCAGGGCTTTTTTCTAGATAAAACAGTAAGGTAATTATTTATGAGAAGACAATTATATTCCAAAGGAAAAAAGAATTCCAAAAACCAAATAGGGAATGTACTTTTAAAGAAATATATGTCCCTCAATCAAAACATATAATTCAGTTTACGTAACTATCAGTCAACTTGTTTCCTTTAAAGAAGGAGATGGAAAAGGAAAATAAAAATAGTATCCACAAGAGCTTGGACTAACATTAAGATGTGAAGACTCATAGCTGACCCCCTTCAGTGGGTAACAAATCTAAACTGATTTTAAAGTTGGGTACATTAATAAAATTTCCTCTTCCTGAGTTTGATATCAGTTATGAGCCAGTTTATTTATAACTAAAGACATGTTCAAAATTCTAGAAAATTAACCACTATAATTTTTCACATTAAACAACTGGAGCAGCATTAAAACAAACTTCCTAAAATTTATAGTGGTGAAACTATAAAATAAAAGGATAAAAATAGGTTTTTTCTAATGTTCAAGTAATCCTTTTTCATTAGTAGAGCTGCCATGATTGTGATATTCAACAGTTGTATGTCACTTTAAATCTTAAAAAACTGTGTAAACATTAATTATAAATGAACATTAATAATACACCTCTGTCTAAAGTATTTAAGTATTTATTAACTCTACTTCACAGGCATTATGACAAAGAGAATCTCAAATTTCAAACTTCAAATACTTAAATTGAGGAACCAAATCCTGTATTAGCTTTAGATTATTTTCAAAAGCTATATGAATCAAAAATATAACTTTTAATTTAGAGGCTCTGGAGGTCTCACCCCATCTGAAGATCAGGTTATTTATTTAGTACCCAGTAGTAGTCCAGGTTTAAGACAGCAGCTCAGGACCACACAAGGTAAGAAAAGTACTGATTTGTGATTAATTTTGCTTATTTTCAGCCCTGCAGATGCTTTAGGTGCTCAGTTTGTTTATCCAGGATGTAACTGTAGTCAACAGGAACTGAAAGATATTTTCAGTTTAGGTCCTTCTATCCTAAGAGCTGCATCTAATCTAAGAGAGAAGGAGGGAAAATAGATGAACAGCTTACAGTGGCCGTGCATAAGCCACATGAAGCACACACAGCCCAAATGTAAAAGACATCCACAACAATTTCCTGTACACAGCATCATTCAAAACCATCAAGGGCAAGCGTGCTCCGAAAGACATGCAAGGCCAGACTGGCATCACAAGACCATTCTAAGACTGTGCAAGAGTTAGGCATCTCTCCAAAGTGCTTGTTTATTCCAGAAAAGAGCTAAATCGTTCCTCTGTGAGACACTATTTATTTTAATAGCTTACTATTACAATAAAAAAATTATTATGCAACAGATGCTTCATAATTAAACTTTAAAAAGCTGCACATCACAATGCTGTGCAGAAGAGTCCCTTAAATACACAATCCAGCATTCATGTAGAAACAGATTAAATGCTTGGACATGGATTTATCCACACAAAATATTCTTCCAATTGGCCAGATGCATTTTATAATCTATATGTATATTATTAAAACTACTATGAAAGGGTTTGATTCTTTATGCATAATCAGTTCCTATTGAATTTAAATTACTTTCAGTAAAGCACTGATGCAGATAAAACACTCTAAATGTACAGAATATTAAGCAAATGTTTATATTAAAAAACTGCTTTCAGGTGAAAACGTGCTCAGCGAAGCACAACCCCCATAGTTCCTTGCAGAATATTAATGCTCAGTAGATCACGAGATGACAACAAGTATTCCTATGTAAAAGCTTGGGAGTGGGAGAAAAGGTAGCATTCAGATGACAAGCCTGAAGAATAGAAATGTGCAAACACATGGGGGGTGATACTATTGAGATGTAAATGAAGTTAGAAATATATGGAATCAAACCTGCTTAGAGTCAGGAGTGTCTTGTAAAACAGGGACAACAGCATGTTTAGCATGAGCAGCTTCAGCTGGCCCCTGTGCCCACAAGAATTTGCATAGAGGCTACCTAGTGGTGAATAGAAATACGTAACTCCTGCTGGAGAAGGATGCAAACTACACCACCTGAACCAACCTCAGTGGAGGCTATGGGATCTGGGATTGGCATCAAAATTTCACATTCAAGCTAAGGTCTGGTCAAAGTGGAAAAAAATCAAAAACACAAAAAGGAGGGGCTGAAGACTACAGATTTCATCTAGTGAACCTGTAAAGGACACCAGCACGTGAATGCATTTCTTACAAATTCCTTTGAAATTGAAAACATGAGCTAATACCTTAAGAGCATGGCTACCAAACCCGTTTAATAGTCATGCTCCTAAATGCAAGTTTTTCTTCATCCTTACTTGAGGCTCAAGGAACGGCTCATGATCCTGTTTGTCCAGCCCAGCAGAAGTGAACAGTTACTGTCTGAGTAATCCTCAGAGTCAGCAGAGCAGGAGGAAGAGAACTGTGGGACTTGTAGCTCTTCCACCAAACTCAATTGCTTGGGCTGCTGGGCATCAGTTAACAACCTGTTGCTCCTAAAAGATGAACTTAGTCTGCTCTAAGGACTGGTAGTCCAGGTAACTAGTCTTGATTAGTTGTCCAAACTCTCTTAAAAATCTCTACACACAAGAGATGGAAAAAAAAATAATGCAATTTGTCCTAAGCAGGGATAATCTGTAACTGCATTTCACTCCCAGTTTTCCATGGTGGCATTTACTTTAGCAATGCACCCCCAACTCTACATTGATTATGGCAGGACCCTGGACTAGACATCTCAATTCAGACAGCTGAAGATGTTTCTTTCCTCCATCCTCTTCCAGATGAAAGTGAAGCTGAATTAAAAGTCAATAAATTTCTGTGGAAAGTACCCCTTGCATTATTTAGGCATTCTTCAAGGCTGAGTTCTACTGGATCAAAACAGGTCTAAATCATAGATTTTACTGTTTTAATTGTTCTGTCTGTGGGTTTAAAGACTAAAAATCTCTATCTGGAAACAGTAAAAGAAACAGAAAATTTTATTACACTGCCAAAACTACATATTAATTATTGTAGACTGCTTTGGATGTTGTTAGCAATAGAGCTCTGTCTATGTGGTAAATACATCCCAATAGTAACCGTAACTGCTCCTGTCTGATTCAGATTTTGCTCAACTATTTAGAAAACTTCTATTTACCTTGATGAGAATGGGCTTAGGATGGGCCCCTGCAGCTCCACCATTTAATAAGAGCTCACACTATTTCTTTCAGATCAAAAATTGGAATTGCTCTATTATGTAAATGTTATTGCTTCAAACAAAAGATTGGTGTTGTCCTAGCAAATAACTGTCTGGTTAATTAGACCTCTTTCCTTTTGCTCAGCAACCTGCATTCATGTGCATATACCGTTACAAAAATAAACTAAGAAGCTTTACATAGCTCATGCAGAATTGCTAGGAGATTGGCAATAACAAAAAAATTAAGTCTTTTTCTGAAAACTGAAAATCTATTAAAAATGGAAATGTATTTTTTTCACAAGAAGCAGAAATCCAATAAAAATGTGGATTTTGTCATGTGGAGTGATGGATTTGGAGCACTCAAGAAGGACAAATGAATCATGCTGAGCTGTTAATATCCCTGCCAATTCTATGGTGTTCCACGAGCATGTGAAACTGTCTTTGTTTGCTTTCCTAACAACCATCTCTTAAAGGATTCTCTGGGAACATAGGAAGCTTCTGTAGTGGGATAATTGTTTCAACAGCTTGGACACTGATTTTTTTTTATGAGTAATAGAGGACTCAGATCATTACTATGGAGTGCAATACTTGATGTCAATTGGCACACTGACAGTAATGTGCAAAGATTATTAAAAAATAACATTCCTGTAAGAAAAGAAAGTGGTCTTTATTGGTTAATTTATGTCAGTTTTGCTGCTGTTGTGAATTTCTAGTTTATTATTTTTTAATAATAGTAATCATACTTTTATTTATTAGGCAAGGGTGATAAAGACTATGAATTATTAAACCTTAACAGAGATAGAATCACTTCAAAGATGCATTAGAGTATTCAGATTATGTGGCCAGTAATGCCTTAAAGAGCCCTTCACATTTAGGACTTATTTCACAAAGGTCTACCATGCACCTTCAAATCTACCTGTATTTTACGGCAGAATACTGTACAGATATTTATAAATGTTTATAATCTATAATATTATTTTCTAGCTTCATAAAATCAATCTTTCAGGAACTGAAAATAAATCCATGTATACAATTTGAGGCACACATTTTTCAATCGACACAAGCAGATATACAGTTCTAAAAAGTAAATAAAATTTCTTCAAATCTGTCTCATGGGGAACTGCTTCCTTTGCAATAAAACAATCTCCTGCCACATGACTAAGCCACTAAATAATTTAGGAAAAGGGCACAAAATATGAAGAGTAAAAAGGCATCGAGTACCTTGAACAAGAGTGCAAAAGACCTTTGCTTTTTAACTATTTATATAAAAAAAACCAAAACCAACACAGAAATCCTTTCTTTCTTCTATTTTTACATCCTGGACAATGCCTTCTGCAAGACATTGCAAAGTGTGTGCTTATATAGATATGTAAAGTTAAAATTTATAATAACAGGAACTACAGTTAGGAATTCCTAATGGAATCCTCACAGGTACATGGGCACTTTTGTGATAAGAAAAGTAAACTATTGAAAAAGTAAACATATTTCACAGTAGTAATATATTATTCACACACAATCAAATAATTTGAATAAAACCCAGGAAAACTCATTGTCATTTATAAACTATATAACTCCTTAATACCATAGGGGGATTATTTGTTTGTTCTGTTGGGGGCTGGGTTTTGGGGTTTTCTTGGTTTGGTTTTGTTTTTAAGAAACTCCAGCACAGCAGATTGAATTACCATTATATAGGTAACAAAATATAAGAAAAAAAATAAAGATAGAACAGTTTCAGTCTGAGGCAAAAAAAAAAAAAAAAAAAGTATTAAATATATAGCCAAGAATATGACTTTTGGAGCTAATTATTTAGAAACAGCTCAAGATGGTGTGTAGCTCCTATTAATAGTCTGTAGAAATAATGCCACTCTAAAGAATGTACCAGATGGTGGTGAGACACTGAAAGGAAAAGCATTTTCATTCCATGTGCTTCTAACAGTTATCTGATCATCCAAGTCCTTAGGCATTCTGGTGTACTGAAGGTATCAGTTAAAAAATTAAAAAAGATTTGATATCATGTTGGGACATGAATCTTAATGCCAAAATGGCACATATTTATTTCCTGTTAATGGCAGATGTATATATGTGCTCCAGCTAAGGAACAGCATACTCAGGAAATTACATGATGATCCATCATAAAGTTTGGGTACTGATAACAGAATGAATATATTTCAGAAATGTGCAGATGCCTTATTTTATAAGCCTAACATTTTTTATTATTAATGTGTGTACAGCAGCACAGATAGCCACTAATGGATATTGAAATGATAAATTTATTTTCTCGTTCTCTTTGTTGAGCATTCTGCCCTAGGAGATTTACTACTGTACTGGGAGCTTCTGTCAGGATCTCTAAGGTGCTTTTCTTAGGTATTTTAAATTCCTAGGGAGTGGATTAGACTGTGAGAGAGTGCTCTTGTGATGGAGGAAAATACCCTTGCTCTGCAGAGCCAATTCCCTCCCCATTGCCTCTTGGGCAGGAGGGGTGCACAGAGATGTTCTGTGAGGGCAGGAGAACGCTCACCTTGCTTTCCACAAGGCACCACTGATCACCCCAGTTCGGGAAGTGGAGATCCACTCCCCCAGACTGGCCCCTCCTTTGATAGTCGGTGGTTTGCCAAACACCCACTGATTTTAGCAGTGCAGGTGCCACGATGTGAAGCTGATAAGCAAAGAAACAAGCGAGCCCGTGCTGGCAGAGCCTGCCCATGGCAGCACAGTCCCAGCCTGGGCACAGCTGTCCTGGTGAGAGCATTGTGTCACAGAGTGTGAGCCCCTGGAGACTTACCCCAAGAGGATCCCCTTCCAGCACTGTGCTGACATCAGTCTGAAACTGCAGAGCTAAATCCATGTGTGACACATTACAGCACATGCTCCTCCCCAGCCATGATGAGAGACTGAAATCAAAGGATAACTAAGATTCAAACATCTTTTCACTACTTTCCCATCACTGATTTCCATTACCAAGGGCTGGATACTACTTAATTGATGCTTTCAGTTCATAGTAATTAACTGTACCTAGACTTCTTTTCATCTCTTGAAATACAGAATAACACAATGGGCTCAAACAAAGGATGGTAAAAGCAATCTATATTACTGCTAAATAAGAGTATTCACTGGTTTTTATCTTAGTTTTACATGCCTTTCATCTGCTTTACCAACATTAAAATTCAGTTAGTATGCTTTTTAAAAATGAATAAGGTACTGTAAAAAGAGCATATTAATAGCTGTACATATCACTTTTTATAATTTTCATCAGGTTTATTATTTGGTGTACTGTAAATCAAATTAAGTACAAATATTAGTACTGACAGCGTGTGCATAATTAGTTTTTAATCTTTACTGCCTGAACATGTATTCATTATAAATAAGCAGGCATAGACTTCTGAGCCATATCTGGGCATACGAATGGCACATTTAGATGTACACTACTGTCATTTATACATATGTTGCTCACACATAACCCTGTGATGACTTAGTTGTGATTTTCAGTAGCTAAGAATACAAAAAAGCTTGGAAGAATTTCAGAACTACTTTAAAGAAAATTAGTAACTGAAAACTTAGAAGAACACATTTCCCAGTTTATTCCATTTTCCTCATCTGAAAACATATGAATTACAAAGTAACTTCTATTACAAGTAATACAGGGTTAGGAATTTTTTTTCTCTTTTCCCACGCCTTGAGAAAGTCCTACCAACATAGAAATTTCACTGTACACCCTAATAAGAAGAATTCTTTTGTAAATGAGCAAAGGACTCAGACAACTATTCTAGCATGAGGATACCACTATATCCTTTTTAAATAAAGCCATTATATTGTTATCAAATGTTATATTTAAACAGCTTTCAACTACTCTGCAAAAAATATTCTATATATGATGGAAAACACCACTTAGGTTCTAAAATGTGATGTCAATGCAATCATTGTATGTACTGAAACATGACAAATCAGATTAATTTAAGAAATCTATTTTTATTTTGCCATGCTCCCTCTCTTAAGCACTCTACCAAAACATGTGCCGACTTAAATTCTAACAATTCATTATTGTATTGCATGAACATCTTATTCTCTAGGTTAAAAAAATAATATAGATAAATACTCAGCAGACTGAAACAATTTTACTAGAATAGGATTTAGGACATTTAATATCAGTAATCTATCTGCCTATAGACAGGCAGATGGATTCAATGTGCTTTAGAACTCTGTACCGTACCAAAATAGAACAAGTATAAAGGTGTTATGCACACTAAAAGCTATCAAAGCTAACTATTAAATGTTGCACTACTCAGTGTTTGTTAGCCAAATTAGGATTGATACAGAAGAAGAAAAAGAAGAGCTTAAATATTTGAGCTAATCCTCTTGTACCTATAAATTAACATACATTAGGAAAGGTTAAGCCTGGTTACAAATCTCAGTAAATCAAGGAGATTGAACAGCTCTAACAATATTGTTTAACAGTATTCTGAAATATCCATATCCATCTTTCTACACTTCACTTTGTGGTCCTACAGTGCCTGGGAATAGCTGACTTCCCATTTTGGGTCACGAGGGAATATTTATTTCAAAACTGGAACAATCTGCTGGTGATATAGGATTTTCCCCTTCTTTTATTGAAAAACTAAAAAATCTAAAGGGAGTTAAAATGATTAAAAGTGGTATCTTAATATTAAATGTAATATAGATATATCCATTAGTTGATTGTGTCTGTGTCCCCTGTAGGCTGAAAGGGCCTCTTCTAGAGAGAGTTGGCAGAAGTCCAGAGCTCCTTAAGACTGAAAGGATTTTTATGAAAACTCTGCCATTTGACATGGCACCTTGCACCTTTTAGGTTATATCAAGACCCAGAAGCCTGCAAAGTACAGACAAGAACACCCATTACAAGCTGCTCATTTTTTGGAGACAACTGTGTAGCCTCAACCCTGCATCCTGGTGGAACATCAGGATTGAGAAGGGAAGGTATTGATGTCTTCCTGCTGATAAGTTAATGAGGAGTCATCCTGTATATATTTCCTCACCTTTCAAATTCTCCCTTTTTCTTTTTATTTTTAACCTACTTGTCCCAATTATTATATGCAAAAGTCTATTTTTACATATATTCACCCTCAAAGTCCCCAAGTGCATTAATTCAATGTATGTCTGTATATAAGCACTTGAAGCCTGTATCCAATCCTTAATTTTAGGCATCATAAGAATATTAACCTTAAAATTAAGGCCACAGTTACACTTATATCCCCTATGCTGCAACTGGCAAACACCCAGGACACAATCCCAAAAAAAGAGTGGGTTTTGATCACTGTTCATGTGAAAGTTCAGAAAATAACTTTCCTTCAGAGGGAAAAGGTGGGTTAAAGATGTTACAAACAATCTCTTCGTTTGATCCCATCCCTTCATGGGAGAATTCATGGTTACTTTCCTAGTGACATGAAGAAAATGCTTACAGTTAACATTTCATATAAATCAAAGACATGCTCTGCAATAATGTTGTTTAATACCTATTTCTAATGATTTGTTGTTTTGAAGTGTTTTTAATTGTCAACAATTTTGTTTTAAGAAAAGAATAGAGAGATAAAGTAGATGGGTTTGGCCTAAATCTGCAAATCTAAAAGTTGTAAGTCATACCAACCTGCTTTTGTCACATATTGGCAAAAGAATTCAGTTTCCAGATCTAAGGAAAGACAAAAAAATGCAGCTATGGAAAACACAATGGAAGTACATTGTATAATACAAAGAAAAGAAAAACTCTTAAGAGATCATAATGTGGTAAAAGGAATGAACAATAAGAGTGTAGGAATATTATCCAAAAAAATGAAGCGTTGATTTTGGTAGTTATGATTTTGTTATGAGATGCTAGTTTTGGAAAATTACTACCCGTTCCCTAAAAAAGAAGGTTAAGGATAATGATGAGCTTTTCCTGATCTCAAAAGAGAAATCTTACACAGATTTCATACATCTTTGAAATCTTCATCACATTACAGGAAAATAAAAGACCAAACCACCTCTTGCAGACCTATCACACCTATAAGGAGACTAAAACCTTCTCTTGCACACTGTGTCTTTGATACATGGAAGAATGTTATAGAAAACCACAAGAATTTACCATAAAAATCACACAGAAACTCACCTGAGTAAAGCCAGGTAAATTATCAAGGAGAAACAGAGGGGATCAGTGCTAAGAATACAAAGGTGAAATGCAATGAAATTATAAAGGTATATTGTGAAAGTGTTGTGGTGTTGGAGTGTAACATCAGTATAAATGTCTTGACATCTTCACACAGAAAAAAGTTGAATAGATAAATGAGCCAAAGCCCAGTGAAGGATGTGGAACACAGCCGTTCTGGACCTCTAAGACCAAAGTTCTGTTAGCAAGTCAATAGGCTTTACTCCCTGCTGAAGTGTAGGAGTTAAATGCTAACTCTCTCAGGTGCCCATGACAATCTATCCCAAAATTCTCTATACTGATAGCTTGGGCAAGTATTTTTAACAGAGAAGGGGTTAAATGAAACCACCTCTTCCCAATGGACTAAAGAAATTAAATTCAAACTTTTTGCCCTTGAGTTGAAAATCAGATTTGAATGCTCTGATTTCTTGTGCATCTTCAAGATTTATTCATGAGTCATAGCTGAATGCACTATATGTTGTATTTATGTGAACGAACACATAAAAAGAAAAAAAGAATAATTTCTATTATCTAGCTAGATGTATGTTTGTCAGCATCTGAAAGAGTATCAATTCTGCAATTTATAAGTATTCAGTTACTCTTTTAAAATCATCATTCAGGCATTGTAAGACATATAACTGCAGCATAAACAATGACCTTTAAGTGTATCTTCTTTCCCATTATCTCAAAACTGTGAAACACTGATATTGAAATTTTTGTAATATCTGCACAAAGCTATTTATTTTAAAATCATTCCATCCAGTAAACCAACCATAATTTTATTAACAATAGCATGAAGTTGATATGGCATTCAAAGGAATACTAACATCTATTCACCTTAGCTTTTACAAAAAACCTCTTAGTTCATTTGTATTTCTGCAAAAGGGCACATGATAATTTTAATTCTTTATTAAACTTTTTCAATTAAATTTCTAAAACCTTATCAGGTATAGAGCATCTTCAGGGAACAGAACTTTCATAATAAAAATACTGTGGAAGCTTGTAATCTTTAAAATGACTCATTCACTATGATTAATTTACCCTTTATTTGTATCTGTGTATCTAAAGGGCAAATGTCACTTCTAGAGTTATTATTTCAGACAGAAAATTTTATACAGAATTTTACTTTAGATGTAGGTCACATCATTTATGAGTAACTGTCATGACTGACTCATTGCATTTTCTGTCAATGCTTGAGCTTCTTCACATTTCAGAAACATCTCTTGAAGAAGAAACGTTGGTTATAGGCTGTGAAAGACATCACAGAGGCAAGCCAAGGAATATTTCTCCAATTAACAGAGGCTAAGTACTGTCACATGATGAGTGTACCCAAAGTAACACTGCACGCCTTATGTGCGGCAACAAAGCCATTACAGGATCTTGCACTGATTGTGTGAGCAGCTTTTGAGTGCTCCAGGCAGAAATGATTTTCCATAGGCCATGGCATAAGAAGTTCTAATACTGAAATTGCAAATAATGCTAAAATGGCCAGGATGACCATATTTGCTTCAAAGCAGAGCATATAATTATCAACAGCAATCCCCCCCCCACACTCATACTGACACAAAAATTACACATGAAAAGGAAAAGCACCAGTCTGTGTTCAAATGTTCTGTTTATTGGCTGGGCCACACAAAGTGATTTAGTTATTAAATCTTGTACCGTCTTATTCAGTGTCAGAGGTTCAACTTCTCACTGAGACCATTGAGATTCACAGGATAGGGAAGGGGTTTGGTGAACATTTGGCTGCTATTATTGTGTGGGGTTTTATTTCTGATGATTGGCTTGGCAGCAGCACAATGTCTGACTAACTGCCTACACTGTTGAGCTTCTTTCCCACCCTGTTTGTAGGGATCACCATCCTAGGAGAAGATGAGCTCTATAGGAATGAGATCAGACCTATTGTTTGAGCCATGGGGTGGTGTGAGAGACTGAAAACCTGAAAGAGTTAATGTCTCAAACATTTGGCAGATGAGAAAAGAAACGTTACCATGCCAACGAGATAAGGTGCAGTTAGAAAAGAGGATCTTCTGGAGGCAGGATAGAGCTTTTCAGGGACCAACTTCCTTATCTTGGGCAACTATCTCCAAAACCAAGTCTGAGGCAGCATTGCACTTGTGTCTCTGACAAGAGGGAGGGGGACTGAGACCACGAGAACCCCCCCAGGTCCTTTCTGAGAAGTTTGAGAGTTAAAAAGTGTGCCTGCATGAGGACTATTCTATAAATAGTACAACTGAGAGGGCAGGGCGTGCACCTACCATCCAAAGAATCCAGAACAGAGATGATGCTGGAACCCTGGGTGGTGACCCAGATCTTTTTCTCTACCTCTGTTTTCCTATCTTTCTTTCTTCCTTTCTTCCTCTCATTGAATGTTTAATTCCCTGCTGCCACAGGCTGTTCAGAAATGTTAAATTGTTGCTATAATGGGCCATTCAACCTATCAGAAGGTTTAATGTTTAAATGTCATAAATAAAATTTTCAAATGGATCATTTGATGTTGTTTCACCTTAATTTAGCCAAAGGGCATCCCAAATGTTGTCTGTCTCAGATAGTGAAGGCAGTCCAGGACTTTCCTCTTGAGACCCAACAGGTGTGAGAGCGTGTGCAAGCATGAAAAAGATCTGCTGCATTTTGGGAAAGTGCTACTGCCAATAATCCATCTATATTTAAATAATTTATTTATTTACCTTGCGCCACATTAAAATGCCCCATATGATCACAGTTATGTTTGGCAACAGCCCTTTTAGTGACTACCTTCGAGGAAAAAGGTTATTTCCTCAGAGTCCCTCAGCCAGCCACCTGTGCATAGTCACAGCCTGGTAATGTAGAGGCTCCTTTCCAGCCCTTTTTTATCCATTCCCCACAACACACAGCCTTCCCAAACAACACACAACCTGGCAACAGGTAGGAGAGGGCAAAAAAACAATTTCTAACCTGACACTTAATCAGATTATGATCCATGTCCTAGAGCAGGTGATCACTTCTGATGCTCTAAATGTCTATGAAGTGGGAGACAAAGCTGGTTTTATTTTCATTCTTGTTTTTCCTATACTGAGCATCTACAAATGGTTTCTCAGCTGCAGTTAATCCACAAGCAAAACTCACCAGGCCAGTAGTGACTCCTATAAACAAAAAGACTGATTTTACTTATAACGACTTGCTCTATCAGGCAGATATCTTTACCAGTCTCCTTTCTTCCCATATTCTTGATCATATGCCTACAACTCTCTGTCCATTTATTGCTGGTAGCAGTATCTTACTGTATTTCTTTGCCATGGTGTGTGTGGCATTGAGTAGTTATCAGTTCATTTCACAGCCTTCTTGTTTGAACTCCTGCCAACGTTCATGTTTTTGCTACAAGCTTTGGAAAAGTTGAAAACTTGGACAGAGACACTTTTTGTATTTCTATGCATTCTCTCTTCCAGATGGTTGACATTACTTTGAGCAGTCCTCTTTTCAATTTTGAAATTATTTGGTCTGGCAGTGGCTTTTATTTCATATTTTCAGAGTCTACAAGCTGGATTTGTGTCCTGTCTAAATTTGCCTTTTGACACCAATGAAGCTACAGCAACTTTGCATAGTGTGATGATCTTGCTTCATCAGTGGGTCGATTAGAACTACAAATGAAACTGAAAACAGTTTTCAAATAGTCTGAAATTGCACCATTAACTCACAGTTCATCCTTTTTTCCTCACAAATCATGCATTTATTACTAGATTATCAACTAATATTATTAGTCAAACATAGCTGGAAGTAGGATTTTCCTGCTGTGGATAAGTGATTTGAAGTGCTCCAGCCAGTTTTATGTTCCTTATCTAATAATAATTAGGCATCTTTCAGATATTGGAACTATAGTGTTTGATATGTAGTACAGCACACAAAACTGCATTGAGTAGGACATTGATGAGGATCTATGTTGGGGTATTACCCTTGCTAGGAGATATATTGTGTGCTTAAAGTGAATAATGAAACTCAAATTTGTTTAACAGATCTGAAAAGAAATATTTCATCTGGATTGATATTAACAGAATTTAGAAATTCAAACAACAACAAAATTAAGAACTTGTAATTTAAGAATGATATTTTGAAGGATCTATATGTATCTAGAAGGAATGCCACAACAGGTGTAATGTGTGGCTCAACAGTTTCTTCTTAGGCCACCTGAGCCATAAAAACTTTGATAAATAAAGCTGGTAGAATACAAGTGTAGGATCTCTATGTGTGTATAACATATGTATGTACATATGGGCAACTTTGCAGCTTTAGTCCACCTGAGCTTACAAGTTTTTGTAAATAAAGTTCTTAGAACAGAAGCATAAATTTCTGAGTAACTAGTTGAAAAATCTACACTTTATTCTGATTTTAGCTTTAATATCAAAAATGTACTTATGATTCAAAAACAACTCCTGGGTAAACCAACTCTTGGAGAGCAGATGAAGCCCATAAATTCTCATTCTGATTTTCCTTTACTGCTGGAGAAGCCAGTCAGCACACAGGAGAGCTGTCATGTCCTTCAGCATGAATTTTCCAATGGCAATGAAACCAACAGGCAGAATTTAGGTCTCACTGCCATCTGTGAGAGCTTTTCCATTGACTTTTACTGAGCCAGGGTTTCATCCAGGGCTGTGCAATTATTGTTTCACTCTATTATTTCCTCTGGACTAGATGGTTGTGGCACAGTTTTGTTTCAAAACAACAGACATGAGCAAGTCAGATAATACTTCTCCACAATAACACAATAATTCCTCTCATCTCCAGCATAAAACTTTTAATATTTATTTTTTTTCTTTTAAAATAGAGATACTAATAGCTCTTTGAAAAAAAAAAATAAAATTATGCCTAAAAGTGTATTTGAAGATTGAAAAATTCTTTATTGTGAGAAAATCTTTGAGACCTGCATCATCCAGCCTAGAAAAATAAAAGGATGAGGAAAGACTTCAGTATACACAGCTTGGAAAGAGCTGTTTATGCTACAGGGTAACAATGAGAACTCAGTGGTGTGAATCTAGTAGTTATATTTAGATATTGTATTAGATAAATATGGGGAAGAAGCATAGGCTTTTTCAGGTTTCAGCTGTGACAGACTATAAATTGCCTAATGCCCCTTTGCCTCAGTTCCTTCATAGGTACAAAACACTGTTGCCTTTGCTGATTTGCCCATTATTTCTTTAAGCATTGTGGAGCTCTAGAGGGTCTCCCTGCCAGTGTCCACACAACACCTCAGTGTTGTACAGGTGGTGGCTTCTAGGGACAGGAAAATACAAATAATAATGCCTTTGAAAAGGAACCTACATATAAGTGGGGAATTTTCCTCATCACTGTTTTAAAGAAAGATCAGAATGCACAGTTAAGAAGCAGAGTCTAGTATGTACTTACAATAATATTTCAGAAAAATACGTGTCTAAAGCAGTTATGTCCTGCATCATAAGGGACTGACACATTTCTTAGATATAGATTATCAACTTAAAAATCAATTAGATATTCAAATCAACTGTCTTTTGCACCTCATTCAGTTGTAATGATATCTTTTTTTTTTTTTGGAGACAGAAACACCTGCCAGTATGGACCACATCTGAAAAGAACAAACCTACAGTTTCCCTGTAAATAAGAACAAACCTTTAATTAGGCCAACATCCTTTCCTGAATAGGCTTCCTGAATAGGTACTTGAAATCATTTAATATATTTGCAAGAAGAAAATGGAATGCATCAACTCTACAAATACTCTGCTACTTTGTGGTAGGTTAATGTCTTCTAGTTCATGAACTACTGGCTTGTTGTTAATCCTACTATTATTTTTCTTGTTTCCAGGATTCATGCATAACAAGTGATTTATGCATCTTGTTAGATTTTGGACTTCTGTTCTATCATGAACAAATTACCTATTTTACACTGCTTTGTAACCACAGTGAGTTTCACTGATGTGAGTTATTTCTAAGGCCATTACACTTCCCAGCAGCATTTGCATCCCCTATACTGAGCACCACAATCAGTGTGCAGGGATTATGCAGTTGCACAAGATTCCCAAAAGCAAGTTTAAGAATAACTGCAACGGAACACCAAACTCAACTATCATCATATTTCAGAATACAAAATGCAGTAAGTATCCTCCAGAAGTTTGTCTTTACCACAGATCCTTTCCAATTACATCTGCAGTTTGCTCCTGTGCATGGCATTGTGATAAAGGCCTCAGACAACTTACTGATTGGTTGTGCAGCTGTAAGATGACCCAGGATGCCACTCACTTCTTAATACCCAGGCTCTTCTTATTCAGGACATCATGTCATGCATCAAATTATAAAAAGGACCTTTTATTTCGTGTTCATTTGAGCAGTAAGTATTCACCCTGTGTTTCCCCTGCAACTAAAGGTGAGCAGTATGCTAAAGCATGTACTACAGAGAAAAGAATGGAATTCTTTCTAGTTATTAGAAATGGAATTTAATAAAAAAAGTATTAAACTCATTTTACCTTCTCCAATGAAAACAGAAATGTCATATGAATATGAAAAAAAGATCATATAGTATGAACATGGAAAATGTTTGAACAATAATTACTTTGGTTTGCCATTATTCTTTACAACGGCTTTGAGAGTGTAGCCTTTGTTAGAGGGCTCTGACACTAAGTGAAAAGGCTCAATTAAAAAAACCAGACCAACAAACCACTGGATTCCAGGTATGACAATGTTTAAAGTAGATCTGTCATTTCATCTACTCTTGGATTTTGGCAGATAGTAGGGTCAGGCACAGTACAATTCTTCAAAAGCACTGGGAGCCCTGAATTCAAATTCAGGTCTAGCATTGGTTCTGCTAACTCCATAGCAAAGATGGCTACTGTGTACAGTCATTTCTACAGGAAAAAAAAAACCAACAAAACAACAGAACCCACAACCAACCTACTAAAAACCATCATACGGCTTCCACAGGAAAAATACAGATTGAAAGAAGTACAGACAGGTCATGGTCCCTGAATGGAAGTGCAGTCATGCATTGCCTTCATGGATACACCTACAATTTAGGAAGCACCGGTATCACTGTATATGAGATTAGGTAGTCTCAAAAAACACCACCAAAGCCACAAACAAACTGATAAACCAACCACTCTCTTCACTGAGAGCCAAACAAAACTTGTGGACATGTCACCAAACTACTGGCAGATAGACACAAACATATCAGTGGGAACTGATCTTAGTGTCAAATCCCAGACCCCAGAGTGTGGTGTCACGGGCCAGAATTACAAGGCAATGGGGATCACGTAGAGGGTGTTTCACGGCTGGGCTCTGAACCCCCCAGAGAGCATAGATATGCTATTTAAAAGCAAGAATAATAAAACAAGAAAGCTATTACTACACCACAGCTGCAACCACAGAGTGGCCATAGCTGTCTAACAGGAACAATTCACCACATCCAAACAGAGCAGGTCCAAATATCAGCTTCTGAAGCTCTAAAGAAGGGACAAGTTCAACAGTCACCAGCACAAAAGGGGACCCATTTCATTCTCCTCACTATGGTCAGTGCCAGCTCTGTGTCTCCCAGGGCAGAGCATGGCTCTGCAGTGTCCTGGGAAGGACTGTTCCATAACATATCCTCTGCTGCTTCTGTGGTACAGCAGTGGGAGTTAAACAGCATTTATGGACACATATGCAGGTGCAATCCCATCCATGCAAGCAAATAACAAGATAACTCTCCCCCTTCCTTTCCCAGTTTAGGAAGCATTTTCTTTTCAGCCCATTAATCATACTATTTATTTCAAATTTCACATTCTCTGTTAAATTTTGCACTCAACTGTTGTGAGTTTTACAGACCTCTGGACATGGAGATGTTTGAGAGTACATGGGTAGGATGGACTTCAGGAGCCTGTTTTCAGTATCAGTGTAGAATATAGGTATCTGAGCAGACTACATAAAACTGCTAAGGAAAAAAGCACGTTACAGTTCTGAAATCAAGTCTTAAGCATATATTTAGCCTACACAGATCTCAAGTAATATTAAATATATTTTGAGATAGTTTAGCCAGAAGTAATAATTTCCGTAAGAATGCTATACAAGCTGAAGAATAAAAGTAAGATGTAGAGTACTAAGATTCTAAACATGGATGTTAAATCCGCCCAGTCATCTATGTAGCAAAGCAAAGAGGGCGAAACTAAAAAAATCTTCCACTTGTCATTCATTTGAAGAAGCTGTATTAACAGAGACCCTAATAGTAGGTGCAAACTGCAATATGGTTTTCATACCACACATAGAGCTTATGCTATCATTGGGAACTCAGCAAATGGACTGAAGGAATTGTGGAGCCATAGTCTTTAACTGTTACACACCATCATACTTGTTAAAATTATCTGGAACATAGCAAGTGCTTGATAAGTGAATCAGACCACAGCACAAATATAATGTTCTCTATGAAAAATATCTCATTATGAAGAAAGCTGGGAAAATGCAAATATATTTGCTCTATAAAGGTAACAAGTAGCATGCAAAAACTGCTATTTCTGATGTGACATTTTGTAATGAAACAATGCTGTAAGATTATCTGGACTGAACAAGGTTTGTGTGTCCTAGTTACTAAGTGTAGACAGCATTCGCTTCTGTAATTGTCAAAATCTTTTCATAGTATTTTAATTTGCAAAAGAACCCGACTTCACTGTGGATATGCTATGATAAAGCCTAAAAAGAATTAATCTGATCAAAGAAGAATGTATTTCCACCACACAGAGATTTGCTTCAAATCTTGCATAACAGCAATAATAAATACAACCCACTTTTGTACAAAAACAGATAATGGGAACATAAGGGAAAAAAAAATCAAAATTTTCTTTAGTAAGATTGTATTTCAGAAATGAAGAGAATGTTTACCCATAAATAAGTTTTATAAAAAAACCACCTAAGATGCTAATGTCTCCCTAGTAACATCTGCTTGTCAAAGTCCTATGCAATCAAGTCAGCAACTAAAGACTGACAATCTCCCGCTGTAACATATTTTGGATTATGGATTCAGCATCATTTAGAGATGTTGATTTCTGGTGGTTATGAATAAATTACAATATGAACCAAGTTACCTAAAGAATAATTTAATTTCAAAATTCAAATAGTGTCTCAGTGATAAGTGAAAACAAAATCTGCAGCTTCATAATTGTCAATTGAATATAGAGTACATAGAATTAAAATCACTGCTGTTATCCAATAAGCTTTAAGGCAAATTGATCAATGCAGTCGTTCAGTGAAGGTTCACAAACACCAATGCATTACACATCTCATTTGTGAAAAATTGTGCTCATCAGTTCTGCGGCTACACCAGTCATTTTAGAACAAATAAAACTTGAAAATATGCATTTCACCAGACTCCCCAAACCTGCTGATTTTAAACCACTTAACTGTTTTTCAAGATACATTAGAAATGTGACATATGAAATCCAGGGTAAATATGAAGCATAAGCCTGCACTGATAAAAAGAACTATAAATTTATGTTAAAAATGTAAGAAATAACTCTCACTGTCAGTGTAATGATAGATAGGGAATACTTTATTTTTTCTTGGTCAAATGTAGCACCAGCATAAATCCCTCTCTATATTTTCCCTTTTTGCTAGATGTTTTATTTGCCTTAATAATGGAGTTTGTAGATCTCTTAGACACAGTGCAATAGCTTCATTAACTGCAGTGGATTCAGTTCAGGTAGCCTTATATCCTGACCTTATCTACAACAGGAGCTTTAACCAATGCCACTTCCAACAGCTCCACTTTTGAGGCTCACTCTTTCATTAAAAAAAAAAAAAAAAAAAAA
>VZRV01007534.1:1033155-1083547 GCA_013398115.1 Falcunculus frontatus
AAAAAAAAAAAAAAAAAAAAAAATTCTCTGTCTAGGAAACATTTCCCTTGAATGTGTCAGTTTTGGTAGCAGTGACCCTAGCTGGATACCTGGACTGCTGGAAGTTTCACTCTTTTTCACTGCAAAATGTGTATTTCCTCAATTTCCAAACTGTGGTAGATATCCCTTGGAAATGAAATATTTTCCTGACACTATTTTTCATCAATACATTTTACCAACTGATCTGTAACTAAATGCTACACTTATATGAAACAAATTCCGATACATTTCACATTGCAAAGAAAAAGTATTAAATGGCTTAAGACACAAAAATATTTTCACCCTCTCAAAAGAGTTATTCTCAGTGAATAACTTTAATGTCCGCAGAGTATAGATTTTTTCATTCACTTCTAAAACTTCTCTGCTGTCTTCTAGAGTCTCAAAAACAGCTACTTCCAATAAATTCTTCTATCTGTGATTTCATAACAAGAAGTATTTTTATTCCAGTACTTAAAAAAAATCTAAATTCCCCACTTTTAATTTGCCACAAATACTGGGTTTTATGTAGCACTTCAGATGACCTGAATAATCACACACCTGCATGAAATTTCATACTATTATATAGCCTGAGGGAATCTACATGTCAGCCAAGAATCTTGATTTAGGCGAGAAATGACTAAAAGTCTAATATTGTTCTACAAATTAGCATGAAAGAACATCACATTAAGTGGGGAAAATAAACCAACACAAAACAAATGCCAACAGGTAGCATTTATGACTTACCCATCTTGTACCTTGTTTTATTGGTTCTCCCTTAGTTCTCAGATCCATGTGACTCATTAGCAAACATAAATCAAGCCTAATTTTAAATTGCTGTGTTTTTAAGGAAGGCAAAGACTCAGGCTGATACATCAGGAGATGTTTGAGGCATGTAAATCAGTATTTGTACTTGCTGTGGAATGAAAAATAGAAACAGAATGGATTTGACTTGGATAGTGAGTGGCCAAGGCAAAAAACATTAATCATCCCTTGTAAAAAAAAATTAATTATGTTGTATCCAATAGTTTAATTCTTCAAACTACAACAGTAAAATTATTCTGTACTTCTATTCACAGTCAGGGCTTTGCAGGAAGTTGTTTGAAGCTCCATGGGAGCAGAGTAAAGACATTCTGCTGCATTTCCTTTGATTACTAAACACCATCTCTCGGCCCCAGAGCTATTGAATGTAACTGCTAAACAAAAGGGATCTCTTCCCTCGCCATTATTTCTACTTGAGAAGGATGCTATGATCTACCATGAAAGAACCTCTGAGCAAAGGGCAACTGTAAATGCTATGATAAGATACTGGTTCTAATAGAGCACTGTCTCTGGTGGTCTGATAAAAACTAGATGAATCACTGTAGACTCAGAGTAGCCCACAGACATGGAAACATGAATTTTCTTTCCTTTCTTCACAGGAAGCAAGTTTCACAACCGCTGTACAGGTTTTTTTTCAGTCTTCTGCATGTGTGTATGAGATTAACGGTGTAGCTTTTAATGGATCAAAATAATTCATATGAGCTGTTAACAACAAATTGTGCCTACAGAAAGAGGAACTTGCCTCCAAACCCTTTCCCCCATAGACCTATTAACAAAAAAGTGCTTCAAGAATATTTTGATATTAAACTAAGCCGATTCCTGAAATTTGAACTTCTGATCCTTTAATCCCCATTTGAAAAATGTATCTGACAACTGACACATGCCCTGATACAGTTGTTTTTTCTCTCTGCACTGTTATGACCATTTCAGCAGTAATTCTAAGGTTCATATCTTTCTAAACTCTTACTGGAAATCAGAAGACACAGTGAAGTATGTTTGGTTTAAATGCACAGCAAATTTCTGCCTCCAGAAACATGTTTCAGTATTGATCACTGAGACACTACACCTGCAACTGTGATCAATCTATAAACTGCGCTGCCTCTCAGCTTCATAAACTTGCAGAATTGTAATGAACCTTTCTTTACTCCCCTTATGTGTGAGCTGAAGAGGGAGAGTAAGCAATGAGACAGTTTTTCTTCATTTGATATTACCACCAGCAAATCTGGGTAGTAAAAAGAAAAGAGTAGCAGATCAAATATATATTTATCTATGACATAAGATGTTATTAAATACACAGTGTACCAGCAGGAAGAAGTTGTAATAAAGAAAAGATACATTTCATAATAGATCTGATGGGATATTATTAAGCTACTTGAGTAGCTTGTAGAGTGGTTAAAAATATTGACATATCATTGCAAGCACAACATACACGATATTATTTTCTGTTTTACCTAGCCATGACCTGCCTCACCGGGGGCTGTGTCTGACCCTGCTCACTGAGCCTGATCCTGACCTGGCCTTGAGGCTGGTGTCAGGGTTGGGGGCTGCCCCTCTACCCCCAGCCTGCACTGCTCCATTGCTGGGACAGCAGGACAGGTCACGCCAGCCCAAGGGTCCCACAGCTCCCGGTCCCCAGGGAGGAGCTGGCTCTCCCTGGAGCTGGCTCTCTCTCACTGCATCCCCATGGTCTCATAAGTGCAACTATTTTTTTTATTAAGTAAAATATAAAAAACGTGATTTGAAAATTTCATCAGCTCTTCCCCTAAATGATTTTTTCATTATAAGATTAATGAAGTGACCCCTTTTCCACTATTTTCAATAAATTAGCTCCTAAGCATATGTAATTGCCATGCTGCAAGCATTACCTATGAGCATAACCTCTCACATCACCTACAGAAGAATTTCCTTCTTGGGTCAAAGGAATGTCCTTTCTTAATACTACTCATGTTTTATAGGAACTCTGAAAGAATTATTTCTTGCCCATATGCCCATGTGATACCGCATGATCTCAGGAGATAATTGAGACAGATGTGCTTTACACTAATTGCTTTGGAGGTTCTCTGACACTGAAGGTCTGTAGTTATCTGCCAATTCTCCAAACCCCCTAAATAAGTGCTCAACAAATGGACTTTGCTCTATAAAAACCCAGCATGGAATTACCAGGAAGAATTATCACTCAATCCCCTATCTATCTTCACAACTATGGGGTGTTCTAAAGGTCACTGGCCTCCAGACTGCACTTCCATTTATTCTAATACCCAAGCAAGGCTTTGGTCTGGTTTTGAGGGTGAGGTCACATCCACTCTCCCTATCTTTTGCAGCTGTCCAAGTCTCAGGGATCCTACTGGAACCCCAGAGCTGCACTGATGAGAGATCACTGGAGCACATATAGAACAGCTCCTCTCCTTTTTGGGAACTGACCTGGGGCTAAAAAGAGAAAAAGATAATATGTGATAAGGGGAACCACCAGAAGAATCTGTCTTGCCTGGAATCTATTACCACCTATGTTTTGTTGTAGTTTCTTTTTCTCTGACAGACAGGCTACTTTGAGAATAAGACAACCAAATAAAAGAAATAGGGAGAGACAATATCTTTGATATGATATAGACGATACAAGTTAAGAAATGTTTGTGTGCACCGTCCCTCAACCAGAGCAAACCTTCCAAAAAGTACAAATTTCAAGCTAAAACTAGTATTAGAATCAATAGCTCGTAGTTAACCTAGAATCAAATACAGATTAACAAAAAAATCATATACCAAAGATTTTAAAAACATCTAGTCTTTCCAGGTTCTAAACACTCACGTGTGGTAACTATTGCAACAAAATTATCCTACTGTATTTTGTAAGCTCTCAGAACATGTCTCAAGGACAATTGATTTAATATTACTCTCAGCTTTTACTAGATCCTGTTACACATCGTCCCAATTAGACATCTTCATTTTCACCTTCATGCCTGTTGGTTTGGAGCCTTGGGCACTGGTTTCATTCATGTAGGTCAGTTGGTGTAAAAGCAACACGCTTCTGTCGATAGCTAAATGTTTTCTGATGCAAGAATCAATCTGCCTCTCTCTCTTCACATATATGTTTATGGGCACACACAAAAATTCCTATTTCTTTCTCTGTACCAACAAGATATACAGTGGTTCATGTGCACAGATCCCTATGGTAGAAATCAGTTATTCTCCATAATAGCCATAAGGTAATATCCATAAGGTAATGATCTCCGCAGCCAGCAACTAAATGCATCATCTTGCCAGAAAAAAGACTATGACATATAGCGTAATCTGAAAAGTATTATCTTCAGTGTTTTAATCAATGTTAACATTAGCAGCGCTCATCTCTGGCAAAGCATGAAACCATTGACCCCTTAAAGACCTATGGTAAGATATCACAGTATTTTATCCTGGAATTTAATTTGTGTTTGCTCCTAATTAAAATATGCGTGACAGGTCTCTAGCATTAACCCCAGTTGTAATCAAGCTGTGGATCGTGCCTTTCCCTTGCAAAATTTCAAGAAGAAACCTAGGGACAATTGTAGTACAGGAATGAATCAGCTAGAAATCCCATGTAATTCATTAAGGAGGAAAATCAGTGTCACACAGATGTAGAGACATGAGTTGGTTCTGCAATGTCTCTGAAAGGAATTTGAAAAAAAAAATCTTTCAAAGAAAAATATCAGACAAGTGCAAAGAAGCAAATTATTTCCACTGGACTTCACAGGACTCTACACCTGAGTTTAAGTTCAGAGAATACTATGAAGTAAAATCTGCATTTTTCTCTTGTCTCTCAGGGACAATCTTCCACTCTCTTGTGACCTCTTTACTTTTAAATCTTATACAATTCAAAATATGTTCTATTTTTTAATTATATTTTCTGGGGCCTGTCTCATTATTATTGCTGATGTATCACCCCCAATGAGGTTCACACTCTGGGATTATCCTGTATTATCTACTAGGATTTCAGCCATCCCAGCGAAGCCTGGGTGGAGTAGGTGCCTGCTGGGGCTATCCCACCTGCCCAGAAAGCAGATCCTGTCCCAATCCACTTTATGCCTTTTCCTTGGCAAACAAATCATTAGTGTAACAGAAAACACTGGATCAAACCTGTCTCCTCCAAAAAGGGCAGTAAGTTCTATCTTTTCCCATTCCAATATCTTTTTTCCTTGTTTTTCTTAGCCAAAGAAAATAATAAGAGGATGTGTCATTCATTTCAAATCTTTGTCAGGTGGCAGCAGACAACCCTTAACCCTTTCCAGGAATTTATCTCTAAGATCCATGTGTTACAGTTAAATTGCTATGGACTGTGGATCTTCTTTTCACTCAGTTTACTGCAACCCAGCTGACAGATGATGATCTAATTTTACAGTATACAAAAATACGGAAATAGAGCTAAAGAAGTGAAAACCTGGATTTCATTGTGACCACATAAATTGAAATGCCAAAACATTAGAAGCCATTTGTGAAAGTCCTTATTTATCTACAACATTATTGTGGGGAGATGTAACTTTGAACCTGGAGTAATGGGAAAAGAGAATGTTTATAAGCATCCTCAGAGCCAATTTTTGGTTTCGAATTTTCTTTTGGAGGAAAGAAGGACTATGGCTGAACCTTAAAATATTTTGGGGTGGTTGGTTGTGTTGTTGGGTTGTTTGGTGTTGCCCCACTCCTCTCCCACTACTGAGTATCACAGAGCAATGAAATGCTACTCCAAATAAAATCCAGAATGACACAGCCTGAAACAGTGCACTGTGAATCTCCCACGTCACCAGCTTGGACACAGCCTCTACAGAGCAGAGCTGATGTGAAGCTTTGCATTTGCGGCCACCTGGCTCCTCTGGAGAGACCAGCAGTGCTCTCTGCACCCCCTGTGCCCACAGAAAGCCTCATGCTGAAAAACTAGGAGACCTCACAGTCAAGCTCCAGTAACTTTTCAGCTCCAATATTTTTTGCCAAATTCTTTCCATTTTCTTCCTCCATTTATCTTCCCTCTGACAAAGAAGTAATTTAAGATAAAAATACATTTTAAGAGAGTACCAGCCCAGGTGAGATGAAAAGCAGTTATGATTCCAGGGTGAGCTTTGGCTGCTATCAGTTCTACTGTGATGATAATGTTGGTGTTCATGATACCACCTGCAGCTTGTGTGATAGACGTGATTGCGTATTTTGTTTTGAGACACCCTAGAAGTGTTGTGTTTCTCCTGGCCACATAACATGACTGCCAATTCTCTCAACCTCCCTGGAATCAAATCAAAATGAGAGACAGTGACCTTTCTATTGGAGAGAAGGAGAGTATGAATAGGAAGAAATAAAGAATAATATGTAGTAAATCTCATGAAACATAGAATTACTTCTTGTAAGAGTAGTTACCACTTCCCCCTGAGAAAGGTTCTGGTACCCTTTTTTACACTATCAAACTTAACTTCCAAGTGATCTTTATTGAAATCAGTGGGGTTAGTCAAGGAGTAATAAGAAAGGGATTTGGAAAAGAGGTTGCAGAATCCAGTCCATCTCTGCTAAATTGTTTGATTTAACAAGACATATAACAAGCATTTTTCATACTTTTCTTTTGTTCATTAAATATATTTTCATAGAAATAAGCGTATTTTATAATCTTTTGTATTTTTAAATAACATAATCCCACAATTCTCTATTTTAACACATTTAATTAGTCAAGTATGATTAAATTTTTATGCTTTATATATAATAGAAAAAAAAATCAGTGTAATAGTGCAATAAATTTGCCAATACTAAAATAATACACAAATTTGTTTGAGAATTCTAAACATTGTCAGCAGTCTTAAGCAGTAACATAATAATGAAGCACATTAATATCGTTCTATCCAAAGTCCGTGATAAGAATTCTTGAAAATATAATCCCACTGTGTCACATCAGTTGCCACTGAAAAATACTACTTACAACCTCTGGTCTCTAATGAAACATTACTGACACATACAGGGTGTGATTCTAATCTTGATACTGCTGTAATGATATTGTCTTTTATAGGCTTTGATTTACAAATATGATCAGGATGGATGTTCATATTACAAAATGCAGTTGCTAATAAATATTAGGTACCAATAAAGTGTAAAGAATAATTATATCAGGCTGAACAAAATCTACCAAGGATTTAACAACAAGAAGCAGTTGTAGACTCATGCTTAAATCAGCTGAAGGAATTATCTTGCCCTTTTCACTATATCAAATGAAAAAAGGATCTGGAATACAAAGCATAATTTTAAAATAGAACAAATTATTCTGCTGCACATATTTCATTGATTTCAATAGAATTAGGCTGGCTGGGAATTTCTTTTCTCTGTGTAGCAGAAGGACCCTGTTTAACTGGTTGGGAAGTGTGAGGACTCAGTTCTTCATGAGGACTTGAAGTGTGGAAGTGGAGTTATTGCCTGGTTAGGGACCATTTTCTGGTTTCAGTTTCTCTCAGGCAATTTCAGTGGTTTTGTAAGATCATACACAGGTTTAGCTATAAGGCCAACAGCAATAAATTAACACATTAATGCAGACATTGACTGAAATACAAATATAAACTGTGCTTCCACCTCCCTTGCAATTATTTACCAGCCTATCTAATCTTAGTCATTAACTAATTAAGGATGAAGGGACAGGCTTGCAGCTGAAGAGCTAAAATATTGCCTTGACTTCAATGGAACATGGTTGGCTTGTAGTAACACCAACTCTCTCCTGGACTGAGATTTTTCAGATAGCAAACAAAGCAAATAAAATATGCTGTTCAAGTCACAACTCTAAAATATATCCTGTAAATCAATTTTTTTCTTCCCCCTCAGGAACTGGAACTTTGAGACTACAAAAGTGTCAGCTTTTAACAAATATTAACCTTTTAATTCCAGTCTCCCTTTCTAGAGGGTGGCTGCTGGGGTGATATGAAATACTGATGGACTATCCATCACAGAGCTTCTGCCTATGGGTCACTGCACAGCCTTAAACAACCACAGAAACCAAAAGATAAATCTTTTGATGAAATACTTGAATTCTTTAGAGACTTTTTGCACTAATGCCAATGTTTATCCCAGAGTGGTTTCCTGCTGTCAGCAGAAGCAAAGAGTGTTTATAATGCAGTTTACATCAAGACTGAAACACGGCTCCACAGGCTGAATCTGAGCAAAGCCAGCAAAGCACCTGGAGACTGTTTTGTCTGCATTAGTCACAGTGCAGAGCACAAGACCTGATGTCAGAGTTCAGCAACGAGTGTCCACATACAGAATACCACGCTGTTTTTGAGATATTGAAATTTGGAGTGATGCATTTATCTCAGATATTAGAAGCATTTATATTGCTGCATTACCAAAGAGGATAGCCCTAAATAGCAGCCTTCAGGCTCACAGAGGTCTGGAAAAGGATGTGGTTATACAGAGGATTAAAGAAGAAACCCTATATACAGAAAGGGTTTGCTATGTGCCCAGCCCAGCTTTTGGAGAAAATGCACGTAGTAGGATGAAGTTTTTTTGTTATGTGATATTTTATCAGCCAAATTCCAATCTCACAGTGAAAATTAAAGGCCAGAGGACTTCAGTAGTGTTACGTTCTGCATTTGGGGAATAAATATAAAATGAAGAAAAAAGGGATTGAATTTGGCCGCTACACTAACTCATGCATCTGTGAGATTTTGTGACAGTACAGTGTGAGGATCCTCAACCCCTTTGTTTTGCATCTATTTACATGAATACCATATTTCCATTGGTGGAAATATGATTCTGTGGGATCCTACCATCTGTTCACAGGAACATTACATTTTGTCCAGGTCTTGGAATAGGTTCTTAGGTTCTTGTGTTTCAAAAATCAAGGAAACAAAATTAAAAGCAGCATAAAAATGAAATATAAATAAACCAATAGTCACACAAATTTAAGGAAAATATATTTTGGAGACCCTGACAATACCTCCTGTCATGGATGTATCTCTTACAACGCCCTCACCACAAGAATTCCTGACAACTTCAGTTCTCTTACTTGAGAGCTTGCCCATTACTCACAAGAAAAGGTTCTTGACAGTTAAATATATTATATACAGAGTCTTTGTACTAGGAATCCAAGTTGCTTTCCCCCCACACACCTTTTTTTCTTCTCCCTCCCCTTTATCAAACACTACTATTGACTGGGGAGCAAAAGCCCCTAAGATACTAAATCTTCCGACCATGAAGGGAAATGGAATGGTTTTCTAATGGAGTCTATCTGAGTGCCTCTGGCTTTTAGAACCTGTCTTTAAAGTCTGCTTACTGAGGCATAGATGACCACTCAAACACAGACAGATTTGTCACTTTGGTTTTCAGGACACCCATCCTATAAAGACCACAAGGTAATTGCGAGGACTTTAGTGGCCAGACATTCTCTTGCTATTCATGAGGTTCTTGAATTGGATTTAATTTCATGCCAGATTTGACTCTATCAATGGAAGACCAGCTCAAATGATTTCACAAGAAATGCTCAAATAACACCACTCATTGTTACAAATCTTTTTATGCTCTATAATGCAGAGCAAGTAGAGATGTTCTGACTGTAAAAATCAAAGTATAGCTACTATTGTCCCAATGGCTACTGTAAATATTTTAAGGTGTATAGTTAAGGATATACCTTTAAAGAAAAAAAATCAAACTCAAAACCGAGACTTAGGTAGAAAGCCACCCATTCTCAATGCTCAAAGTTAGATTGTCATCTGGCTTGAAAAGATTTATTCCAATACTTCCCTGGTTTTAGATCCGTTGCCATAAAAAGTGGTGCAAATTGGTTCCATGAAACCAGCTGCAGAATCATACTGATTTACACCACCTCCCTCAAAGCAGGAATGTTAATAACCATATTATATTTGGTTCCTTTCCTCAGTCTGATTAAAACTTGGAAGAACAAACCTGGTTTATGCCAGCTGAAGACTTGCACCCAATAAAATGCTGAGTTGAAGAACACAACAGCCTCTATTTCTGTGCTCTCCAGGAAAGAAACAGCACATTATGTTATTATAGGACAATGCTAGATCTTTTTAATGCCTGCAGTCATAGCTCCTGAAGTATTTAAAACAGTCATAGCTCCTGAAGTATTTAAAACTGTTCTACTTCATCAGTCCATAGGCATGAAACAAGTCGCTGGAGCATTGCTGCATCTTAGTTCCACTTGCTGCCACCAGAAACCCCTGTCAGTGTCTCCAAAGCAGCTTCAGCATTTAACAGTATTCACATGTTCCTGAATCCCCACAAAATGCACTAGACAAGTGATTTCAAACCCACTCGAACTGTAGATTCGGAAACTGTTCTTCAATTCAAAAATTTTTAAAGAGCAGAATGCAAGAAAAGATAGACTCACATGAAGGACCAGGAAGCAAAATGCTTTAGAGAGCAAATAGAACGGAAACCAGAGAGAATATGCGAAAGATAGATCAATGGGAGAATCTAATTTCTTCTTCCTCATGCCAATCCAGCTTTATACAGAGATGATACTTACACATGTCTTTCCTTAACAAGGACATCAGAGAAAAAATGAACTGACTGCACAAGTAATACAAAGTAATAACTATACAAAGAAAAAAGGTTCATGAATTTCACCTGGCTTCAAAACTTGAAAAGAGCTCAAAAGGTTCAATAAGATTGAAATAACAATAAATTGCAGTACTATAGCAGAAGAAATTTAATTCAGCAGAAAGGAGAACAATTCATGTTTAGATTTATATTTAAATTAACCGGCATTGTAATACAAAGTTAGATTTACTCACACATAGAGTTCTTATTTCAACCTGTGCAAGTCTGTCATGAAAAAACACCTGAGTTTCATCAGTGATGAAGCAAACATAGTTATGAGTCTATTTTAAACACATTTCACACACACACTGCAGACATGAAGCCTCCAGAAAAATAAAATCCCATTGGATATCTTCATAAAAATCTACCTGGTTGTTTTCCACAAGGATTCTTATGAGTCCTTATGAGCTTCTATGAACCTGACAGGGGGATTTTTGTTTGCTGTTTTTTTTAAGTCAAACAACAGAACATAATGTTCTCAGTAGTTCTTCTGTTAGATGACAATGCAACACCAGGAGAAAAAAAAAGGATTAAATCAGACTTTCTTATCTTCAGTCTTAGTGGAAAATTAGGGATTGAAATGAAGGCCAAACTATGTGCAAACAAAAAAGGTGTCTCCTCTCTACAAAAATAATGTACGTTATCAGAATAAAAATTTAAGATAGGTTCCCTACACTGTGTTCTGCAAAGAACTGAAACTACGGCCAAAAACATAGTAAATGGAATTCAAGACAGCTGCATCAAAGAATCCATTATTGGCCTGGGCACACTAGCACACAAAAGCAGAGAAATTACTATTATATAACGATCGAGAAATGGAAAAATTATTATTTTGGTCAGAAACAAGTAAAATTCTAATTTATTTAGAGAATATTGGCCGAGATCTTGAACAGAGTGAAAAGAAGCTAGATGCCCACATTCCCCCAGATTTTAATAGCATTTAAGTTCCTTTGAGAAGCAAAGACAACACTTTCAATTAAAGTATTTTACATAATGATTTCATGGCTTGATCCTGATACACACTGAGACAATTCCCACTGCATTCAGTAAAAGTTTAGAGTAATCAGCATCTCACAACACCTGACCGAGAAAACCCCAAACTGTAAAACTTCTGTTTCTCCTTCATGGATTTAAAAGAAAATCCCAAAACTGACACCATCGTTCCCCTATTATAGTTTTAAGCAGGTTTAAAATTTTCCCTGTATCTGAGCCAGTGATCTCTATATATTTAGCTATGAGAGCTGTAGTATAACAACACTGCCTATGATACAGTAGGATTCTATGTCCAAGCTACGCAGAAGTAGCATGGTTATTTACCATCCCCAAAAAGTAAAAATGGAGTGTGGAGTCATTTTATTTTCACATGGACTAGCATTCTGTCATATATAACTGTCAATTGCTTTTAAATCCTAGAAGACACAATTAAGGGACGTAAAACTACCACCTGCCACTCAGTCTAGTTGTTAACTCAACCATGATGACATGATGGTTATGATACAATAATACTGCAAAAACAGAATTACTGCTAGGCTGCCTAACCTGAGCAGCACCTGAATTTAAAGAGTTTTCAAAGCACCCAGGTTTAGATACTGTCAGTGTGTTTTAAAGAGCTTTCTTAATTATTTACTGTATCTAAAAGAGTTCAAACTCTTACATGAGCCTCTCTGTAATTCCCTCCCATCCAGCTGGATGTTGGGTGACCTCAAACTCCAAGCGAGATCAGCAGAACTTGTTTTTGCAAGGCACACCATGGGAAGCTCCTGGTCCTTGGCAGATTCACTTGCAGCCATTTTTGCAGGACCAGAATTATTTCATTCAAAGCATGTCTTGGAGAAGGTTTAAATAGCTGCAATAGAAAGTCTTCCAAATCTTTTGGATTTCCAAATGCAGTGAAATAGTAACTGTTCTTCTAAGTCATTAGTTATGTCTATTTAGCATGACTCCTCTCACACAGAAAAGCTGGATTTCCAGAGGGAATATCAATGTAATGGACAAGCCAGATATCAGAACACAAGAGTTGAAATAAAAATCAATACAGAGCCATACAGATGCTAAAGTACCCTGAAAATAATTTTTTTTTCCACTGGAAATGTAATTTAAAAATCTAACATATTCGATATATTTGATATTGATTATGTTAGCAGTATTTCTGAAGGCTAATAGATACAATGTACTATTTGTACTGAAGTACAACACTGCTTTTGTTGTCCTAGCAACAGCCAGGAAAGAATGATCTCACCAATCAAATTCAATGGAAATGCAATGCTTTACAGAAAAAGACAACTAAATGATTTTAAAAGTAAATTTTTACGTTGCTATCTTTATGATCTTGAATCTGCCCTTTTCAAAGCGAGATCATTCTAAGCAGTGGGTAGAATGGGTAGTGTGAAGCTACGTTTTAACGAAGAAAAAGTAGAATGAAGCTGAATTGCCAGACTGGAATATTTTGCATATCTGCTCAATTTCCTTTGGCTACAGTTGCCTATGGAGTAGACAACTCCCATCCCGTCCTGTGACCAGTGAATCATATAGGGGACTATTTCTATCAAGAGTTACGAAAGCAAATCTTAAGAGGTACTTTAATTTTTTTTTACTGCAGTTTCAAGACAGCCCCATGGAGGGGCAGAGAGGGGGACTGGACCTGTGAGACATTTCATAGAACACCACACAATCCAGTGTGCTTTGCTTCTTGGAGACGTCTCACGCTCTCTGCTGTATAGAAAGGGAACTAGAGAACTGCATCTCCAGCCAGCCCCCAACATATTTTCATGATGCTGCAATGTCTGAACATTCCCCTGACTTCCATCACTTCTTGCTTTAGTGCAGAATCACATCTGTCCCCTCAAGCCAGGTCCTACTGCAAGTACTGACTGGAGTAAGAGCATTTTCATTTACATCAACAAGTCTTATAGCATGGTTATTCTATGAGCATCTTCAACAAGAATCATCTGAGGACAAGAAAGTGAATAGGTAAATATATTTCAAGATACATATGAAATTCTATGAGCATCTTCAACAAGAATCATCTGAGGACAAGAAAGTGAATAGGTAAATATATTTCAAGATACATATGAAATTGGAATGAACCAGGGAACAAAAATAAATTATGGTAGGCCTTGAAGAAAATGGGAGGAATAGGTTTACCAGATTTATGGTAAACCACTTCCGTGTAGTCTCCAATATTTATATTGAATTGTATCTGAGATCCCATCTAATCTAGAAACTGAAAAAAATAACATACTATTAACCCTTCTGAAAAAGATTTACTGTTCATTGGTCAGCCAAACAGGAAATGTTCCTTGGAAATAGCACTTGATTATGTAGCATGCTCCAGAATACCTAGAGTGAAATCAGATGTGAGAAAACAATGATTACACTTTTCAAGGCTGGTAATCATTTATCATTTCACCAATAGAATGTCTGTATGTAGAATTGCAAGAGCAAAATGATCACTTAGGATATAAATATATTTTAAATGAAGTTCTGTTAACTATTTGCGTATAATTGTAAAAAAAAAAAAAACAAACAGAAAAACACACCACAAAAAAAGCCAAACTGGATTTTTTGTAGCTTCTGAGAGTTCAAACAACATTTAGAAAATCATACAAATCAGGGCTTTAATATAGATAAATTTGCAGTAGTAATTCCACTCTTACTAGCTCATGTAATGATAATATAAGCAAGTATAAGTATAGTATAAAGCATACACATTTTTATACATCATTGTGAGGGAATATCAACAACCTGCAGGCATGATGTAATCAGGGAGTGAAAAAAGAAATTCTGAAATATTGGAGCAGTGTATATTCTCCTTCCTGGAGAAGATACCAGACCAGATGTAGATATCCTTTCAATAGATTTTTTTAAAGCGTTTAGTTTTGCCCTCTCTTTGCCACAACAAAATTAATAGGTTTGATTTTTTGGGGTTTTTAGTTTATTTTTTGGGTTGGTTCTTCCTTTTTTTGTTGTTTGTTTTGTTTTTTTTTTTATTGATCAATGGTGAGTGTTTTCCAAAAGCCTCATGTTGAATGCATTTAGCTATTGCTCATATTGTTCATTCTTGTCACATGCATTGTCACTGTCACGTACAGTATGTCTTTTTATAGTAGCAGTCTCCATTTATGATGTAAATTTCTTTTATTCTATTGTCTTGTATTGACAGCAGATTCCTTAATAATTTTCCTAAATAATGTAAATAATCAATTCTTTTCAATTTAAATTTAAAAGTAGAAGTATAATAAGTGAACAGCCACATAACCTGAAAAGCAAACTGGTTTAAGAAATCTCTTAAGATAGAGGAAAGTGCTTTTCCTAGAAAGCTCTTGAAGTCTTTTCTTTATTTTTTTTAAACACTGAACTAAACCTGAATGTCCATGTGCAACTTCACCAGCTACACTGAAGCCTCAACGACACTGATCAAGAAAGTATAGAATATAAATTCATCAAGGCATGCTTGAAATTGCAAGAAAGACATAGCGAGTGAGATGGTAAAATAGCAATGCTGTAGTTTGTCTGAAGTCACTGGAATGATCCATCAGCTACAAATTTTCACAAATACCAAGAAATTCAGCAGTAGTTATTTTAGTGCTAAAGTGCAAGACTCAGGGAGATGAAATAGGTGATGATGAAAAAAAATTCTTTTGTCCATGAACAGTAATTGTAATTTAGTGTAACTCGTATCCCTGCAGACAAACATCCCTGTGTAATGCAGAATACTTTCATCAAGCAAAATGTGACTTTATCTCAACCTAATCTCCAGGTCACGTCACCTCAGGGAAACCTCAGCTGAGCAATACTTTATTTTGCTTTTCAGCTCCAGATTCAGCTTCACATTAACATGGTGGGTAAAGACAGACAAAAGCCAATAAACTGCTGAAATTTAGTTGTAAAATGCATATCCTATTCTTACATTAAGCAACATATATTTTCAGCTGGATTATGGCTATAAGCCTATGGATGTCACTTTGGAAATATAACTGGAATACGAGAGATTTTCCTAATGTCTTGTTGACATAGGGAAGCTGTATGAAAGTTGAAGAAACAATATAAAAATACTCTGTAAAGAAATGAAACTGATTTTTCATTTGTAAGCATCCCTTTTCAGTACAAAAGGGCCTCATTTTCACTTAGCTAGTAATGGGTTAGAGGTGATTTAAGTTTAAAAATGACTATCCACAAGGGAGAGATATTGTAATAATACAGCTAATTGGCAATGCCAATATTATTGTACAAGTACAACGAAAAAAATAATTAAAAATCCCCACTTAACAAGCCTGCAGTACCGCTGGACATAAGAGATGTATCTGAGTGGTGTATTTGCTAGTCAGCAGCAGATAGAACTGTGGAGAGCACACCAGTTCATGGAAAAGTAATTTCTGACTCCAAAGCTTTACTGGCTTGTACTCAACAGCAGCTCTACGGTATTTCTGTAGAATTCCTCACTCTCACACATTGTCTTTGTGTGTCACTAGAGGCAATCAGGTATTTCACTTGAAGAGAGGAGACTGCAGCACACAAACTCCTCATTTTAGCACACTTACCCAGAAGGGAATGTGGGGGGAAAAATGTGAGAGCTTTAAAATAAACAAACAGAAAACAGATGGCAACTCAAAAAGCATTCAAAATGGGAGAATTGCTGCAAGGTCGAAGTCAAAATAAGCTCATGTACAAAGCCCCCTTCCTCACCCAAAGAGAAAGTCTTGCTAACTTCAGAGAAACAGAAGTAAATTCATCCCCACTTAGCCCACAGAGACACTGAGACCAAACAGACCCTTTCGAGGCTCAAGAGAGATAGGCCCGTCCCCACAGGCATCAGCCAAGCCTTGTGCTGCCTTGGTATCTGCCATATGTCTTCTTATCACTTACTTCTGCACAGGCAGATAGTGGAATGCAAAGAGGAAACTGTTCAGCAGTATTAGCCCATATTTGTCTAAAAAATGAAAGACTGTTTTACGTTTTAATTTGTTAAATTTTGAACGTTTTACATTTAGATTTTACATTCTACAGGACAACCCTTGCCCCCAAATTCTTGTGATCCTGAACTAGTTGTTCTGGCTAACAGAAAGACTCACTAACCTCAAGAGGAAGCCTCAAGTCAACAGACACATTCCCCATCCAATATTAGGCAACACTTAGATGGCTGATGAGTTAGCACAGGAAAGTATTTCTTGAAAGTCAATATGTATATTTATAGCAGCTATTATGACAGGCATCTTAAGACACTGAATAGTAAAATTAGACACTTAAAATAATTTAAACCAATTAAATGGAGCTCATTTAAACCAATTAGAATACTCCAGTGAGTAAAAAGGTCATCAGTCTCTCTTTAAACACACCAAAGGAGAGCCCAATGCTCAAAGTCAGAAAATCTGGAAAGTTTAACTTGACTTTCCTCTCCACTTTGAGCATATATATCACAAACACCTAAATCAGACAGGAACTCACACGCTTGTTGTCAGCAGGAGGAAACAGGATTTCACAACCTCCAACAGGATAAGGGGAATAAAGGGGGAAGATGCCTGGTTTGCCCATGCTAGCTCAAGTCTATCTGCCTCCTTGGTTTGGTTTATCTGCAGTATTACATCAGCTGAACAAAACATTTCATGGCACACTTCAATAGGGAGTTTGGCCTGACTCAATATATTGCCTTCATCCTCTATAGAAGGCAGTGAAAACATAATTGTCCACTGACAGGTGTCACTTTCAAGTCTCAGTTATTCATTATGTCTTACAGATATTCTTGGTTAGGAAGGAAAAAATATCAAGAAGACATAAAAAATTGACACTGAACCCATTTCAAATCTAGGAAAAAGAGAAACAGCTGCTCTTGGTTTGGTCTGGCATGTTCTCTACCACTGGCAGCTGCTGAACCTGCTGTGCTGCTTTGCTCAGCAAAAACAGGATACTAACATAATAGAACAGAAAAAGGTTCACAGAAGTGAAACAATCAGACTCACTGGAATGCTCAAATCTGGTCCAAGCACAAACTAAGCCAACACAGAAAGACAGTTGGGAAAAAAGAGTGCAAGGTAGAAGAACTTGGAAAGGTGCATAAGGACAAAGGCAAAAGGAATTCAGCAGATCAAAAGATCCTGCCCCCAAGTCTTGTATTGCATACAATGAAGATGTTCCCATGATGCAATGACTAATGCAGCTTCATAACCCCCCACATGCCTTTTATCCATTCTATGTCTTGAGCAACTGGGACAACCTGGCAGTATCAGAAAGACAGAGAATGGATTCTGTCTCTTTCACAGCTTACACTGTAAAACATATTACTGATGCTGCAGTGATTTATTCCTTGCTTTAGCCATCAAGTCCACTGTACGTAAAGGAGAGCTCTTGCTAAACCATTTTTCATCCGCAGGAAGAGAATCTTACTTAAGCTGGAAATGAACATTGTTGAAACACTAAGGTTTATATGCTGCATAAATATGCAAATAAAGTAAGAGAAAGCACAGTATTTCAGCCTTGTACTATTTAATATATGATTCGCTCAGTTGTATTCTTATTTTTTCATACAAACCCTGTATGGCTGCCTGGAATGCAGAGAGCAGTTGCTAAGCCCACTAGTATAGTGCCTAATATGACCACAAATATAAGCTCATAAGTGGTATCTAAATAAACCAATTTACAGCACATTTCACACTGATTTCCCTACATTTTAAGGCAGTTTAAGTCCTAGTGCTGACCTTACTTATTAAATTAGATCAAACGGCACAGCCATCAGTTTTATCCAAAACTTAACTGAGAGTCCCAAGAATGCCATCTCTGTCTATATAAAATTGGGCAATATGCATGCTATGGAGAGGGATGAATGATGATTTCTTCTTAGGAGTATGTGTGCACATATGCTGTGTGTTGGAGAGACAGACTGAGTACAGAAAACTGTCACAACAAGCAGAAAACTACAATGTAACATGCTATTGATCAAGGAGATTTAAATACCAAAGCAAGAATAAAAGTCACAGTGCAAAATGCTAGGACCCAATACAAGTTAGGGCACACTGATGAATATGGACAGATATAGAGCTCCTTCTAAATAATCGCCTCATTTCCACTGACATTGTTTCATCCCGGCATCACAATCAAAGGAAATAGACTGAGATCCCCAGATCAGCACCACAGGAACCAGCTAGACTATATAAATATGCATAAAAGATGAGAAGATGGTGTACTACACAACGAAATTCTGGCAGCACTCAGTGCTTACCTAGCAGTTTGCAGATTTTAATATTTGCTATAATGAAGAAATAAATAAATAAGTCAACTAGCCATGTTCAAATTGTTTGGAGACTTATAGCAACGATCCTTATGGATCCCTTCCCAGCTGAGATATTCTACAATTCTATGATTCGATTACATCTGACCAAAATGCAATATATTGCTGGATGGTTGACAAATATAATTCAAGAATAGAAGCAAATCTTACTTTTACTCACATTAAACAGCAATATTTTCAAGAAAGAGGAAAACCAAGGGTTTCAGGAAAGTGTATATAATAGCCTCTGTGAGAAACAAAAATCCATAATGTTTTATAGCAACTGGTCAGCAAGCAATTGCTTCTGATCTGAGAGTTGTTAGCAGATAAAACTCCACAGGCTTCTGTGACTGAGCTTGATTTAATCAAACAAGACTAGAAGTAGGAATTAATCATTTTTTCCTACCTTCACCTCTTTGACACAGCATAACTGACTTGCCCTCAGTAGAGATGTTCCTGATTTTACATCAGCTGACAAAAGATGGAAGGGGGGGTTGAATCCAGTTGAGTGAATTCTGGAACAGATGGATTTAAAAAAGCTTTAACTCACCACCCATTCAGCCTATATCATCAACCTCTATCAACTATGATCTCATCAGCACTTGACACCACTAATATATCATGAAGGACAAAATGATGCATGTATTCACAGGTATTGCAGGCTGTATTTTCTATCTGGCTGATTTTACGGAATCATGACAATTGATGTAGATAGAGTTATTCTCTCAGAGGATTTTTAAGTTCTTAAGTACAATCGGGGTCATTGCAGGGACAAATAGCAAACATATTTTGGCACTTTTTTATCCTACTGTTAATGCTGCAGCAAAAAGCTAAAAGCTTCAAAAACTAACATATAATTTAAAACGTACAGTATTAACAAACTGTGCAGAACCTTCTCCTTCAGCTGTACTGTGGCCAAACTGAATCAGCAGAATAAAAGAAATTAACATATTGGGGGTATAGAACATAGTTCACTCTGTCTACAGGAGAAACTAAAGTATTATTCTGTATGGGTATGCCAGCACTTCACAAGGGAGAGCAAATATCTTTATTTTATACTACAGACAAGGAAACAAAATAAGTTACTTTCCCAAGGAAAATGACAAATCCAAGTCTACAGTGCCCAGTGCTCACCACCATGTTCCCCTATTGTGCCATGATAAAACTGAAAGTGCTTTTCACAAGGAGTAATAATTTCTAACTGCATCCCAGCTGATATGGCTGCATCAAGTACAGCTATTCATTTGGCTATTTCAAGCTATGCACCAAATCTTTACTTCTGCACACTCACATTATGAAGAAATTGCAATATTTATTTCATTCTTCCTACCACAGCAAAGTGAATTGGAGGAACACTAGTTCCACCTCCCAACACTACTCTTTTATACTGTGAGAATGGGGGAGGCCAGCAGTTTTCTATTAATAAAAATAATATGCAAATTACATCTCCAAGGAGAAGACTTACGCATCTCAAGAAGATTCACTGAAAACTGCTCCTGGAGCATATTCTAATTCCAAGCCACTTTTCCTTTTTCTTCTCATAGGATCAGTGACTGAATCCCACTAACCTCAGTAAGAGGCTTGGACCTCAGTAAATTAAAAAGACGTGTTAGAGCACAGCCTTTCTCCTTCAGCAACAAACTCATTGAACACCCTCTTCACATTTGCCTCTCTCATTTCATGTCAGTGAGAAAGAAGAAAGGGAGGTGAGGAAAGAGACTTTAGGCTGTACAGAACACAGGTGATTGTTGCCTTCATTAAGCAAAGCAGTAAAATATCAAATTTTGCTCTTTTAGTTTCTGTGTAAAAAAAATCTTCTCTGCACAGCATTCTCTCTCCTTTGTACTAACACTTTAAATTGTAATCAGCTCCTAGTGAAATCAGCCTCCACTGAACAACCACTGGAAAAATCCATAGAACAGATTCATTCTTTTCATTCCTCTTAATTAAGTTGGCCCCTATCTGGGGAAAAGTTCCTCTATAGCTCCCTTGACTTCTGAGGTTACTCACACGTTCAAAGTCAGACTGGTGTCTGTACAGCCAATGAACAGCCCAAACTCTTTATGCACACAAACCTGGTGTTGAGCTTGTCTAGAACAACTCCAACAAGGTTCAACCTCCACTAAAGGCAAGTGCATTCCCTGGAGTAAAAGGATTTTTTTCCAGAATCAAGTTTTCTATTTGAGGAACCACACTTTTCCCCTATGTCCAATTGTTCTTCCTAGCAGTTTCCTCTGTGATTAGGGCAGCTGTGATCAATACAGGTTTCCTAGGTTAGGAAAAGAGAAGAAAACTCCTTTATTGCTAAATGAGTCAAGGATACCTATACTGTTTACATATTTCTCAAATCCAATATTTCTCTTGAAGCTGTAATTGTCAGATGTACCAGTTGTTGTCCTGGCTTTCTCTGACTTGTTACACAGGAGAGAAATAATTGCCTTTTTCCCTTGTAGCTTTTGTATTCTGACAAGGGCTAACATTTCTGGAGGTAAAATTTAGCCTTAACAAGTCTTATTCTACAAGAATTTAGGATTGTTTTCTTAAAGTATCCGAAATAATGTTGAGCAAAATGCTCCCTTGACTGGCTGCTCCATATTTTTCTAGGAATTGTGGACATTACATGCAACTCATTAGTCTCAGTATTTGGTGCAACAGTAGATGAAGAAACAAATTCTCATCAGTGTCAATCAAACAATCATACAATATTTTCAGCAAAATGACATGCCAAATTCCCAACATTCTAATGAAAGATGCTAATAAATGATGACCTGTCAGCTTGATTGCATACTGTGGCCTTTATAGAAAGTGACTGCTTTGTAGCCCCTTTGTAGATAAAGGGCAAAAACTTCAGAGATTAAATTGACGTTGAAGTGCGAAATTAAATCCAGGGAGAAAAGATCCAGAACACAGGAAGCACACAGTAAGGAAAAAAACAAACAAACATTGAAACAAGCACACAAAACCAAAACCCAACCAAACAACCAAAAAAACCCACCAACAACACCCTATTGTAAGACTTAAAGTCCCTCTAAACCTGCACAGTGGCTAAAAATATTTAAGCAAGCAGAAATATCAAACACAGTCTATTCCCTAAAAAGAATAGTCTGAGTTGAGATTGGAAAGAGTCCCTCCCCCCAGTAATGTTTAGTTTCAAGGAAAATGAAGACTGACCAATTTAGAAGATTTTTCAATTTATATTTGCAAAAATTAATTAAGAAACATCAATGTAATGACCACTTTGGGGACACTTGATTTTGGAATGGTCAGCTGGCCTAAGCACATCCCACTGATTGATTGATATTTTTTTTTTCCATTTGTACAAGGAATAGTTGAAAGACTAATAATTTTTTTATGTACATTACTGTCATTTTTCACTTAAAGCTTTTACTTATCCTTTTCTTACCACCAAGCCTCTGCTTTTGAACAGGTATATTCTTTGTTTAAATTCATTTGTATACTATACTGGTTAATGCTAAATTAGCGTGGAATACATTACAGGGGGTACAATATTGTTTTCTATTTCGGTAGTTTATTATATGTAGTGTTGTTACCATAACCCTTCAGTTCATCAGCATCTAGAAACTAGTTAAAATACAGCTCGTTAGAGATCATCTTTCTATTGTGAGCCTGAAAGCTGTGATTAGCAGACAGATTCTGCAAAGAAAATATTGAGAATTGTGATTTTATTATACCTACAACTTCCTTACTTCAACTTGTGCATTATTCAGCAGCAACTTTAATTCAACTGGATATATTTAAAATAAGCCTAATCAGTAGATAAATTCAGCAGATAAGTAGTTATGACACTACATTTACTTTTAACTTTCACTCCCTAAAAAATTAAGATGGAGTCTGACTTATGTATTCTCTCCACAGAATGAAGCAGAGTATTTTAGAATGCATTTGCCAAAAGAATAAATCATGATTGACAAAAAGAAATTTGTTAATACAATGGTTTGAGTCAGTTGACAGAAATTTTTGTCAACAGAATAGATAAAGGGATTCAAAAATGAAATTTTCAGATGAAACAGCTTTGATGTTTCTGATGAAAAGTATTTTTGTTGACAGAAGGGATCAGAGGGAAAAAAATGCATTTTCTCAACACAAGGGTTTTAACTCTTTGACAAAATATATTTCATCCCCAGATGTTTTCCCTGAGTTGTCAATTATTCCCCATGTCTGCCATTAACCAATCACTTTGCTGTCAACCGAAAGATTTCTTTAGTAGCAGCCTTATGAAAGCAACTGGAGGTATTACAAATACAACTGTAATTAATCATACCAAATCGTTTGTTATGATGCTGTACCTAGTCCCATTATCACCAAAAGCCAAATCAGCTAAAGATACAAGTTGGATTTCAGGTTGGATCGTTTTTTTTCTTCCTTTATCTCTCATTTATGCACAGTATATATTACAATTTCCATTCTTTATTCCTCGGAAGACAATTTTATGAGAGCTGCCTTTCTGTTAAGGAACCTATTCCATAAAGACACACAGATATGGTGAGGAAAAGGACCAGCTTGTGCTCCTGGAACATCTTAAGCAAGTGTTAATGCGTAAATTGGAATAACTAGAGTAAGTCACCTCCTCCACCTCTTGTAAAGGAAGTCACAGACTTTCTGTGGAGTAGCTGCTGTAGGCAGCTGTGTAGGTCTATGAGTAAATAGTAGGAGGTGGGAAATAATTATTTTACTACACTGCACATCTCCCCCTTGCACACAGGAGGAAGAGTAGCCCAGAGTTATAAGCTCAAACTAACCAAGTATATGAAGTAAGCAAAAGGAGGAGAAATTAGCTCTTGTTTCTGGTTTTTTTTTTTAGCAGATAAGTGACATGACAATCTTGTTGGCTCACATATGTGCTTTTCGTTCTTATATGAGTTTATTAAGATGCTGCCACCACATTCAAAGGTGCATTCTGCAGCCAGCTCCCAGTCTGGCTTGCCTGAGGTCACTAGCAAGTGTCCACACATTACAAGATATCAGCATACAATACCCCAGGGTCATTCAGGATAAAGAGTTTTGTCATGCATGTCCTACACCGGCAGCAGGGAGTAATTCAGCAAGGAAGAAAGTGGATTGTTTTCTTCCTCACGAACTGTCTTTATTAGAAAAATTGAAGGTGGATGGTAACAATAGCAAAATGCCACCTATTCACCCGACTATGAAGTTACTGTTGGGAGGAACAGTAGAAAGATGAAAATAAATACATCTGCCTCAGAAGAAACAGTCACACCACTGTCAAAAAGTAGGGCATGACTCCAGCTGGGTGTTGCACAAGCCAAAACTTCTGAGGGCAAATAGTGAGATCACAGAACGAAGGAAAGCACAATCTGTGGGAAAACATGGAAACAGACCATGACAGACTCAGTGGAACCTGCAAGACCACTAGCAAGAGGAACAGGTAAAGGTCCTTTAGACCCCTTACTTCACCAACCTGTTCCCACTACACTTGCATCCAACTTGACTTAGCCAGACCTCTGTCACTCACCTGACTTAGGGCTTGGTTTTGGGTCTTTTTTATGAATGAGTAACCAGGATCTTTGGCAGTGAAAAAACAAAAAAAACCCCCCCCCCCCCCAAAAAAAAAACCAACCAAACTACATAGAATAAATAAACTATTAAATACTTTCAAGAGATTATGCTTTTGTGTTTCCCGATGTTTGAAGAGTAATCTAAGACCTTCTTTTAGGATACTGTATCTTATCTCACAGCTTTGTGCAAGGATGAATCATGGCTTACTTTGGAGAAACTGCACCTGTAAAATAAGCCTTTAAAGATCTTGCTGAAACCTGAATAAAGAAAAGTAATGAGCAAGGTAAAGAGAAAAAAGCTCTCAGAATTCATGCTAGAAGTAGGCAGAACTGCATAACACTTGTCAAGTGCTGTGTAGCATGGCCGCAGCAAACTGAAACCTACCCCTAAATAGCTGTAATTAGTAACAGCACACACTGCCAGCTTAGCTTATACAGGTTCCTGGAGCCCTCTTGATGGTGGGTTCAGCCTCCCTCTTTTTAATAGCCAGTCCTTGTGTGCTCCTAGGAAAAGGTTTATCAGAATCTAGGGAGCACTACATATTTCACTTCAAATACTTTGTCCAGTTTATTATGTTCCTTTTCCTAAATAAAACTGCTTGCTTTATTGTCACTGTCATTACAGGGCTTCATTGCATTCCCACTGGCTTCAGGGCAAAGTACTGCTCTGTGCAAAGGATAGCCAAGCTACAGAAGCAAAATTGCTCCCTTCACAATAACTACATAAATCTAATTATCTGCAAGGATAGTCCTCTCTTACAATCCAAGTCCTTATAGATAATTAAAGAGGTTAACATGGGGTTTTTTCCTCTTATTTCCTCTTCATCCAGAGTGATTCCCTGGTCACTTGAACAGTGGGGGTTAATTCACATCAACACAGCCAGTCAGTAGTGAATCCAGTACTCCTAAGTCACCTTTTCAGCATCAAGCAGTAAGACTATTTTTCTAAAGGGCTCATTTCCCAATGTTATTTCAAAATACTTCTTGATATAAAACTTTCTAGATAAACATCAAAGCTTTCAATAACAAAGTTATTTCACCTGCACATTTTAATTGGCTAGGGAGGCACATCTTCATAATTGGTATTTGCTAGCTTTCAAACAGATGACTTTTCAGTGCAATGAATTTGGGAACTAATTCACACTAAACCCACAAACTTTCCATGAAGTCAAATATAGACAGAAGTGATTATCCGGTTGGGCTCAGCTCTTGTGGGTGTAGAGAAGTGTGTTTGTAATGTGACTAAACCAGTCGTTACTGTTTCCATCTCTAGCCCAGCAACTACATCCGCATTATTCAGAGAAAATACAAATTATTTGCCATGCAAGAACGCAGGCCACACAAGATTCCCTGCCCAAAAATTTGGAGTTTGAGGAGGCACTAAGTGCATTCACAGAAGAGCAGAAATATCCTGACTGCAGATTTTGAAGTGAGGTGTATAAACACTGATTGATCATGCTGAGAGCCCAAATCAGAGCTGTGAAGGGGATTTGTCCGGACCTCTCCATTTCAATGAATTTCTGAAGAAGGACAGAGTGTTTTAAACTGAAAGCACTTTTGGAAATTTAGTCAATGCATTGATACATCTGAAAAATAAATCATAAGTCTAAACTTTCCGATTTATCCAGTATTCATGGGCATCAACAACACAACATCACACTATCAAAACATCTCTTGTTGAACTGGCTTTATTCCTGCTGAATTCAATTAAAGCAGACTAATTTTAATCCATTAGGATTGCAATCATGACTCCTTTGAAAAAAGAAAAAACAAAACTAAGCACAATACCTTTAAAGGATTTGTTTCAAATATAATTGGTTCATAATTTGAGCCTTCTCTTTCCTCATTTTCCCTAGTAGTGCACAACAAAAGTAAAGTCATCTATGTCATTTATGAAACTATTAGCTAGATGTTCCTAACAACTGCAGTGGTAAATCTGCAATATACAACAGTAATTCTGTATATTAGAAATAAGTAGCCAACTGTTTCACAATGATTTGGGGGGGGGGGGGGGGGATCAGAAGTTTCAGATTATGCCCGCTTATATTTTAACAGCTTTAGAAGTATCTTCCCTTTCTACTAAAGCAAAATTCCACCATTACATTTGATGAACAAGGCACACAACCAGAAACAAAATGAAGATGAGAAAAATACCACAAGATGCCAGCTATCCCTCATGTTGTCTGCACACAGACTTGGTCATTTTATCAAGCCTCAGAATAAAAATCCCTTCCACAGAATATCTGTACAGGATTTCTTGTGCACTGGCATTTTTGGTAGCTCTTCCCTAGTACTTCAGACAACTATTCACTTCAAAGAAATTATTTCTGAAATTCAATTACATAAGAGATATGTTAATATCTAATTAGTTGACACCTTGTATGTCATGTAATGTAGCTACACCACTCAACAACAGGATGAAACAAACTTATCTCAATGAACACATTTGCATTTTATAGTATGACACATTACTTTGTGATATAAACAGACAAATGGGATAACACAGGAGACATTTATTATTACAAAGTGGCTAATGACGGACATGTATATTTAAAGAAAACTCTCTGACAACCAATCAGTAGCCATTAAGCAATCTCATTTGTGTTAAGTAGGTCACAGCTTCCACTGCAGATGATCTTCAATCCACTCAACACAAGAGAAAAATATATCACTGAGCAAGTTCCCCATCTAAAACTGTGTTCTTCTACCTGTGATGTACTGACTGATTGCAAACCTTTCTAAACACACCAAGGTCCTGTCACTCCACAAGAATAAACAAATTGAATGAAATAGCTAGTAAATGAATAATAAATGTTAGTCCCCCTTTTCTGTGGCTGTAAATGAAAATCAGAGTGGCAACACTCCACATATTAACACATGATTATTTTTTCGTCCAAGATGAGGGGGAGAGGTGACACAGCAGAGGAAAAAGAGAAAGAATAGACTGATGAGGAAGGATACAGAAAAAAATTATTCAGATTGACTTAGTTCACACGGTTGTATTAAATTGTATTCTTAATGGAAAAAAATCTGGTCTCCTAGTCTTACTTGACATCAGTGCTGTGAGAGTAGCAGAGCTTACTTAGACAACAATTTGTAACATTTCCTTGGTCTTACACAGAGCTTCACAAAGGAATCACCATTCTCACCTTACAGAGAGTTGCAGACAGGATACATTTCTTTAAAGATCTATAGAAAGCCTAGAACTCAATTGTGTGAGTTTCCAAATTGACTGTGGTCGATGCTGCCCCACGCTATCTCTGCACTTATCAGATTCCTGCTCCACACAGTGCTTTACATGCACCTGGTCTTCCTCACTTTTATCACACAGACTGAAATTTGCAACTGATAAAGAGCACATCAGATTACAGAACTGAACAGCATTTTCTGATGGTGCAGTCAACATAAAGCACAGGTGAACCTATCAGAAAGCATCTCTCCCAGGATCTCTGTGTTCTATAAAGGCAAATACTAATGTTCATGCTCAAAGCAATGTTTTATGGTAATAATAAATATCTGCAGCTCACGTTATATTTTCAGCTTTTGTTTCATAAAATAAAGGACACATTTTGCAGGTTAGATTTATGTAACATAGGATAACTCAATATTTAAGCCTCTAGCCACAAAATTTGGACTAAGTAAACTAGAATTACTGAAATGTTTAAGAAGGATTTTGGGGGGAGGACTCGGGAGAATGAAAGCAATAATAATTCATCTGAGAGCCAAAAGTGCCCAAAACTGTTACTGTCCTGACTCCAATTAGGACATGGACATGTCATGATTTTCGTTATAAGGTGAGTGAAACTTATATTACCGACAAGAAAGGATGAAGTTTTTGTTACAATTAGTTTCTCGTGTTCAGAGGCTTCAAGTGAGAATCTTTGGCAAGCTGGTCCTGGTGCCAAGCAGAGCTTGTAGGACCTATTTTCTCTGGGACCACAAAAAAGAACCAATATATGAAGGGTAGAAAGCTAAGGTGAAGGTAATTCAAATGGGACTTAGATTTGATCCATCTTTTAGAAGTATGCTGAATGTCCACCACAAAGCTGGACAAACACATCATGGGATGGGTGAGCAACTGACTCACTGGTCAGGCACAGAGGGTTACAGTGAATGGGGTGACAACAGACTGGTGACCTGTCACTGCTGGGGTTCTGCTGTTAACTTTCTCCAATGCCTGGAGGCCCTACCGAGAGACCTCGACAGATCAGAGGCCTGAGCAATCACCTACTGTATGAAGTCCAACAAGGGAAAGTGTTGGATTCTGCATGTGGGATGGGGCAAACCTGGATCTATGGACAGACTGGGGAATGAGAGGCTGGAAAGCAGTGCCATGGAAAGGACCCTGGGGGTCCTGGTTGATGGCAAGGCAAACATGAATCTGCAGTGCCCTGGCAGCCAGGAGGGCCAGCCGTGTCCTGCAGGGCATCAGGCACAGCATTGCCAGCTGGGCAAGGGAAGGGATCGTCCCACTCTGCCCTGCACTGAGGCAGCCTCATCTCAAGTCCTGGGGGAAGTTCGGGACACCACAATATAGGAAAGATCTTATACTATGAAAGAATGTCCAAAGGAGGGCCACATGGATGGTGAAGGGCCTTGAGGGGAAGCCGTGTGAGGAGCAGCTGAGGTCACTTGGTCTGTTCAGGCTGGAGAAGAGGAGACTGAGGGGAGACCTCATTGCAGTTACAACTTCCTTGTGAGGGGAAGAGGAGGGGCAGGCACTGATCTCTGCTCTGGTGACCAGTGACAGGACCCGAGGAAATGGCCTGAAGTTGTGTCAGGGGAGATTTAGGTTGGATATCAGGAAATGATTCTTCGCCCAGAGGGTGGTTGGGCACTGGAATAGGCTCCACAGGGCAGTGGTCACAGCAGCAGCCTGACAGAGTTCAGGAAGTTATTTGTACAATGCTCTCAGACACAGGGTGTGTCTCTTGGGGATGCTCCTGTGCAGGGCCAGGAGTTGGACTGAAGGATCCTTGTGGGTCCCTTCCAGCTCAGCATATTCTGTGATTCTGTGATCATTAGAATGAAAGGGCTTCAAAACGAATAAACTACTCTAATTTCAAGTACTCAACATATATCAGGTAATTGAATTAAAACTCTCAGGTTAATGAAAAAATATAGATTTCTAGATGCTTTGTACATTTTAGTACAGTAACTAGAATTTTTAAATTACCCAAATATAAAACTTTAACAAACAGAGATAGACGGCTTATAGGACCAAAAATTTACATGAAAATACACGACTTCTTCCCATAATCAGCAAAATTATGAGCAAATTTATTCAGATAAACCATTTTCATTCAAAATGACATTCCACTAAGTATACAGGGAGATGATCTTTGTATGCCATTTGGAATAAATTCTATTCAAATAAGTATTTGAGCTGAATATAAAAGTTACTATGTATAACCAGCTGCAAAATGAATATTAACTTAGTGCTTAATACAGCACACATCTTTAGAAAGGGTTCCATTTTTTCCTATGGTTGCATGCTTTATCTCCTTGTAAAAATAATGCCAAAGACTAGAGTGTGATTGTGATCTTACAACAACTACTGAAATATGAACCCTCCTCACACATGTAGTCTCATTTAAGTCAGAATCTGTCTTCTTTTCTTTAAAAATTCATAGATATGCACAATCAAGACAAATTCTAGCCCTAGGGTTTGCAACCCTAGCGGCATCAAAGGCATTAATATGCTTTCTTCATTCTGATATTAAATATGAAAGTGGTTTTATATTTCTTCAGTCAGATTGATCATACATTTCAGAACAAGAACACCCATGAGAAGACATCACAAGTACTGTAAGAGATTACAATTAATATAAAGATTCATTTTCACCTTCAGGATTGTTTAGCTCACATAATTGGGGAGGATAGATATGGGCTGTTAAAACCTTTGTAAGCACAGCTGCCAACATTATCGGGTGGTCATGGTACCAAAGTGTTCATCACCAGAAATGGGCAAGGGAGTAGGAAAGAAATAGAAAAGATTCTTAGCTTGCCATGGCCAGTTTAATTCCTGAATTTTGTAGACAGAGTCATCAACTTCAGTACATAATCCATCTGCTTGGGAGAGAAGACAGTCTCCTCTTCAGCCAAGTTACACGGACAACTGGCACAGGCTCTTCTTTACGACCCAGAAAATCTACATATTTTTGCTGGAATCAATACAAGTGCTTACATTTCTCCCAAACCAATCAACCATGTCGTTTACAGCATTTTTGACTGATTTTTTTCCCTTTTCTAAAGCCAAATTCTACCTCTCTGTTCAACAAAAAACTTCAAAATAAAAATAGCCCAAGCTAGCCTTTGTTCCTCAAGCAGTTACATGATTGCAAACCTATCAGTTAAATGTAAAGAAATTAAAAATACAATTATAAAACATTTTTTACTAATTTTAAAAGAACACTAGGGAACATTCTCACGACCAAAGAGAACTTTTTTTCAAATGAAAATACGTTGTATTGAGAAGGCATTATATTTTCTGATCTCCAAAATATGCAAAACTGGAAACAGTTTCTGTTTCAAGTCATGGACTATATCAGATTGATCAAAGACTCCTTTCCACATCCCACAAAAAGAGCCCCTAAAGGATGTCCAAATACCAGACCACTGATTAAAGAAGCATCTTAATTTTCATATTGAAACAAAATAAATTTTTTCATTCTACCAGTAAAGAGGCAATCTTCCATCTACTTTTTTAAAGTTCTTTTTTTTTTTTCCAAACAAATTAGGACAAGAATTCTAGAGATTCACAGTTCTCCAGTTTCACTGATGTTGAGTCACACATCAAAAGGTAAAAACAATTCTCATTCCTTAAAACTCTTCCACCCTTACATCCCCTAAACATTTTATGCACAAAGACTTTCCCTTATGATTATTTGACTCATCAGGACAGAAGCTACATTTTCAAAGCAGGATATGATTCATTCACTAAGCTTATTATAATAATATTTCATTACGTTGTACCAAGATACCTATTCGTAAAAAAAAACCCAACTGCAACCACTGTACAATTACAAGTTTTAACACTTCCATTATTGTGCTGTTTACTGCATGAACCAAGTTTTATGCTTATCTATCTTTTAGTGGTGATTGAAAAGAATGCCTAATTAGTGAAGAAAGCAAACTGCCAATGCAAATCATATATTTGCACACTTTGTTGTTGCATAAGAGATCTTCCTTAGCAACTCTAAAAAAAGTCTAGGATTGATGTTTACACCAAAAGAAAAATTTAGACTTTTTTATTAAAAAGGTAGAGACGGATGCAACCCAATATAACCACTTTCGATTTGGTAAAGAGTTTGTTTCAAGAGCACAAGTCAAGTTAGCTCTTCAGTCCTGTGTCATATCACAGGGCGAAAACATAAATGCAAAATATTAAGAGTCTCTGCAGCACGAGTGTCATTCTTACTCGTGTCTAAGCATTATGTTACTCCAGTGTAACTCAGGATAAATTTAAGCTGTCTAGAACGTGGCACTTTGGCACGAAGATGCTGTGTAAAATGAACAATCTACTTTTGGAACTTGACAGAATTCTAATTGATCAACAGGCTGTAAATCTTTACAGAGTCAATTAAAGAGTTGTAAAGCATCATAATGCATGATAAAACATATGACGTGAATACTTTTGCAGGCAATAAAGATGACCCGGAGCAGAAATTGCTGCTATTCAAATACAATTATTAGCAATGGAAAAGTACTGGCTTCTAACATATAGTCCCAACTTGGTAACTGCTATTTCAGGTAACAATCATTAAACAAGCAAATTAACTAGCCCGCAGTATAGAGATAAACATCTATCTATCTGGAGTACACAAACGCATTTAATAATACACTGCATGTTATTAGTTATATGCCCTTCAGCAGGACCAAACAGTCTAGAAATTTCTGTTTCAACACGATCTTAAAGAAATTATCTCTGCAGTTCTAAATTTGATCTGGTTATTTTCTGAGTGTCAGTTTTACTTGGCAATATTACATTTTCCAACATTTCGTTTTCTAGCATTTTTCCATGACTATCTGTGTAGATTAGAAAGGTTCTTAACTGTTATCTGTAATAGATTTTGCCTGTAGCAAAATTCATGCAGGCATAATAGAACAAAGTGTACTCTGATGAAATTGCAACCATAATTTCCAGATGCCTGACATTTATTGCTTATTGCTATTAGAATTCAAGTGCCTATTTGTTTTGTACTTTGCTTTTATTCCTGCATCACAAATGTAAAATAGAAAAAAGATATTTTAAATGCTGGGTTAAGTATCACAGATCAACACAAAGCACCAGCATAATCAATATTACTTAAACACACTCCTAGGCAATTAATTTTTAAGGAATCAAATTGTTGTACCCCGTCAAAATTTACAACAATACAATAAAGGCTGTTATGTTCTTTATTGTTTAATTAAAAGCAGCATTTAGCACGCGTGCAGCTAACTGTTCAGACATTATGACATAAAATGCCCTGTTTGTCAGTGAGAGATATATAAACAGCATTTGTTGTGCACTGTATTACACAACATTAATTAGACTTTATTAAATTTCATATGCTTATCAAATTATCAAACATAAGACTTCAAAACCCAGAGAAACATCCTGAAATGCACACAGCTGTATTTTAAGTATCTGCTGTACTTCAGCTTTTCTACACAGTACACAAGTTCTATGTACAGAACTTGGGCACAATCAGTGTAGAACCACCCAGCCGCTACAGGCATTTGCAGAGAGGGCCAGTACAGAAGGATTAACTCACATGTTTGCCTTTAAAACTTAAGGGCAGTTGCATTAATTATGTAAGCAACACCCCTGGCGTAGGCTCTGGTTTTCACACTGAATTCAGGTCAGAAGGCAGCAAGTTAATGCAATGAAAAGGCCTAACGCCCCTATCTGTGCCCATTTTTGCTATTAGAGAGATTTTCCTAACATCTAACCAAAATCTTCCCAGATCTGGGTTTAAACTCATTACTATTTCTCCCAGTGGAAATGGAGATCAGTGACAGTCTACCTTACAAAGCACCAGGAATAGATCCACAGCCTTTTACCCAAAGCCATGGTTGCCATCAGAACTCCCTTCACTGGGCAAATTCTTTCACGACTCTAGTTTCATCTGCCATTCTCAGATACAAGCTCTATTCCAGAAAGTTCAGCTATCTGAACCAGTAAATAAAACAAAAATGTTTGTAGTTTTCACTCACTGTGTTTAACATTTCTGACTTTTTCCCTTTATTTCACTAACAACTAAATCAGGGCCCATCGATAAAAGAAAAAAAGAGGGTGGCAGAACTTTGCAAACCTTGGAGAGCAATAGAAGACACCTGTAAGTTTTGCAGAGCACAGCACTATCTATATATCTGTATGGTGTTAAAGCACAAAATAGAGGAATGGGGGGAAAACTGGATAAAAACAATGCAATGCATGCAAGCCATATGTCATGTATTGACTAATTCCATGTGAAAGTTCAGAAAGCACTGACAATTTGGAAGCCTTAATCTATAATCTATGCTCCTGCAATCTAAATCAGAAACATGCCTTTGTACACTTTAAAAGCCCATCTGTCATATAGCCACATTTTAGCCCATTCCAATGATAAGCTGTACGCCTATCTATGGTAGAACTACCTTACAAGTGCAGCATGGAAATGTAGGATCTTACATATATAAAGGTATAGCCTTAAATACCTTTCTGTAAGTGCTTTGGCAGGGGTCTACTCCTTTGAGTAGGCTGGTCATACCAAAGACTGAAGAAAGAAGAAAACTGTTTCCGACAGACAGAAAATTATTTGTATTTCAACCTTGACTCTGATCCACCAAAACAACATTGCTCAGCTGTTGACTTCTTTTCCTCTTTTCTTCTTTGAAACACTAGTTTCCAGCACTCTTCAGTGAAATAAGAAAATGAGTGGGATTTTTTTGTTTAAGACAAAACAACTGCTTCTAGCTTTCAAGCATGTAAAGAAAACACTGTGAAATGTAAAGCTTAAAGGCTGAAATAAGAGGTCAAAAGAAATGCAATAACCCTTATATATGGAATTTTGTATTGTATCATCTGGGTCCATGTGAGGATATGGATGCATGTGCATATATATGTGCATACAAGCTCCTTGATTTGAAAGTTAATTTCGCGACTCTTGCGTCATGACTCATGAATTCCTAGATTTGATAATGATAGAACTTGTCAGCCAGCACAGCTGATCCAGCACAGAGACAGAGATAAACTGTGAAAAGGTCTGGCACAGTTTAGCTCCCTGCAGGACTGTGGGACTAGGGAATGAGTCACATTTGGCAGGGGTGTGATAGTGGGGAAATTGCACTGTGTGTTGCCTGTAATCATCAAGCCTATAGGCAAATCATAATTCCAAAACACCAAAGTAGAGAATTTACTGAGGGTTTTAATATTAAGGTAGATGGGGTTGATGTCCTTTTTGTCGTTATTGGGTTGTATTTATTTATCTTTTTAAGTAGGTTTATCAGACAGTTCAGAGCTCTGAGCAAACAGCTTTGAAAGGGGAAGAAGAAACAAGGGTCCAAAACACCTACTTCATGTTCACCAAATTCAGGTATAGTCAAAATACCATCAACATCACAAAACAATAATAAAAAATGAAGAACTGTTCCTTCCTCTGTGAGGCACAGCATGATTTATGTTCGTCTATCAGATGTACCTTTATTCCAAGCATATCTAATGCCTCTGTCCCAGAATCTAAGGGGAAAAAACCTTGCATATGGAGTTCTACATGCATCCCCTAGAAGGAAACGTTCTCTAAGAACTTCTCTGTTCTGTAGACTTACCACCACTTCCTGGTGGGGAGCCAGGAGACTTTGGACTGACATATTTTGCTGACAGAGCTGGTTTAAGCCCATATGGGCTTCCAGCTCAGCAAAAGAAACAGGGTAAAGAGGAATCCAAAGCAGTCACCAAAGTCAGAAGCAGGAGCTGCCGCCTCTGACAGAAGCAGGTTTAAAGAACATCTGCAGAAAGAAGTACAAACTCTCCTCCCCAAAGGCTGTGAACTGTGGATGTGGGAGGGGAAATGAAGAAATCTTTGAGCTCTTTTTCCTCAGTGAGGATCTTTAAGGATATTTATCATATTCACAAGATGCTCAAACTGTTTGCTTTAAAGTTCCAGTTCTTGGAGTCAAGTGAACCTCATCCATCATTCTTTAAGGACACTGCTAGAAAACGAAGGATTTAAGCTTGTGTTTAACATTAAATTTCAACACGTGATGAAGTTCCACTTTAGAGGTATTACAGTGGTCTGATTTCAATGTACATAGTTAAAGGCCTGACTTCACAAGAAAATTAACAGCCAAGGGAGATATTTTATTGCTGCCATATTCCTCAGGCCCTCTGCATGATTGATCTTAAAACCTGCAAGTTTTATGTGTTAAAATAAAAAAGCTTAGTAGGTTGACTTTCAGGTTAAACTTCAAGCTCTGTTTCTTTTAGGGGAACTGAAGACAGGCCCACATAAATGTAACCCAGAACATTCTCCACTGTTATTTTTCCTCAGCACATGTAGTATATAAAAAAATTTGATTCTCAAAGGCAATACATAAACCAAAGTTTGACTTTATGCTCTGGCCATCTTAACTCAGTTATGCATATCCCTTAAATGCCAAGGTTCTTTAAAACAAAATGCAGGCAGGAACACAAGATTAAAATAAATAAATAACGTCAGTTACAAGTGCAGCCTTACATCTCAAGAAACTCGACTGACAAAAAAAAAAACCACAACCCAAAAATAATGATTATCAGCCAAGGGGCCCTTCCAACTCAGGTCTCCCTGATTCTATACAAGAACAAAGTCACAGGATCACAGAATGGAGAGGGTCAGAAGGGACAACTTGAGGTCCTCCACTCCACCCTCATCTTGAGCTCAACTTTTCTTTCCAGGTTTTTCTAAGAAACTGAAAAACTTCTTCCTTTTTATTCCATAAAAATATCCAAGTGCACTGTACAAAGCTTTCCACACAACTTAGAAGGAAGCTGAATAAGCTCCAAGAGCAATTTTTAAAAGAATTTGCTGCATATCCTTAGCACATTGCTTTCAGAAACAGCATTAAGCAGTTCAGGTAAGAGCTTCAGCTCTTCCAAGTAGGGACAGCTGAAGGCCCAGGAGGATCTTCATTTAAAGAAAAATTAAGGTAATGTTTAGACAGTGTTCAAAAATGCACACACACTTTTCTCTGTGCATAGACACAGTTGCAGATGGTACCACAGAATCCCTGAGACATGGCCCTGACAGGAACAGAAAGGTCTTCATGTACCATTGCCTTTGCACACAAGTTTCTGCAGATATTTAAGAATGAAAGCTTCAGGTCTTTCTCTGTTTCTCCACTATAAGATTAGTGGAAGTTGTGCCACAGTTTGCATATTCACTTGTGTGTTTTCCACTGTGAAATCTTAAATCACAATGACACAGATTTAACAAGCTCTGAAAAGTTCCCTGAACAGAAATCAAAATGCTGAATAGTAGCAGAATTTTTCATCTTGCTTAAAATTTTCTTCATCCATTAGTGTTTAGTCCAGCTACTTTTTTAATCTCTGTGGTTTTTGCACATGCTAATGTTGCAGGGCTAATGTCTGAAGTTTTGTTTGACTTCCTTTTGTCTCCAGCTTATAGAAGGATTGAATTCATTTACAAGTGTCCAACAGGGAATTTTAAGAGAACTTTAATTGTGCATCTGTGTAACAGCTCAGATGCATGTCCCACAATTTCTGCAAGAAGGAAAGAGTCTGAGCTGCATCTCACTATATTCAATTATTCAATTCTGTGAAAGACTTTACATCAGTAGTGTAAGTGTACACAGAAAGTTTTTCTTGGAGCATGGAATTTGGACAGGCTAAAGTCCACATATCAATAGTTTATGCTACGATCCAAACAAACACAGCTCTTTACTACTTCGATGTTTAAAGATAACTATTTACAGCAGAGGAATTAGCTACACTGTGGTAACATATTTCAACTGTAAATTTACTAAGAGAGCCAGAGGGCAGGAGATAAAAACTGCCTATTTTTATTGGGAGGATAAGTCAGTCACAATAATTTTTCCTCCAATGAACAGAGGGGAAAACCTTCCTCTCCAAACAGGTTTGCATTCCAATCATCTGCTTAATAAAAAAGCCTCAGGTTTCCAGTTAAGCACTGTGGACTACAGTAATTTTCATCTGGTTTTGAATGGAATGGGCAGATGCTCATTCTAGAATTATTTAATTCCTTCTACATCTCGTGACTGCAAGCTAAACCCTCTTCCTCTCCACCCAGAAGCTCCCACAATTTAGCACCACTAACCTGGCAGAGCACAGCTCAGGCCATTTGGCTTCAGTGTCACATACACGTCTGGCTGTCACCTGAGGCTGGTCAGGAATGTTCCCTCCTCAGCAGGAGCAGCTTTAGCCTCTCTGGAAGTTATTAAAAAAATCAGTTCAGCAGATTTGGGAAAAGTGTATAGTGAAAAGCACTGAAAGAATATGATTCAGTAACATATTCACTAGATCAGTGACTTTTCATCCATTCAGTTACCAACACTCAAAAGAATTAGTTTTGCCTTTCTCCATTCACTTAAAAAACCTCAACAAACAAACAGAAAACACAACCAATAAAAGCTCCAAAAGCAAAAAAAACCCCACCAAACCACCAAAAAGCAAATGCCAGATCAAGAAAATGTTTGTTCTATGACTAGTAGAGCATAGTTATTAGGCCATGATGTCTTTCTTTAAAACCAATTTTAAATCAAGGATCTTGTACTACTGCCACTTACACAAGGTTGCTCATAATTGCTCCATGCAATGCTTTGATTAATTAAATCACACTAGAGATTGTTTCTTAGTAACACACCTGGTACACTCTTTGTTGTTGGCGTTCATTAAAACGCTGTGTTTCACACTGCTTTGCAGCATGAAAGGATATTAATCAGCTAAATTGCCATTAAGAGTCATATCAATATTTGCTGCATACTGATTGTTTTTCTAAATCTTCAACAAAGGACATTTCACTGAAATCTCAGGTTGGTAACTAACCATATGACAGTAAAGTCAAATTAAAATGTTTTATTTTCTCTCTGGAAATAAAGCAAATCAAGCACATAAACAAAAAGGCAAGGGCAGGGTGTAGAGGTTGGTGTTTTTTGGTTTGCTACTTTAAGACAAGGAGTGGCATGTTGAATAAACTAAAATTAATGTGCAGAAAATCTTTTTTAAAAAATAAGTAAATAGAAGCTCTCATTAATGTCTGTTCTGTTCCCTGAGCAGAAAAGGCTCCACTTTGTAATGCAACATTGGTAATTAGGTTCAGTTTCAGAGCCTGAGCTGAAAAAGTGCCCAGGGAATCAAATGTTACTTTTCATTATTGTTGTGAATGAGAATATGTTTCCAAATATTTCTCCTTCCTAGCAACGGTCTGTTTACATATGATCAGCAAACACCTTGATAAGTTGAAGGTGAGCCAGTAAGAAGGCAAGTGGCCATAGCACTAATTACTTTTGCTTTCTCTGTGATTTGTTCTTACACTCCTGCTTTCATAGCCTATGTTTTTATTCTGCAGGGCATATACTTTTTCTGTGCTGTGCATTTTTCTCAAAAATCACAGTGTTTATCACCTAAGCTTCGTCATAGTTTTTACTACCTATTACCAGGATCTAGATTGTGCTGCTTGGTATGAGACATACCTGCAGCAGGAAGAAATCTGGAATTATGCTGTCTGCACTGAACCGGCACGCACCTCTAAAAATCAGGAGTATTCCAGCAGAAACAGTTGTTCCAAACCATTTTCTCACACAAATCATAACACTTAAAGGAAGGGGGAACTCCCACTGGCCAATCTGTCTTCCAAAATATGGATTACTCAACAGTTGAGTGTTTTTGTAATCCAGAAGTCTCTTTTACAGCACATTAAAGGATATTGCATTACACTAGAATGATGTATGCACATATAATTGCACAAGGTAAAACCCTGATTCCATGATTTCTTTGTGTCTCTCAGGGACTTAATTTGTTTAATTTTACTATGCTATATTTTCTCCTCTTCAGGTCTGTCTTAGGCATGATGTGCTGATCATCAGTGACATCAAGATCAAATATTGTCCTTCCCCAAGCAGCAGCAACTGTGTCTCTCCACAAGAGGTTCATGGTTGATCTCTGGACTGAAGCTTGCCTTAACCCAGGCAGAGTCCTTGTCTCCCCATGAGATTTAAACATAAAATCGCACATACTTGAGAGATGCACTACATACTACACTTGACCTTAGCCAAGAGGCTGAGAAGCGCCCTAAGGCCTTGTCTTCCTCCTCAGCAGTATCCAAAATAATCCAAAACTGCTCATGCCCTTCAGGAGTGACCTTTTCTCACAGAATCATAGCTTCTCACAGGTTTGTTCTGTCTTAGAGAAGACTTCTCTAGGAGATGTTGTATATTTCATTCCAGATAGATTATTACATTTTAACTGTACTTTTTAGAGCTGTTTAACCGTAAAGTTCTAAGGCTACAACTTTGTAAAATCCCAGCACAAGTAATAGCAAGAAATATTAGGACTAAATATAATTCTAAAAAACAAAGGGGTGATAATTTGGTCCTTCCTTGCCAAGGGTGCCAAAGTTCTCCATTTTCCCCAGCAGCAGCCCTGATTACTGCCCTTCACAAAGCACTGCAACATTAATCTATTTTCTCTGTCTTTTCTTCAGCACGTGAGCCAAGAAAAACAGTTTAGCTTGCAAAAATGTGCTGTCATTATTTTGCTCTATGATTTCTATTTAGCTGTAAATCACCACAGTCTTGGAAAATGTATTCATTTGCTGATATTTAAAAAAAAAATGCATAAGCAGACAAAGCATCTTTATATATAAAAAGAAAAAATGTAGACACCATAGGAGTTTTATATAAACCTTGCAGAAAATATGTATTTTTACAGCACTTTCCGCTTACTCCTTTCTTGCACACACCAGTTTGTTCTACCTAGTTGTCTGCAGAAGAAGGATAGCTAGTAAGTGATGAGACATGCTTGAATTAAGGCTTGTAATTTCTCCTGCTGAGAAACGTGGTTGTGTCATTGACATTTATGAACCATAGTAAACACTGAAAATTTGCCCTGAAATGCAGATTAATTCTGAGAACTCCTGATACCCTTCCTGTGAAAATGTTTTTAAATATCTACAGATTCTCACCTTGGCGACATTTTTATTCCTGCTTGGAAAAGCCCACAAACCAACTGACAAAACAAACAAAAAACCAAAGCAAACAACCAACCACACACACACTTTACTTTGTACAGAAGGATATAAATTATTATGTAATCATTTGAGTTTCTTGGAATGTCAGCGTGCCCAATTACTGCTAAGTAAATCTTTTTCATCAGGTAGAAGATTCAGGTTTTATTCATTAATTCTGATCTTATCATACCACATGCAGCAGCAGATGTTATTTGTGTTTGAGCTGGAGTTGGTGATGCACCAGTCCTGTCTGCATACACCTGCTCCATAATACACCTAAAGTAGAATAATGCAACTCTCCAGAGTATTCTTTCCTTGGAGGAAACCCTAGCCATATGGTTACTGTAAATCCAAATAACCTCAGAGGAAGCCATACAGCAGAGCAGAGTAACAGAAGAATGACTACTCATTTCAAGCCCACCACCAGTTTTTCTCCTGGAGATCACCAGTAACAGATTTGACTGGATCTCCTTCACGAGACCTATCAGCAGCAGACATGCAAGGAGGGGAGCCCCTGTTCCACACAGAGTGATTCCAGAGGAGTTACTCCAGGAGACATCCTGGCACCCCTGCACCTGCTTGCCCAGGGAACGTGAGGCCAGACTAGAAGTGGCACAGGGGACAAGGACAGGTGGGCAGGAGGGGCTCCTTGGGCCTTGCATCCCCAGCACTGCTGCTCTGTTCTGTGTTTCCAGGAGGACCCAAGTTACAATGAGCACTGTCCCTCTTTAAAAGTGGATAAATGCTCAGTATTTATGACTCACATGCACTAATGATTAATCCTATCCTGAGCTAAAGACCTCCGAAATTAATTCAGGTATTCTATTCTCCAACCATTGCTGCTTATTTGGTATAAAAGGAAAAGGAGACAATAATGTCTACACATTAATTATCAGAATTCTCAGACGTATCTAATTTGCAAAATTATGTAAACATCAGAAGCACAGACATCCATCTGACAGTCATTGGAAGCTCACAGGAATAAAGGAGGCATCCTCAGATGCTCTTGGTGAGCTCACCTTAGTTCATTTTAGAGTAGTATTGACAAAGCTGAGCCTTTCTGAGCTTGTGAACTCTTTCATTATTTCCGTAATGTTTTATGTTTAGTTTCATTTGTTACTGACTTTACTAGTTAAAATATGCCACTAGCGTTCTGTTAGATAATCTTAAGGTTCTGGACCAATTATGTTCAAAAACAAAATTTGAACCAAACCTAGGGAAATACGAAACATCTTTAATCTTCGTTTATTTACAGCTCTGCACTGTTCAGGGTTGCTAATAGCTGTTATAAAGCTACAGTGCCTTGCATTTATTGATGGGAAGATTATTGCTTCTAGTCTTTTTTCTTATCTGCTGTATCATGAGTAAGATGAGTAAATCATAACCAGCCAAACCAAGGTTAAAAATCAGAAGATGCATTTTAACAAGATCCTGAAAAAAAAATTAAAAACAACTTTCCATCTATGGAAAAGAGTTGTTAATTCATTGAATTTTGTGGATTCCATGAACTGATAAGCTCTGCAGCTCAGGCAACTCTGAAATTAAATTAGGTTTCAGAAATGAATATTTCATCTTTAAGATACTGTTGCTTGGAGACCTGGGAAAGAAAGGGTGATTTAGCACAAAGGCATGTGAGTTAGTTACATGTGGCATCGTTTTCCACTCCAACAGGCTCTGGAATATACCATAAAATGCCCAGAACAAAACACTATGCCACAAATGTAAAAGAATGTGTGTTGCACATATTTTATCTGACATCTCCCCATTCCTTTGTAGCCTACTTTTAGCTCAAGCAGTTCATTTTAACACCATTTAAATAATAATGAAAAAAAATAAGGCATAAAGACAAAATTACAGAAGTTCTTCAAATCAAACTTGTTAACTCTTCAGTGAAGTCTCTCTCCAAAAAGAAAAACCTAACCTCTCCTGTTCTTCCCCTTCCTTTTAGTCCTCATCTTAGACTTCTCTCATTGCTTCCACAGCCCTGTTAAATCATGTTGGCATTCCTGTGTGTTCACTATACACAGATTGCCATCTCTCAATCTCCATTTCCCCAAACTGTATTGCAATTAAAGAACCAAGGTTCAAGTTCATGGTTAATAAGCATATCAGGAACAAACAAAAAAAACCAAACAAAAATCTTCAGATTATCCAGATAAGTAAAAAACTGAACGTATTTTACTGTCATGATGCAATATCTCAGAAAAAAAAAAAGTGTGGAGTATCTTGCATTTGTTGCAAAGCTTCCCTTTGCTGATCCTTACAAAGAAGTTGTAATTTTATTTGTGGTTTGCAGGACAAAATAGCTCCACTTTAAGCAGAAACAGACAATAAGAGACAGATACTTTTCTGTGACTAATTTGTATTCCCTGTATAATATTGAGTATAACCACCTTTTCAAAAAAAATTAGGGATCAAAGAGGAGGCCAAAATAATTCTGGTTCTTTGCTATGCATCTGAGTTCTAGGATAGGAGGTGGATAAGCTGTCTATTCTCCAATGAGTGTCATCTTACAGGCTGGGTTTGATTATAGACTCAATCTTAGCTATATAACTACATCATTTAAAAAAGAAATTGAAGGAGTGGGGGTAGGAGAGAACAGCAAGCACTTCTAAATTTAGAGTACTGTGCTTCAGGAGTCTTATGGAGATGAAAGTGAACATCTGCATTAATGGAAATATGTTGTTTCTATATTGCAAATGTAGCAAAGTGATCAGACAAAACAAGGCATTCTCTTGGAATAAATGACAAACAGCAATTTTTTTCTTGCAGAAGGCAACTTAATTTTTGCAAAGTAAGATTTCAGCTGAAGAGGATTCAGGGACAAATACTGATATATGCATTTGTATGTACATTAGAAATCTCATAGTAATTTTTTTTAATTGCTGCACTGAAGTTTCTTGAGGGAATATGGCCATTTCCTGCTTTGCTGTTCTTCTCCCCACATTAGGCTCCAATCTCAGTTCTCCCAAAATGAGTCCTAACCCCAATGCATTTATTGTTGCTGGTTAAGCTGTTTTATTCAGTTTCTGTACTCTATAAAGCATGCACTATTCTTCCTTTCAGGCAGGAAAAGTTTGATTTTTTTTTTTAATAGCTACAACAATTAGTTAAATAAGAATGCGAATATTAGATATCACCAATCTCACTTCACAAAAGACCAAAAACCAAATTAAATGCAAATATGTGATTTCTGGTAAAACAGTCACAGCAAAATTGTCATACTGGATTCCAATATCTTTGTCCAGGTGTTTCTGCTGCCATTTGACACTCAAGGATTCAAAAATCTGCTATTATAAAAGGTTATGACCCACACAGCATGTTTGTAAGCCAAGCTGAGTTAAGCATCAATATACAATATTTAAATGATAAAATTAAAAAATATTGACCTCCTACTGCCAGTCAAAGACATAGATGAACCCAGAGAAACCACAAAATTAGTGGTAGTTTCATCTTAATTTGTGTATTCATAGAACTTATGGCTGTTTTATATAACACACACACACCAACTCTGTACGGCTGAATCAGCACACAGACATCCAATATTTCTGTAGTTCATGAGAAATGTTGCTACTAACACGCTGTGGACTCGGTCCATTCTGTAGGTGTTATCTCAAAACACCAAACTATTGTGATATGCCAACAAAAGCAACTGAAGGCACAATTCTAGCATTAGACAGACTGTATTGAAACCAGCTGTCTCAGGGAGCCCAGATGGGATCTGTCAATGCTTCATTCCAATTCTTTTCTTCTACTGAAAACTGATAGGCAACCCCAGGCAAAAAGTGACCCCACATAACTCTGCCCAGCCTCAGCTCTAATAAAGCTGTTAAACCAAAGTAGTAGTTTATGCTTTTATCAGTTTCAAGTATCAGGGTAAATTGCAAATCAATAGACATTTTTAATCATCATCTACAAGTTACAGCAAAAATAAATCCTGTGGCAATTCTATTTAGTTTTCACTCCCTTTCTTCTTTGGCTATAATGTTTTCTACTAATCTGAACAGAATTTCATTATAAATAGAAACCTAGGCAAGAAAGTCTATTATTTGGGCTTCTGATATTCATCTCTTTACCACAAACCATTGAAGCCACCAGAAATTACTGTAGTTAGTCAGTATTCAGCCTTACTGTGATATCACCTGTGGGGATCACCAGTAGTGTAATGGGTCACAACTCTCTTCCCTCTTATATGTCTTTATACTTGGAGATTTAACAGTGTCACTATTCCATAGTGTATTTTTACAGCCATACTATTCTTACTTCTAGTAGATTATGAATTACATGCTGTTCACACTATTACATCCTTTCTAGCTTTAGCTCATAGATGCTGGTCACACAGTAATTTCTGATTTGGACAAGTAACCTGAAAAGTTATGCACTTTTTTGGAATAAAAAATCCACGTTTATAAATTCTTTTCTTGAATCTGTTGAATTCTTTTCTTGAATCTCTTGGATTACATATTCCAAGTCAAACCAACCAGACCCAAAAGCACAGATCACAGCCCAGAAGAAATCAACAGCAATGCTCTCATCAGTTTAAGCCAGACAGGTTCAGGGCCATAGTATCTAGAACAACCCTTGTACATAAAGTGTACACTTAATACTGAGCAGTGAAAAGTTTGTTGGGATTCAGGCCTGCCCTGAATCTGAAGGACTCTCCATTGAGGTATAGAAAATTCGGTTTTAAAGTTGCTGCTTCTCTTCACTTATTTCTCTGGGATTTGAAGCTGGGTCTGCCAGTGACCTAAAGCCAAATCGCAGCTACCAACAGCAAGGTTCTGCTCTGCCTGTTTTGACTGGACCTTCAGTGTCCCTTGGAACATGCCTCTAAAGGTTCCAAAAGCTGCTGAACAATCAGCACATATGATATGATTGTACATCCCTCTTAATGCTATTCTCTTGTTCCTCCAAGGTAACATGTTTGTTTGTCTGTTCTCCAGAAAATATTCACAATGAATATTCAGTGAATATTAATGCATGTTTTACTAATGCCTTTCTGGCTCTGCAGATCACTTTCGAGAATATGGCCTAAGAACTGGATATTTGCAGACAGACAAATGGGTAACCACTCCCCTCTGCCTCCCAGGGCAGGCTGCTCCATGGCCTTTAGTTCTCCCTAGCCAAGCACCAGGAATTACATGTGCCCCCCATGGAACAGCCAAACCACAACCCCTGTCCATGCCTCACCACACACACACCAGACCAGGGGCTGAAGTGACCACTAGTGACCCCACTAGTGACCACTAGGCAGGGAAGCCTGCCACATCCAGGAACATTGCAAGATCATGGACATTTTTCCTGAACACAAGGTTTTAATATGATATGTTAATTTGTTAGGCCTGCCTCATCATTTTATCTCTGCATTTCCTCCCAAAACTTCTCAGTCTAAAATTAAAAGGCTCCTCCCTCTTTGCTGGCAGAGGATTGCCTGCCACTGGCACTTTCACGGAATGGCTTTCTCACACCTCAGTAAATCTCAGAAACTAAAATTAATTCATAGAAACACCTGATGTGACATAATGCAGCAGGACTGATGAAACACTGTATGCTGCAGTACAACCCAATAGCTACTCTTCTGAAAACAGCCCTGAAACAAATCTCTCCACTCTGAAAGAGAGGGGGGGAAAAACCAGCACACTTGTTTCTCCTTACTTATCTCTTTTCATCTTCTTAGCAAATTTGACCAATAACTACCAGGGCCCCCAAATGGCAAATCATTATCTAAAATGTAGAATATGGTGCTGGTATGGACCAGAAAGCTGTGTATGTGTGTTTGTGTGTTTGAGCGAAGAGGGAGATAAAGGATTTTTTTGTGTGCTTTATTTGTTGTTGTTGGGGAGAGGATGGGCTGCGGTTTTTTGTTTTGCTTGTTAGCTTTGTTTTCAGTTGGGACAAACCTGCAGTACATGGGCCACTCCTAATGTTTTGGGAGAATTCATATTTTGAGTGAAGCCCTGGGTCATCTTAACTTTTAAAGAGACACAGAACTTCTGCAAACGAAAAATATTTACCCCAAATAAGTTAGGCAAACAAAAAATAGTGTTAAGGACTGCACTGATTTCTTAGACTTGTCAGCAGGTATATATTTTTCCAATCTCCAGGACTAGGACAATAGGAAGAAATCAAATCAGCTTCATTTCTATGCACAGTGGTTTCCACCTTTAGATTTTCAGTAAAGCAATGTATTGTTTACAAATAATACAAAGTAATCTAATTGAAGGGGAAAATTTGAGAAAATTATTAAAATTCATGCGTATTTCTGGACTAATCAAATACATTACTAAGTAGCTATTAAAGTTGATTTGACATGGTTAATTCAGGGTTTAAAAGGCAGTGGACACCTTGTGACAGCAGCACAAGTGTTGCATTGAGACTGAAGAGCAAGAATACTTAAAGGGATTTACTTCTCTAACAAGATTTGCCTTAGATCTTACAGACAAACAGGTTCTTCTGTTCACAAGTTGACAAACTTTGCTCGGTGTCTGTGAGGAACAAACAGGAACATAGCACTGCAGCCTATTTCTGTGCCATAAAACATTTCGTTGCATCTTTCCAAGTGACTGAGACATATTTTTAGCTTCTGTCCCTCCTTTTCCCTCTCCCCACCCCTTTCTTCAGGCTCTATCCTGGTAACAGAGCAAGCCCAGCAGATTTATGTATTTGCTTTGTTTTTAACATTCAAACTCCCCTTTTCAACATCCTTTGAATCAGGGCTGTGTGAAGCCTGACAAAGTTAAAGTCCTGGATCAGCTTAGTGTTAGGGGATGCAAAGGTAAAGCTCAAACATACTTACAAAAACAATTTAAAAAACTACTCATCTTCAGCTCAAAATTAGAGATTTGACAGCCTTTCTATGCATCTAAAAGGAAGCTGGTACCTTGTTTTGAGGGCAGCATTTTGTGCCAGAAAGAAAATTTTCTTCCTTCCAAGTGTAATTGGGGGGAGGAAGGATGCACAAGGAAACATGGACTATTTTCTAATAGACATTTTCACAGGCTCAGTGTTTCCAGCTTTCAAGATAAACCTCTCGACTTTGCTTTGACATTAATTTCTGATAAATGCCTCAGGTTTACCTTGGCATTTAACAAAGCAGCAGGAGACCATTATCCTGTGACAACGCTCTATTCCACTGATACTATCTCTTAATTGGAGAAAATTTCTCTTCATCTGGAAATGTTTGGCAAGGTTCCCCATAAAAAACTATGGTATATCTAAGTTGTTAGCTTTAATAAGATAGGGAATAAAATACCCAGAGCAGATGTAAATCAAATCTTTCCTATCAAGTTGCAAAAAACAAGCCCATTGTTGCAGACACCACAGTGAACCCCAGCTTTTAATTATTTATATGAACTATTTACATGATAGGATACTTGAAGGATGGTCAGTGCTATAGATAATAATGCAGCTCATTTGTAAAACAGAGCAAATGGGAACCAACATCAATTGTGAGAACAGCAGAAATTATTTTAATTGCTTTTGCACATAAGTGACAACAGTAGCCTCACTGTCATAAACAGAAGATGACACACAACTTGGAGGAAAAAAAATAGAACAAAACCAGCTGATTTAGATTTGCAAGAGATTTATGCTCTAGCTCCCAGGTTCTGTCATTAATCTGCTTTGCTTCCACTTGATTCTCAGCTAAGAACTTAATAATGTTCTTACCGCCACACTTATCCCAGGCCCATGGAAGCCAGTTGTGCTCTTGGTGTGGATAAGTTCATGGCCAATGTGGGTGTCTCTGCCCATTCAGTGCTGCTGGCCTCTGGAGGGACGATGGAAGTCTTCATTCACAGAATTGATTGCACTGCTACTTCTCCCCTCCTGCTCAAATAGCTGACCCATATGTAAATGCAATAACCAATATAGTACCTTGTACAATATTAACCTTCTGCTCAGTCCAGCTCAGTATTTCACTGCCTCAGTTCTGTATTTTGGAATCCCCTCAGGGTCAGGTAACATACATGGTCTTTCTCTACTGCTGCCATCTGCAGAACAGGAGCCCTTCATATACAACAGCTTGAAAGACACTTGTGCTATTCAGGTCTCAGTCTTTCTGCTGCAGTTTATCATCATCTTATTCCACCTACCTGAAATTTGATGCTGATGATGTTTTCTCAGGTGTGCCTCATCTAAAAATCTCATTATCAAGCCCTTTTCCCCTACCACCTCCCCCAGAAAAAAATCACTAGCAAAAGTGCTAAGTAAACAAACACCTTGGCATACTCCCCTAGTGACTCCCTACCACAAGAAATTCCATGCTGTTGTCCCTTCCTTGCTCACCATTCATTTCTTCTACTAATCCCAATCTTCTCCAGGTTAACTAACCATTTCCCAAGGGGTAGTTTATCGAATGGTTTACTGAAGTCCAGAAAATTAGATCTACTGCCTCTCTATTGTCCAGATTATCATTTATCTTCAAGAGCAGCCTCTCTCATTCCATTTAGCAAATGTGATTTTATCAATGCTCTTAAACAAAGCAGGGTTCACATTTAAGTTATGCTCTTCCATAATGAAAAACAACACACTTCAAGAAGTGTTGGTGATAATTACGTACCTGCTGATCAAGAATTGCATCAAAAGCTGCATCAAAGCCTAGGCTGGGTTTTGGTTAAGTATAATAGAATTTTAGTCTTCATTTCTCAAAGTCCAGGCCAAATTTCCATCTGGAAATTTAAAAAAAAAGAAAAAAAATGCCATAACAACCATTAATAAAATTGATTCCTTTCCAGTCTTATTTTCTTCTTTTGATGAACTATACTTTTCCTTTTTCTTTGCACTTCACTTGGAAATAGAAAGGTTTTTTGTAGACAAACATGCAATGGATAGTTGGGACCATATGCATAAATCTCCTAAGGACAACTGACCTTGACCCAAGGACGATATTCTGTTGTGAAGCGATGATATTTTTTGCTCCTGCTGTGAGCCAAGTTCCACAAACTATCTACAGAGAACCAGCCTTTGGTTCCCAAAATTGGCCCCATTTGTTGGGTTTGGATGAATCAGCAGGAAAAAACTCTGCCATTCTCTTCCATTGCAGCAACAAGCCCCCTGCCCATTCTTTTCTGTCATTAACTACACTGCCCACTGGGAATGCTGAGGAGGAATGCAAGGCACTACAAAAGCTGCACAGCTGTGTGTGCACACTGCAGCTTCCCTCTTATTCTGCAAGGGAAAGCAATTCCATACACGGCCCCACATGCAAAAGCAGTGACACTGATAATGTAATAGGCTGCTCTGTTGCTTCTGATGGCAGGGACAAGCAGTATACAAATGGAAGTGAACACAGGAATGAGAAAATGGAATAGACAGTCTCCTACAACTACCTGTTACAGAGAATACAGGCCTTAAAGTCAGAGATCTGCTTGGATTAGTAACATTTTTTAATAGTGTGGAAGTTTCCCATAGCCATCAACCTGCCCTACACATACATTTGCTGCTCTTCCTTACCATCTACCCTTGGAGGGATGGCTAAAAACTACCTTAGTAAAAAAAGTAGTCAACCTTCTGGTGTCCTGTCTCATTTTCCCTCAGTCCTCCAATCTCATCCTCTCTAAACAGAGCTCCTCCTTACAAACAGGATCATTAAAAAGCTTTGAGGCTGTTGCTCATGTGGTATCTCAATGAATTAGACAGTGAAACAGGGGAGGGATGATGAATATCCTGCTTCCATTTGCTAGTTAATTCATTTAGTATTACTCTGTTGGCTGTATTTTATAACACAACATTTAGCAATATCTATACCCTTTAGAGTGTAAAATACTGCTAGCCTGAGAATGCCATGGACATGGTATTTTATAATGAATGAACTGTATTCACAGCCAGAGTCTCAAAAATACCATTTTTATATTTCAGCAACATTTAACAATCTGTTTTATATTTCAACAATGCTAAAAATGCAAACTATGCTGTACTTACGGGAATTAGGAAATTTTTTTTTTTTGGTCGAGTTTTTATTGTGAGTTCAGTTTTGGTTGGTTGGGTTTTTTGTTGGTTGGCTTTTTTTTTTT